>JAEOAD010000037.1:7697500-8010000 GCA_036365145.1 Orientallactaga sibirica
CGTGTCCCATGGCAGTTATGGATCTGTTTCCCCTTGGGGTTCTGTCAATGTGCTTTTTATGATATTGAAGTGATTTATACAAATTTAACAGTCGTACCTTCCTGGAAGACCAACTCTTTTATTAACCATTCTTTCTGGACTCCAGCAGGTTTCTTGTCTCGAAGTCAGTGTTATCTCTCTTTAGTGTGTGTGTGTGTGTGTGTGTGTGTGTGTGTGTGTGTGTGTGTACGGTCATGCATGCCATAATCTGCATATAAAGGTCTGAGGACAACCCTTGGGTTGTACACCACACACACACAAAATAAAAAATGAGGAAAGAAAATCATACTTTCAGCATTTCTCAGACTACACAACAATCTCAAAACATTTTAATTCTGTTAAATCCCCGTTTTCCTTTTCTGCCATTGTTACTATGCATTTTTAATAACACGCATAGCATACATGCACACACCTAGGCATGTACACACACATGCATACACACACAGTTGTTGCAACGGCCAGGGCCTCACCCCTCCTAGACAAGTGCTCTATCACTGAACTACCTCCCCAGCCCATATTTTATTTTATTTTAAAAAAATATTTTATTTTTAAGCCAGGAATGGTGGTGCACGCCTTTAATCCCAGCACTCGGGAAGCAGAGGTGGGAGGATTGCCATGAGTTCGAGGCCACCCTGAGACTACATAGTTAATTCCAGGTCAGCCTGGGCCAGAGTGAGACCCTACCTCGAAAAACTAAAAAAAAAAAAAAAAAAATTGTTTATTTGAGAAAGAGAGAGAGAGAATGGGCATGCTAGGGCATCCGACTACTGCAAACAAACTCCAGATGCATGCGCCACCCTGTGCATCTGGCTTCGTGGGTCCTGGGGAATTGAATCTGGGTGCTTTGGCTTTGCAGGCAAGCGCCTTAGTCACTAAGCTATCTCTCCAGCTCCCAGCCCCTATTTTAAACTCAACAGACATTATAATTGTTTAAGATGGTATATTTGTATTCAGATTGGCTTGTGTAGTTTCCTATTCCATCTCCTTCATTCCTTCCTAAACCTCCACAGTGTTACATAGGATTATTTTTCTTTTATCTTGAAGAATTCCTTTTAGTTTTTTTTTTTTTTTTTTTTTTGTTTTGGTTTTTTGAGGTAGGGTCTCACTCTAACCCAGGCTGACCTGGAATTCACTATGTAGTCTCAGGGTGGCCTCGAACTCACAGCAATCTTCTCACCTCTGCCTCCATAGTACGGGGATTAAAGGTGTGCACCACCACGCTTGGCTACCTTTTTTTTTTTTTTTAAAGATTTTATTTTTATTTATTTATTTATTAGAGACAGAGAGAGGGAGAGAGACAGAGAATGAGAATGGGCACACCAGGGCCTCTAGCCACTGCAAACGAATTCCAGATGCATGTGCCACCATGTGCATCTGGCTTACGTGGGACCTGGGGAATCGAACCTGGGTCCTTAGGCTTTGTAGGCATGTACTTTACCTGCTAAGCCATCTCTCCAGCCCTTTTTAAATTTTTTTTTTTAAAGCTTTTAGTATTTTCTATCTGTGGCTCTTCTGGTAACAAATTATTTCTCCAGTGGCCTCATTTTACCTTCACTGTTTTTCTCAATAAGCCCAGACGCTGTTATTTTCGTCAGCCCTTTGACAATATCATGCCATTATCTTCTTTTTTCCTTATTTTTGTGGAGAAGCCAGTGTTGGTATTATTGGTGTTCTTAAAGCGTAACATACCCATTATCCTCTGGCTGCATCGAAGATTTCCCCATTTCAAATTTCCGCAGTGGACATGCCCGGCGGTGGTTTCCTTTATAAACAATACCGCCTGGCCATGATAATATTTGTCGATTTTGGAAAACTCTTCACCACTGCTCTTCAGATATTTACTCTGCACATTCTTTCTCTGCTCTTCTTTGGGATTCCAAGTATGTGCACCTTAGACCTTTCTAATAACACTATGCTCTGGAGGATTTTAGCTCTGTGGGAACCCCCAGCTGGAAGCCCAGTCCTATCTATGGATCTCTTAGCAGGCTCTGACTTCTGATTGCTCATGCATCTGTTTTTTTTTGGGGGGGTGTATGTGGGTGCATGTGCATGTGCATGTGCATGTGCATGTGGAAGCCAGAGAACAACCTCAGGTTGCTGTCTACATTTAAAAGAATATTTTTTTACACCGGGCAAGGTGGCGCATGCCTTTAATCCCAGCACTCAGGAGGCAGAAGTAGGGGATTACCATGAGTTCAAGGCCACACTGAGACTCCATAGTGAGGTCCAGGTCAGCCTGGGCTACAGTGAGAACCTACCTCAAAAAAACAAAAAATATATATACACACACAGACACACACACACACACACACACATATTTAATACACACACACACACACCAAGAACAGGCGTGCCAGGGCCTCCTGCTGCTGCAAATGAACTCCAGGTACAGAGCTTTACATGGATACTGGGGAATCAAACCTGTGTTATCAGGCTTTGCAAGCAAATGCTTTACTGCTGAGCCATCTTTCCAGCTCCATTTATTATTATTTTTTTTTTTGAGTCAGGGTCTCTCATTGGCCTGGAACTCACCTCATTATGCTAAACTAGCTGGTCTATCTTCTCTAATAAGCCCGTGTCTGTGTCTCCCCAGCACTGGGATTACACGTGTGGGCCACCATTACACAGCATTTTCATCTGGATTCTTGGAATTGAAGTCAGATCCTTACCTCGTGGGGCAAGCCTTTTACTGACTTGACCTCTGATATTTATCTGGATCTTCAGTCCTCGGAGGTTGCCAGATGTTTCACTTAGCTTTGCAGTCTTCTGGCCACTGTCTCACTGTCGACAAAGGCAGGGCAGGGAAAAGCAGAGACAGATGTGAGCCTCAGCTTCCTGCCCTTTCTACCTCTCTGCATTCTTGGCCCTTGCAGCCTCAGTAGCCTGTCTTAGAATGCGGTCAGATTCCACTTATTGATAGGACTACATTCTGATGAGTGCATTGATAGGTGATTCTGTCATTGTGAAAACATTGTAGGGTGCTCTCACATAAACCTGGAGGGAGGAAGTCAGTCCTTCCAGGTCAAAAAGCTGTGTGAATGCTGTAAGTATGACTCAGCACTCTGTTCTACAGCCAACTTGGCTAGAACTTTGGGCTATCGAGTGAGACCGTATCTCAAAAAAAGGGGGTGTGGGGAGGCTGAGGAGATGGCTCAGTGGGTAAAAGTGCTTAAAATGGTTAAAAGCGCTAGCCTGACAACCAGAGTTCAGAGCCCCATTACCCACGTACGGCCAGATGCAGCATGCATGCATTTGTAATCCCAGTGTGCCTACAGTAATGGAAGGTGGAGTCAGGAGAATCCCAAAGCTTATAGGCCAGCTAGTCTGGAATCTTCAGAGGAAACAAGAACAACCTTGTCTCAAATAAGGTAGAAGGCAAGGACTGACAACCTGGGGCGTCTGGCCTCATGTGAGCCATGGCTTGAGTGCACACACACACACACACACACACACCCCAAAACCAAAAACACTCCAAAACAGCCAATAAAAAAAGATAGGATAAGCCGGGCATGGTGGCGCACACCTTTAATCCCAGCACTTGGGAGGCAGAGGTAGGAGAATCGCTGGGAGTTTGAGGCCACCCTGAGACTACATAGTGAATTCCAGGTCAGCCTGAGCTAGAGTGATACCTTACCTCGAAAAACCAAAAAAAAAAAAAAGATAGTATGGAAAGCAGTACTGTAGTCATTTATTATCATGTCAAGGGTGTTATGTATTAGTGTGTGTGCTGTGTGCTATGCTTTTATATAAAGCAATGTAGTAGCTTATTTCCACTAGCATGATAACAAATGTGTGGGTAATGCATTCTTGCCACAATGTTAGGAAGACTACCAAGTCACTAGGTGAGGGACTTTTCACCTTTGTTATATTTCTTTTCTGGGCTGGAGAGATGGCTTAACGGTTAAGGAGCTTGCCTGCAAAGCTTAACAACCTGGGTTCAGTTCTCCAGTCCTCATATAAAGCCAGATGCACAAATCAGATGCCCCTGGAGTTAGTTTGCAGTGGGTAAAGGCCCTAGTGTGCCCATTCTCTCTCTCCTCCCTCCTTGCAAATAAATACATCAAAAAAATTGTTAAGGGCTGGAGAGATGGCTTAGCAGTTAAGGCGCATGCCTGCGAAGCCTAAGTACCCCGGTTCGATTCTCCAGGTCCCACGTAAGCCAGATGCACCTGGTGGCACATGCATCTGGAGTTCATTTGCAATGGCTAGAGGCCCTGGCACTCCCATTCACTCTTTCTCTCTCTCCCTCTCTCTGTCTCTAATAAATAAATAAATTTGTTAAGATCATGCACACGCACATGTGCATGTATGTGTGTGTGTGTGTGGTCATAGGCATGCCAATGCATGTGTGTGGAGGTCTTAGGACAACCCTGGGTGTTGGTCTTCATGGTGCCTCCTTGTTTAAGGGGGTCTTTTGTTATCTGTCTCTGCATGCACCAGGGCAGCTGGCCCATGAGCTTCTAAGGATTCTCCCGTTGCCTTCTCCCATCTTAGAACCAGGATTGCAAATGTGTGCTACCACATCTGGCTTTATATGGGTTCTGGGGATCCAGACTCAAGTCCTCACACCACACTTGTATGGTGTGGACTTTATCCACATGCATGCGGTCTCTAGGTCTTTGAAAAAAATACTGTATGGTAGATGACAGTATGTGTGTGTTTTTAGCATTTTCATACTTTTTATAGTGTTTGTGGCATCAAGATTGACCTAATCCAAGTGAGTCTGCATTAGCCAGAAACAGATGAATTGCTTGGTAGAAACACAAAGGGACATTTCCATCCCCATAGGGCTGAGGCTTTGGCGACAAAACCAGACGTGACAACAACGTAAAGCACAAGCACCACGTGATTTTTAAACACTTATTTATTGATTTATTTGAGATAGAGAGAGGAAGAGCGAGAAAGAGGCAGACAGAGAGAAAGAGAATGGGCACACCAGGGCCTCCAGTCGCTGCAAACAAACTCCAGAGTATGCGCCACCTTATGCATCTGGCTTATGTGGGTTCTGGGGATTCAAACCAGGGTCCTTTGGCTTTTCACGCAAGTGCCATAACCACTAAGCCATCTCTCCAGCCCCAACATGTGATTTTTAAAGGAGCCTAGTAGGGCCTGGGAAGGTCTTGCAGAATGAGATGGACATGGCATGTGCTCTGCAGAGTGCACGGGTTGGGGATACTGTGTTCTTCATGGCAAACCGTAAGCCAGAGATGGATTGTTAGGACTGGATGTGGGACATGGCCAAGGGCTAGAGTGAGGGAGAGAAGAGGAGTGTGCTTGGAACTGAAGCTGAGCGTGTAGGTTTTGCCAGGTTTAACCAGAGGCAGTGAAGTCATGGAGCACTTTGTGGATGTCCATGGCCTTGCAGTCTATGCTGATGCCTCTTTCCTCCCTTCCAGCAGGTTCCTGTGGCTTTCCCTGGCCTGCCACACCTCACCTCCTCTCACCATAGTACAAGGATGGAGGTGCTTCTGGGCTCCCACCTCTGTGGCTGTTTGGCTGTGTTTTTCTTCTTGCCCTTCCTGAGCCTGGCACAGTACGAGAGTTGGCCTTACCAGCTCCAGTACCCAGAGTACTTCCAGCAGCCAGCTCCAGAGTACCACCGGCCCCAGGTGCCCTCCGATGTTGTCAAGATCCAGCTGCGCCTGGCTGGCCAGAAGAGGAAACACAATGAGGGCCGTGTGGAGGTGTACTACGAAGGCCAGTGGGGCACCGTGTGTGATGACGACTTCTCCATCCATGCCGCCCATGTCGTCTGTCGGGAGCTAGGCTATGTGGAGGCCAAGTCCTGGACAGCCAGTTCTTCCTACGGCCCTGGGGAAGGTGAGAGACTGTGCAGTGGAACTCAGTATGTGTTATCCAGCAAGGCCACAGTGCTCCTCTCTGACTTAGCCTGCAAAGGGAGGTGTGTTCTCCATCAGGTTTGAGTTCCTCAGAGCTCTGTATCTGCCCTTCAGGCTGTGTCCTGGTTGGGGCGGGGGGCGAACACAGAGAGGGTAAGAGGGACCAATCACCATGATTTGCCCAGGACATGTGTAGTTTGAGCACAGAGAGTCTCAGGTAAACCAGGATGGCCCGTGACCCCAGAAGCTGGTGCTATCAGTAGGTGGACATCTAACTAGACCACACGTCTCGCCTGGAGAGCGTGCCATCAGCCCAAGGGAAATGGTGCCTTATTCCAGATCTCTCCCTCAAAGCAAACTTTCACCCCTTCTTACAAGGGCTCCCCACAGGCTGGCATTCTGCTCACTTGCAGTTCATTATTTTAACACTAATGTGTCTTGTGGCGTTGGACAAGACGGGGACAGGGTTGCTTTGGGATTTTTCGCCTTTGGTTGGCCTATTCTTTCCTCCCTTGTTTGGAGTTCAATCAATTTCTCTTAACTCAAAAAGTGGGAGCTGGGGAGATGGCTCAGCGGATAAGCACTTGTCACACAAGCGTGAGGGCTTGAGAGGGTCTGATTCACTTTGAGTTCGATTCCCCAGTCCCCAAGTAAATAGCTGGCCATGGCCACACACACACACACACACACACACACACACACACACACACACACCTGTAAACCCAGTCCTGACAGGAGTGGAGACTAAAATTACTGGGGTTTGCTGGTCAGCCAGTCTTCAGGCACGGTGAGAGACTGGTCTCAAGGAAACACATGGATAAAGGACAGAGGAGAACACCTGGTCTTCTCTTGTGGCTTCTGCACATGCACACATGGGGTGGGTGCATGTGCATATGCACACGTATACAACACACCATACACACACATGTACACACACATGCACATACACACAAATAAAATAAAATAGGGCAGTTGTAAAAGTTTTGAGGGAGGGCAGGCCTTGGGGACACATATCTTGAGCTCAGCCCTGGGGCTGAGCTAGCCATCCACACTCATGTATCACTCCACAAGCGGGTATGTGCTGAGCAGTGGATCATGGTGAGCTTAGCATTGTGGGGCATCACAGAGTGTTTGCTTGTTCAAAACCAGCTACCGGATCACTAGGCAACAGGATAGAATCTGATGGAGGCTTTGTCATACATGTGGTCCATCACTAAGCAAAATGCTATGTAGCACACAGCTGTATATTTCCCCATCTGCAAGATGGACTTTATAAGAACTCTTCAACTATGATAGTCCGTGTTACCAGCTGGGAATGTGAGTATGGGTGAAGGGGAGCTGAGTCTCCTCCTCTGAGCCAATAAATCAAAAGTACCTGCTCCCAGACTGAGCCACTCATGGACCCATAGCTGCTGGGTTAGAGCCAGGTGTCCACATGCCCTTCCTGGACCAAAAATCAATGTCCTGCTGACCGTTTAAGACTCCATGAGTGGACTTAAAAATACAGAACATGTCACACTCAACCCAAGACATTCTCTCCCTCTCTCTCATAAATAAATAACTAAGGTTTAAAAACTTTAAAAAAGGCTGGAGAAATGGCTTAGTGGTTAAGGCATTTGCCTGCAAAGCCAGAGGATCACAGTTCAATTCTCCAGGACCCACGTAAGCCAGATGCACAAGGGGGCGCATGTGTCTGGAATTCATTTGCAGTGGCTGGAAGCCCTGGCGTGCCCATTCTCTCTCTCCCTCTGCCTCTTTCTCTCTCTCAAATAAATAAAATATTTTTTTAACTTTTTTTTTTTTTTAAAAAGGAAAGCAGATGAAATCATAGTCTGCGCAGTCCAATGCTAAGCAAAGAGGGGAGTAATATGTGGAAGAGGTGAAAGGTTGTGCAAAACTTTCTATCAATAGGGTCTCTGCTGAGCTTGAGATACTGCAGGAATGTGCTAGAAGATGGTGTTGGGGCGTGGGGTAGATACAGAACAGGATGATAGGTAAGATGACAACTGAGGAGGACACAATTATTGGTCATGACGGGGGCTGAGCCGTGACCTTTGAAGAGCACTGGAAGTGGATGGAGGTAGGTCGCTGGGGAGAAGAGTCTAGTAACTGGGAGGCCAGACACACTAGAAATGAAGGCGTGGACGCAAGCCATCAAGATCTCTGACAGTGTCAGTTCAAGACAGAGAGAAACAAGTGCCAAACAAACCGAACACTGCTGTGCCCAGGATGTTAGGAGTTAAGCCATGTGGACACAACGTGGAACTTGCTTCGCACTATCAGAGGCCTTCCAAACGTAGCTGTGTTTGTATTTCACCAGCATCAGTTGAGGTTTTATTCTAGCACTGAGAGCGTGGTGGATGCCTCAGTAAATATTAGCTGACTGATGCACTTGGATGTGGGAGAACAGAGAAGTTGGCAAGACAGTACGTGCTGTAGTGGTCACAGGGTGTGTCCAGCGTCCCAGAGGATGGTCCAGTAGACTCTGACTTAGGAGTCAGGTTCTGTGGATGGGCTAGGGATGTTGCAGCCGCCCCCGTAACAGGCTGTCCCACCTGAAGTCCCCAAATGCCTCAGAAGTTCAGGCTATAGTAATGAAAGAAGAGCAATCACCAGGGACCCCTGGGGTTTCCCTGGGCTGCAAGGGGACTTCAGCTCCCAAAGCACTTCTGAGCCTAGACAAGCCATGCACCCCTTCTGAGTGTGCTAGAGGGGTGGTGGGTTCATTTCCTACCCCCTTGGAGGGGGACTTTCACAGCACCCTGAACCACGGTGGAGGCGCAACTTGACAGCACCTCCAGTTAGTTACCCGTGTGGGATCACGTAGATTAAGTGAACCTCTGGGCATATCTGTTAGGGTTTCTAGGTTAGGGGTTACCCTAATACTAGGCAACTCACGCCATGAGCTGAGATCCCAAACTGAATAAAAAGAAGAAAGCTAGCTGAACAGCAACATTCATCCCTCTATACCTGCCCCCTGCTCCTGCCATGACTTCCCCCACTGTGATGGACTAAGCCCTGGAAACTGTAAGCTGAAAAGAAGCCCTTCCTTCCCTTAAATTGCTTCTGGTTGGGTATTTTGTCCCCGCAATCAGAAAGTAACCGATACACCCAACCTCACTCCCGCCTCTGCCATCACACAAACTAACAAAACCAATGATCCGACGGGGTTTGACTTGAACAGATTCATGGCCCTGACCAAGCAAGCCAAAGACTCAGCCCCCAAACATGCAGTTTCACGTATGAGCTTTCTGTTCCAAAGCATCTGTGAATTGATTTGCACACCTCTTCTTTAACGGAGAGAGGGATTTCTTAGTGTGAGTGGAAAGAGGAAAGCAACACTTCTGCATTTTTTTTGTGCCCCAAATGTGAGCCTCATCTTGTACCCCAGGTACAGCTTTGCTAGCAGCCAGATGCCCCCAAGATGCCCAGTGCCACTGTGCCTTGCCTCATCCTGACCTGGAAACTGGCTGTGTTGGGATCTGGATAGCCTAGCTGAGAGGCACTGAGCATATGGGGAGAACGTTGCCACGGAATCAGAGCCAGTGGTGTACTGCGCATGGCTAGGTTGCCTTCAGCAAAGCGCAGATTTACGTATCTAGCATCTATGAAAACAGCACTGGCTACACAGAGTAAGGAGGTGATGAAAGGGTTAGAAGAGACAGCTCTCTTGGGTCAACGAAGATCCCTCAGTACTGCAGGGTGTTAATTTCTCATGCTTCTTGGGCATGGTAGTGCACGCTTTTAATCCCAGCACTCAGGAGGCAGAGGTAAGGAGGATTGCTGTGAGTTTGAGGCCAGCCTGGGACTACAGAGCGAGTACCAGGTCAGCCTGAGCTAGAGTGAGACCCTACCTGGAACCCCCCCCCAAAAAAAAAAGTAAAGCCAGCCCTAAAGAATTTGGCTTGCTATTCTGTGCAGCTCTTTTAAATGTGTACTGAGCTGGGGCTGGAGAAATGGCTCAGTAGTTAAGGTGCTTGCCCGCAAAGCCCAAGGGTCTGGGTTTGATTCCCCAGGACTCACGTAAAGCCAAATGCACAAAGCAGCACATATATTGGGAGTTCTCTTGTAGTGGCTGGAGGCCTTGGCATGCGCATTCTCTCTATGTCTCTCTTCTCTCCATTTCTCTCTGCTTGCAAATAACTAAACAAAAATATTGTAAAAGTAGGCTGAACTATTCCCAACAGCCAAGTTACAGCAGGATCTCATGGTGCAACAGTAGCAAATCTGATCCCACAATAGGCAGGTCATGGTATCAGCCGAGGTCTCTATTAACAGATGAATAAAGATATGTAAAGAAAATTTGAGCCAGGCATGGTGGTGCACGCCTGTGATCCCAGCACTCAGGAGGCAGAGGTAGGAGGATCACCGTGAGTTCAAGGCCACTCTGAGACTACACAGTGAATTCCAGATCAGCCTAGGCTAGAATGAGACCCTACCTCGAAAAAAAAAAAAAAAAAAGAAAGAGAGAGAAAGAAGGAAGGAAGGAAGGAAGGAAGGAAGGAAGGAAGGAAGGAAGGAAGGAAAAAAAAGAAAGAAAATTTGGTATGTATACTCAATGATTATTTGGCAGAACAAAATTAGGTCATTTGCAGGTGCATGGATAGAACTAGAGATCATTATATGGAGTGAAATAAGCCAGAGAGGCAAATATCATGTTTCCTCTCACATGTGGAATGTAGACTTTAAAAATAAGGGCGCTGGGGAGATTGTTCAGTGGCTAAAGTGTTTACTATGCAAGCATGAGTCAGATCCCCAGAATGCACATCAAGCAGGCATGGTAGTTTATGCCTATAATCCTGGCATCTACAGCAAGATGGGAGGTGGAGAGAGGACAATCCCCAGGAGCTCATAGGTCATCTAGCCTGCTGAATGCAGTAGTGACCAAGACAGGCCCTGCCAAAAACAAGATGTAAGTTGAGGAGCACCCCCAAGGCTGTCCTCTGACCTGCTCATGTATGCCATAACACACACACACACTCACTTACTCACTTACACACATATATAAACTCACAAATGAAGAATAAAAGAGAAAAGACTTGAGGGGCTGGGGAGATTGCTCAGTGGGTAAGAGCACTTGCTATATAGGACGAGGCCTCAGGCCTCATTCAACCAAGTTTGAGTCTCCAGCAACCATGTAAACACCTGGGCGTGGCTACCAACCTCGGTAACCCCATTCCTATTTTATGGGGATGGAAACCAGAGAATCTGAGGCTTGCTGACCAAAAATAGCAGCTCTAGGCTGAGGGAGAAACTTGATCTCAAGAAAACATGCAGATGAGCAATGGAGGGGACCACCCCATATTTTCCTCTGGCCTCTGCACACATGCACATTGGGAGCACATATGCACCACACGTGCATAATCACATCACACACCACAGCGCACATGCTACACACACACACAAAAGACTTAAAGATAGAGGAGGGACTATTTGGGAAGAGGAAGGACACCAGTGGAGTGAGGGATCAGGGCTGAGTAGTGAACAATGAATCGTTGTACAATGAATATAAACTCGGATAAGAGATGGTGCACTGACCTGCCTCGGTCCCTGAGTGAGGCCGGCTTCTTGGATGGCAGACGGAATAAAGGCATTGCTTTTCGCCATCTATCCTTCAGCAGCGTGGCTCAAAACATTCCGAGGGAGAGGCCCTGCTGGCCAGATGAGGGTCCCTTCCGTTGCTAGCACTTAGTAAAACAAACATGAGCTTGCTGTAGAAACAGCCATCGATTAGGGAGCGTGTTTCACTGGAGCCTAACGGCCTGGAAGCCAGCCCAGATTGAGAAAGCAGTTGGAAAACCTCAGTCCAGATGTTTTCAATCAACTCTTTGTTCCCACCATGCATCCAAAGCACTCTGAGCCCCAACCAGCCAGCCATAAGAGAAGACTCATTACAGCCAGTCCTGCAAGTCAGGAGAGTGGCTCTGGCTCCTCCTTAGCCTTGAAGAACCTTAGCTTCCCACCTCAGTTTTCTCTGTCTGTAATGGAGGGGGAGGGTCATTGTTTTATTTGAAGCAGGATCTCATTCTAGCCCAGGCTTACCTGGGACTCACTCTGTAGTACCAGGCTGGCCTTGCACTCACAGAGATCCCCCTATCTCAGCCTCCTGATGGCTGGGACTAAAGGCGTGTGCCACCATACCTGGCCTTAATGGAGTGTTTTCCTTTACATCATGTGAGCAGTAGAATTCATTTTTTTTTTTCTGATGTCCTGGAAGAAGGAAAGGGAGGTTGAATGTGTCCTAGGCCCATCCATTAGTTCATTGTGTCTCCATGGCAACCCATCTGCTGGACATCATTTGTACTTTAGAAATGGGAATGATGTTGGTCAGTAGTTGACTGAATCGTGGAGTGTCCAAGCCATGCAGATGGGATTTGAACACAAGTTTGGTAGTCTCTGCTCTTCGCTAGGCCTCAAAAAGGAGCTATGGAAAAATGACAGACTTTGTTTTGTAGTGAAATTTATTTTTAAAAATCACTCTTTGTGGCATTGGGGAGATTGTTCAGCAATTAAAGGCACTTCGTTGCAAATTTCTCAATGCTCGTAAAGCCAGGCATGCAACATGGTGCATGTGTTTTAGTGACAGGAGGTCCTGTCGCACCTGTACACACTCTCTCAAATAAATATAAATAAATATTTTTAAAATCACTATTTAAAAATATTTTAGCATTTAAAAACTTTTAGTTGCAGTAGTGCACTAGTTTTTTAGTGCAGTAGTGCACCCATTCATTCTTTCTCTCCAATCAATCAATCAATAATAGTTTTAAACTACATGAGAAAATTTGCATCTGAACAATTCTGAAGTGTGTTTACAGATCAGTAGTGTTAAGTATACTCATGTTGTTGTGCAACCAATTTCCAGAACTTTCTCAGCTTGCAAAACGGAACCTCTGGACCTGTGAAACAACCACACCCTGTCCCCCTCATCTCCCATTCTACTTACTCTGTTTCTATGAATTGGATTCTCTGGTCGCCTCATCTCAATGCAGTCACCCCACATTTGGCCTTTCATGACTGCTTTATGAACCCCATGTCCTCAATAGTGCCTACGTGATAGATGGCCTATGTCTGATTTTTTTCCCTCTTGGGGTGTTCCCTTATGTATCCACAATTCATCAGCAGACACATGGGCTGCTTCCACCTCTGGGCAGCTGTGAATCACGTCACGATGCGCGTGGCTGTGCAGATTATCTTGCTGAGGATCCACGTTCAATTGATTTACATTCTTCCTTCCATGCTGGGGATTGAGCTACAGCCTTGTGGATGCCAGGCAAACACCGTACCACTGAGCCACATCCGCAGCCCTTTTCATTAAATGACAATTAATTAAGGTTCTTGTGTGTGCGTATGTGGTGTGTGTGCATGTGTGTATGTGTGTAAATATGTATGTTGGCATGTGTGTTCATGTATGTGCATGTATATGTGGAAGCCAGAGGTTGATGGTGAGTGTCTTCCTTAGTCACTCTCCACTTTATTTTTTTAAATTTATTTTTATCAGATAGGGACATATTTAATATGAAAACAACACATAATGGTACCATCCTTTCCCACCTCCCTGCCTTTTCTGAAGAGGCCCTTCCTCATTGGGGATGCAGGTCAACCCCATGGGGATTATGTCCACTTTATTTTTTTAGACAGGGTCATGCATTGAAAGGTTGAAGCTAAGCTGCAGCTCCCCAATTCAGCTAGACTAGCTAGCCAGCAAGCTTTAGGGATCCTCCTGCATCTACCTTCCCAGAGCTGGGATGACAACATTCCTACCTCAGCCTCCTGATTTCTAGCATTATAGACATGAGCCTCCATGCCTGCCTTTGATTTTTTTTTGTGTGTGGTTTTTCGTGTGTGTGTGTGTGTGTGTGTGTGTGTGTTTAGGCTTTTTTAGTTTTGTGGGGGTGTTAAAATATATTTTATTTATTTATTTTTGAGACAGAGAGAGGGGAGAGAGAGAATGGGGGTGCCAGGGCCTCCAGCCACTGCTAACAAATTCCAGATGCATGTGCCCCCTTGTGCATCTGGCTTATGTGGTTCCTGGAGAATTGAACCTGGGTCCTTTGGCTTTGAAGGCAAATGCCTTAACTGCCATCTCTCCAGCCCTTTTTGTGTTGTTTTCAAAACCTTTTTGTTAACAACTTCCATAACTATAGACAATAAACCATGATAATCATGATAATTTCCTCTCCTCTCCCACTTTCCCCTTCACTTTTCTTTCTCTCTCTCCCTCTTTCTTTCTCCCCTTCCTTCCTTCCTTCCTTCCTTCCTTCCTTCCTTCTTTCTTTCTTTCTTTCTTTCTTTCTTTCTTTCTTTCTTTCTTTCTTTCTTTCTTTCTTTCTTTCTTTCTTTTAGATAGGATCTTGCTTAGCTGCCCAGGCTGGTATAGCACTCATTATATAGCCCCAGTTGGCCTCAAATGTATGGTCCTCCTGTCATAGCGCCCCCGAGTAGCCGGAATTACAGAAGTGTGCTACCACACTCATCTTCTTCAGTTTTTTTGGGATGACTGCTCAGAGCACCTGCCTACCATGTACAAGGCCTGAATTCTATCCCCAGCACCATAAAAATAAAAATAAAAACAGTTTTGAGGATTCACCATACAGTTTCCCTGAGCAGCTGCACCAGTGGTGTTCAAGGATCACATTTCTTCAAGTCTGCAGCAAAACTTGTTCACTTATTTCACATATTTTTGACAGTAGCCCTCTGTATTACTTTTCTTGTTGCTGGGACCAAATACCTGTCAAGAAGCAACTTAATGGGGGGAGGGTTTATGTTAGCTACATTGAGAGGAGACAGTCCATCTTGGAGGGGAAGGTACGGGGTCGGAGGGCTCCACAGTGTCGGGGTGTACATCTGGGAGCTCCTCACCTGCTCGCGTCTTGGCAGAACAGGGAGCAGAGAAGAGACAGGAAATTGGCAGGGCTATAACATCTCCAGTGACTCACTTCCTTTAGCAAAGGTCCATCTCCTAACGACTCCACACCTTCCAAAATAGCACCACTAGCTGGGGACCAAGTGTCCAAACACAGGAGCCCATAGGGGCCATGACTTTTTAAAAAATTTTTTCTTTCTTTCTTCTTTCTTTCTTTCTTTCTTTTTTTCTTTCTTTCTTTCTTTCTTTCTTTCTTTCTTTCTTTCTTTTTCCTTCCTTTCTTCCTTCCTTCCTTTCTTTCTTTCTTTCTTTCTTTCTTTCTTTCTTTCTTTCTTTCTTTGCATACATGTGTGTTTGTGCATGCGCATGCACGTGTGAACACACACACACATACACACAAACACACACCCAGGACAACTTTCTACTACAGATGAACACCAGATGCTTGCGCCACTTTTTTTGTTGTTGTTGTTCAACTTAGGTGAGTGGCTTGGGAATTGAATCTAGGCTGTCATGCTTTACAAGTGAGTGCTTTTAACTATTAAGCCATATCCGCTGCCCGGTTTATTGGGTATTTCACATTCAAGACACAACAGCATCCTAACAGTGTGAGGTGGTGTGTCAGTGTGGTTGGTTAACCCTCCAGCACTATGCACACAGAATCCTCCACTTGGTGTGAAGGAGGTCAAAGAACAGGAAGTGAGCCACATTGCACAAGTGAGCCTTGCAGAGCATGTGTCGGTGGCTTTGGTGGAACGCGTCACTGGCCTGTTTTTGATCCAGGCACAGCAAACAAGAGGAAGTGAGGGTGGCACTAATAGAGAATCAATGGCTAGGCTTCTGGGCTCTGTGGTGACCTGCCATCCAAAGGCTGTCTTCTTTCTGTGAGCCAGAGCTCTGCATGCCTGAAAAAGGAATAATCAAACTGCCTTGTACCCCACTCACCGAAGAGTGGAACAATCAGTGGATGTGAAAACGCCCTAAAAACTACAATCCCCCAATTTCTTTTCTCTCTTTCTTTCTTTCTTTCTTTCTTTCTTTCTTTCTTTCTTTCTTTGTTTTGTTTTTTGAGGTAGGGTCTCACTCTAGCTCAGGCTGACCTGGAATTCACTATGTAGTCTCAGGGTGGCCTTGAACTCACAGCGATCCTCCTACCTCTGCCTCCCGAGTGCTGGGATTAAAAGCGTGCGCCACCACGCCTGGCTATTTTTGTCAGGTATTTTGCCCCAACAGTAGCAAAGCATATGACTTTGTGCTTAAATCTAATTTCTTTACAATTGTGCTCAACCTACTACTTTCTTAAGCACGTCAGCTGCCCTGCTAAGAGATCCCAATGGTCTAGGCCTGATGCCATATCTTCACATAATAAAAAATCAATTGTCTACTATAATAGCTGCCAAAATTAGGGCAAATTCCATGTAAGACACTAGTCCTCAAAACACCAGAAACTGCACTGATATGACTCTGGTTTCTCTCCTCCACTTCCTTCAGGGCCCATCTGGCTGGACAATGTCTACTGCAATGGCAAAGAGGTGACCCTGGCAGCCTGTTCCTCCAATGGCTGGGGTGTCACCGACTGCAAGCACTCAGAGGATGTTGGTGTGGTGTGCAGCGACAAAAGGATTCCTGGGTTCAAATTTGACAATTCGTTGATCAATCAAATAGAGGCAAGTCGTGTTCTTCTCTCTCCTTTTGTCATTTTTATTGTTTGCTGAGCTGGGCATGGGACCCAGGACCTTGAGAATGTAAGCAAATGTTCTACATCCCTAGCCTCAGATGCTCTTGGTGACTTTTTCACTTGAATGTATTTTTCTTCCGTGTAACATGTTTTACTTGCTTACTTCACAAATGAGTACTGGCTGGGCATGGGGACCAACCCTGAGTTTAAGTGTGAACACCGTGGATGGTTCTCACACTCCTGCCTATGCACCACGGAGGAGGACCACTGCAAGCAAACTCCAGACACATGCACCACCTTGTGCATCTGGCTTATGTGAGTGCTGGGGAATCAGACCTGGGTCCTTAGGCTTCACAGGCAAGCGCCTTAACTGCTAAGCCATCTCTCCAGCCCAACCTTATTTTTTTTCTGAGATAAGGTCTCTCATTGAATTCAGAGCTTACCAATTGGGCATACAAGCCAGCCATCAAGCCTGGGGAATCTTCCTGTCTCCACTTCCCCAGTGCTGGGATTACAGGTGTACACCACCACACCTGGCATTTACATGTGTGCTGGATGAAACCCAGGCCCTCATGCTTGCACGGCAAACACTGTACCCACTGAACCATCTCCCCAGGCCTGTTTGTAAAAACTTCTACAAGTGTTAATAGACTTGGACAGTGTGATATGGCTGCCTTTAAAGGAAATTTAAACTTGCTACATGGACAGAATTACTGCTTTGTTGGCTAGATTCTGGACTCATCTTCTAGCCAGATCACCCCGAGGGAGGGCCAGCAGTATGGAGACATATTTGCAAACCATATCCTAGGAGGGGCGGAAGGTTTTTTGTCAAGAAAAGAGATATGGGGGCAAGCATGTAGTTCTCTTCAAATATTTAGAGTGCTACCATGGAGTCAAATGTTTTTAATGTATTCTGGAAAGCTGAGACACAGCGACAGGTAGTGGGAGGCAGATCCCCCCCATAGACCCGTCTTTCCTCGTGAGTGGCAAGCTTCTTATCTGTCAATGAAGGAGTTCCTGTCGGAACCCTATGAGATCCTGCCAGGAAGTCTGTGATCATATTTCTTTTTCTTTGCTTTCTTCTTTTCTTTTCTTTCTTTTTTTGGTTTTTCAAGGCAGGGGTCTTGCTGTAGCCCAGGCTGACATGAAATTCACTATGTAGTCTCAGGTGGCCTTGAACTCATAGTGATCCACCTACCTCTGCCTCCCAAGTGCCGGGATTAAAGACGTGCGCCCCCACGCTGGCTGTGATCATGTTTCTTAAGGGGAAGGAAGTGGCCCTGGCCTATTACCAAACTGTAAGCTCCTTTGTTAGTCTGAGCATTTGGAAAAGCATCTGTCTCAGTTGGGCAGTCTACCTGCTGTATGTGGGGGAGGTGTCAACCACACATGGATGAAGAAGTGATGACACATAACATGTGTATTATGTGCTCACACTCTCTCCTTGCCTCTTCTCTGGTCCTTCACCACCTTGACCTTAAAACCAAGTATGGGGCTTAGCGGTTAAGGCGCTTGCCTGCGAAGCATAAGGGACCCCTGTTTGACTCTCCAGATTCCATGTAAGCCAGACTCACAAGGTGATGCAAGCATGCAAGGTCATACATGGGCACAAGGTGGCACATGTGTCTGGAGTTTGATTACAGTAGCTGGAAGCCCTGGTGTGCCAGTTCTCTCCCTCTCTCTTGCTCTTGCTCTCTTGAATTAAAATGAAAGGCCAGTCTGCTAGGCTTGCCTCAAAAAAAAAAAAATATGGAGAGAAAGACAGTAGTACATGTCTGGTGTATGATGGCATGTGTGTGTAGCATATGTACAAATGCCCACACTGTGTACATTGTGTATACACTCGTGCAGAGAACAGAGGAGAACATTGTGTGTCCTCCATGAATCACAAACTCAGAAGTTGGTTAATGGGATTTTTTTGAGAGAGAGACAGAGGCAGAGACAGAAAGAAACAGAGAGAGAGAGAGGAAGAGAGAGAAGAGAGAGAGAGAGAGAGAGAGAGAATGGGCATGCCAGAGCCATTTCAGCCGCTGTGAATGAACTCCAGACACGTGCACCCCCTTGTGGGCAAGTGCGGCATTGCATGCTTGTGTCACTTGCGTCTGACTAAACATGGGACCTGGAGAATCAAACGGGCGTTCTTAGGCTTGGCAGGCAGGTGCCTTCAATGATAAGCCATCTCTCCAGCCCACTAATGGGATTTTATTTATTCAGCTTCCCTGGACTTGTTTGTTGATCAAGTTATCTTTGGAGTTCCTTGAAATTTGATTGATTCCCCTCCAGAGGTGGGAAGCTATCCTGTTCTTCATATGAAAGACTCTATCAACGGGGAGTCCACAGGTTTGACCCTGAACTCCCTGTTGACCAGTAGCCAGGGCACTGTGCAACAGTCAGTCAGTCATCCACGGTAGCCATGGCTCTCCATCACTTGCAAGCGAGTTTGTGTACTCTGCAGGGAAAAGAATCAGATGATTTCAGTGCAAGTGCTTTTCAGACGATAAAGTGCTTGTGATAAGTTGCCGGCCCTACTGCTGGTTCACCAAGTTTATTGCCTTCAAGGATGCCAGCAGCACGAGTCACAAAGGCCTGAGCTCAACCCACGAATTTTACTTTCGCTAACTGTGCTCTAAAGCACATCTTCTAATGAATGACCGTATGATCATTTATTCCAGGAAATTAACTGAACAGGGTCTCCATTCTTCTCCTTTGCAACACAGACTATACCATCTTATCTGTCTTGTGATAGATCTTTGCTCTCAGACCCCAGAACTAAAGGTCTGGATCATGGAGCAGACTTGGGGCTATGTGTCCAGAGTGAATGACCCCTCTTGGGTCACTGGACAGTACACTGTGAAACACATTTGGCTGGATATAGGGAAAATGAGCTCTGCGTTGATTATTAAAACTAAAAAAGAAGAAGAAGAAGTGGGCAGGAATAAATGATGACGTGTGTACTACAGCTCATTCTTAGACCTAGAAAACAGAGATCTAGACAAACCTCCCGGGACCCAGAGGGTTTGTTTCCTGTCGGTGGCTGGTGGACAAACTGGAAAAAGCATTAGATAAGGAGAGATGACAAATCCAGATGCCCTTCCAACAAACTCTGGTCACAGCTGGTTTGCACGTTGATAGGTTACGTGCTTGTTCACAAGGCTCCTAGCCAGGGGCTGTAGGCTATTGGGTCAAAAAACTGACACATCTCCTGCTGTTTGCTGCCTGAGTTCTTCCTTACCCGTTTATTAAGGGTCCTTTTGCCAAAAGCAACTGGGAACACCCCTACCCCTGGCTGTAAGATTTAGATGTTCCTTCTTGAGGAACTGAGGAGATCCTGAGAAGCCCACAGGGTCATTTATACCCCTCACCTCTGCACACCCATATTCTTCTGGAAGGATGCTGAGTCTTGAAAAAACCCTTTCTTCTTACTAAGGGAGCTGGGACTGCTTGACTTTTTTTTTTTTTTTTTAAGATTCTAGGAATTCAGGATTTTATTAGTCACTGTCAGCTGCCAAATGTTTCCATCCCTCCCTCCCTGCTACTTATCTGTCTGTCTGCATCTGGAGGTGCAAGGGAAGGAAATGTACAGTGCCTCCCGGACAGGAGGTCCATAGTTTGTTCCTGCCCCCATCAGCAGAGGAGACGAGGCAGGTTGCACCGGGTAGTTTAGGAAAGAAAGCTGGGTCTGTTTCTATTCTGGGTGGAGCACAGAAGGCTTCATATGCAGGAGGCTCCTCGGAGTCGCAGGCAGCTGGAGGGCCTCCCTCGGGTAGGAAGAGAAAAGGTCATTATGGTGTTCCGTGCCTAGCTCTTGGGCAGGGGAGTAAAGAGCAACGGAGGAGGCCCGGCTGAGCTGTTGAGCAATGAATGTGGTTCTCCAGGGAGCCTGGGCATGAGGAAGGATAGGAACCTGCTCTGTGCTCACACTCCGCGGTTCTATTCACGGCGAGTCTCCATGTGGCCAGGGCTGCTGGCTACCACAGGGATGCAAGACAAATGGTTCTATCATAGCTTATTTTCCCAACTCAAAAATAGGTCACCGTGTCTGAAAAGCAAAAGGGTGTTTTATGTGGCAAACAGAGAAAAAAAAATATTTGAGATTGTGCACATGCTTAGCAAATCTGGGAACTTAGTTCCTGACCATACCCACGCAGTCTTTGAAAAACATCAATATCATTATGATTGTTCGTGAAATGAAACACTGTGGCTGCTGGACTGTACAAACTGACACCAAGCATCCTAATTTGTTGTAGATGAAAGAAATGAATGAGCAATGTGTTAGTCCGGGTTCTCTAGAGTAACAGACTGCAGAGAATGAACATGTATTATAAAGGGAACTTATTAGATTTCTTACATGGTAAGGGCTGGACAGTCCAACACTGGCTATCTGCAGGCTGTAGTCTGAAAACCTGGTAGCTGCTCGGCACATGAATCTGGATCCCTGAGCATCCCCTGTGAGGCTCGGAAGGCCTGAAACATTCCTGGAGCTCTGGCTACTGGTCTTGAGTCCAAACTGGAAGGTCCGGTGAAGCTGGGTTCTGATGACAAGGAAAGATGGCAGTAACAGGGTAGATTTACTCACCAGCAAGTGGCACAGGTGGTCAGGCAAGGGCCCTGTGTTCTCCTGGAGTTTCAGGTGAACATATCGTCTGCCACTGGAAAGGCCGCCACTCTGAGGGAAGGTCTTCCTCTCTCAGTTAATCCTTCCCGGACACGCCCTCACAAACCAGATTCCTGACCTGATCAAGTGGACCATAGAACTTGACCACCATAGGCACTGTGGACTCCTAACCCTGCGAGTTGGCCGGTACATTGTCTAATGGTGTGGAGAACAAAGAGTAACAGGAGCAACAGAGGGGGCAGGTGACTCCTGAAAATGGTTGAATTGGGCAAAAAAAAAAAAAAAAAGCCTGCCACTACTGGGAGAATGCATGCCTGCTCTGTAGGGCTCTAGGTGACATGAGTTAAGACTAGCGGAGTCTAACCTGGTGTGGCCATCGGCCCTTAGACAACACTCACTTGAGGCATTTTAGCCATGCTGGGAAGTCAGTGCCTATAAGAAAACTCCCCACTCCACCCCAATGAAGTTATTGCAAGGATCTGTTCATTCATTCATTCATTCATTCATTCACTGCATGCATTTTCAATGAGTGCTTGGACTTATGGTGAACACCAGGATAAAGGGATTGATGCAATGGAGAGAGAAGATTTCAGGACTCATTTGTTCGTTAGCATGGGGACGGTTGCTGTGTCCAACTTAAGGTGTGTGGTGAATGGTGTGTCCCAGTCCAGGACTCTGAGTCTGTGGCTTCAGCACGGAGCCAGGGACAGAGACACGGCTGGGCCTCAGGGGCCAGTTTCTGCAGCAGGTGTCCTGCCGGCTTCCTGCCCACAACGAGGCTTGCTGGTTCTCCAAAGAAGTGGCCTCTGTTACCTGCCCAAGCTCTTCCAGGTTGGAAAATAAACCCAAGAGTGTTCCATTTCCAACAGTGTTGGAAAGCTCCATATTTATAGGAGGCAGCCCAGACAGACAGGCCAGCTTTTTCCTTAATGGCGTCAGTGTGACCTCAGCTCTTCACACCACCCCCACCATACCCTTTTCCCCCTCCACTGTGCTCCAGCACAGAGCTGAGCTCATGGTGCAGGCCCAGCTGCTTGGGAGGCCGAAGCAAGGTAATGGCAAGTTCAAAGCGTGCTGAGTCACAAAGTGAGCTCAATGCCAGCCCCGGGCAACTCAGTGAGACCCTGTCTCAAAATAAAAAGTAAAAAGAGGGATAGGGTATAGCTCAGTGGTAAAGTGATTTTCTTAGCATGTATAAGATCCTAGGTTCAATCCCCAGGGCTACAAAAAGAGAGGAAGGAAGGAAGGGAGGGAGGGAGGAAAGAAGAAAGGAAGAGAGAAAGGAAGGAAGGAAGGAAGGAAGGAAGGAAGGAAGGAAGGAAGGAAGGAAGGGAGGGAGGGAGGGAGGAAGGAAGGAAGGAAGGAAGGAAGGAAGGAAGGAAGGAAGGAAGGAAGGACAGAAAGAAGGAGGAAGAAGGAAGGAAGGGAGGAAGGAAGGAATGGTGGAGAGGGGGAGGGAATAGAGTCCTACACGATGGTGCATGCCTGTAATCCCAGCATTAATAGACTGAGGCAGAAAGTCCAGGTTGACCTACATAGAGAAATCCTGTCTCCACAAATGACGGAAATGCCTCTCCTTTCTTGCTTCGTTCTACTGTCCCAGTCAGAAGTCCAGGCTGGCTTAAGTCTAGAGAATGCTACTGGCAGTTTCTCAGTCTGATTTGCTCATAAACAGGGGATAATTACAGTGTCCGCTGGGACACTTCTGCTGTTTACAGACAGCACTCACCTCCCCAAGCCAGGGAAACCTGTGCTGAGGATCACACTGGTTTCTAATCCAGCTCAGTAACTGTGTGTTAGGGAAGAGGAGGGGAGGTGTTAAGCAGCTCAAGTGACAAGATGCAGATGAGCTCTGTGTATCCGTAGTTCCCACAGGAGTGCTGGCCTTATATCAAGAGGCAAAGGACTGCCTGGCTGTTTTATTTAGCATTAAACAAAGGATAAAAAGAGTCTTTATTAATTTTTTGAGGTTTACTGTTCAATTTTTTTTTAACTAAGCTACACTCCTGTTGTTGGATTTTTTTAAAGTTATCATTGGCTGATTCCAAAAATGGTTTTGATTTATTGATTCTTTGTTATTGATGATTGAACTGTGACCTCCCAGATATCAGGCAGGCGCTGTACCGCTGAGCCCCATATCCCACCATGGCCACCTTTTTCCTCCTCCTCCTCCTCTTCTTTTTGAGACAAGATCAGTTGCCCAGCCTGGCCATGAGCTCATTCTGAAACCCTCCCCCAAAAACTTGAATTTGTGATCCTCCTGCCTCAGCCTCCTGAGTAACTAGGAATACAGGCCTGGGCCACCAGGCTTGGCTCCAAAAATGTTTAAGGATCTATCTGTATCTGGCAGTAGGAGCTATAGGAAAATTGAAAAAGCCAACAATAAAACAAGGATAATCCATAGTCCCACACAATTAGGTGGCAAAAACATTGTGAAAATTTAGGTATCAGCTGGGCGTGGTGGCGCACGCCTTTAATCCCAGCGTTCAGGGAGGCAGAGGTAGGAGGCTCACCGTGAGTGTGAGGCGACCCTGAGACTACATAGTGAGGTTCAGGTCAGCCTGAACTAGAGTGAAACCCTACCTCGAAAAACAAATAAAATAAAATAAATGTAGATATCAATATGAAGTGGTCAGTATAAACATGGCTGGATGAGGGGATGGGAAAGCAAATGCCAGAAGAATAAAAAAAGAATTCAAATCTATGTGGATAAGATATTTGGAGTAAGGAATAGGACTCATAGCTCTCTCTTTCTGTCTCCATTGGGAAAGTCACAGCAGCAAGAAACTAGCTGATCAGAGATTAAACCGGATCCAGAGAGATCACTGGGGGGTGGGGCACAGTGAGATGCTGGAACTTTAATGCTCTGTGAAAATACCACGATTCTCCTTGCACACCGCCTGAGCAACGGACCTGTGGAACCAGAAAAGACACTTCTATAAGAGCAAGAAAGGATGAGGGGAAGAAAGGGTGCAGGGCTTGTGGTCCGCAAAGCTGGATGGGTGGCTCCATGAACCGAAGAAGAGTTGTGGGCATCTCGGATGTGCTTGCTCTGAGATGCTGAGAAAAGTGGCATGCTGGCAGTGGGGAGGATAGGTCTGAAGGTGACCATCCATTTTTTTAAAAAAAATTAGTTAAATAAGGCAAGCTTCAGGCTTTGAGAGCCAGTACAGGCACTTGTTAACAGCGGGGGCTGGGGGGGGACAGAGAATGTTAGCATGATAAGTGAGCAGAGGGCCTGGACTTTGTCAACAACCGCAGGCACAGCCTAGCAGAATGAGTACATAATGGCATGGTTCTCATCGCAGTCCCAGCCTCAAGGTGATTTCTAGTGGGGCTAGGAGTGGCGAACACTGAGTTCGTGGGAAGGAGAGGGACACTGGGCTAAGATCTGACCTTGCTTCGTGCTGAGCTTCTAGACACTGGGAAAGGAGGTGCCTGCTTGCTGCCTGGCCGTGCCTCTCCTAGCTTCAACCCTGATGCAATCTCCAGCTAGCCTTTCTAAATGGGCGACTCCTCCCATTGACAATCCGCCTAGACTGCCACATTCTGGAAGTTGCAAGTCACTGACAGATGTGGCACATGTAAAATGGCCTTCGGGCCTGCCTGGGAGTCCACCTTGCACTCTCTCCTCAACCCCTTTTTTATTTTTAACTTTTTTTTCTTAACCATTTTTTATTTTTGTATCAGAGACCATTTATTCTCTATTTCTGTATTGTGAATAATACAAATCTATGGAAACTTAGACCATTCCACACAAGGTATCGAAATTTGTATTACAAAAGAAGCACACAGTGTTTCCGGTTACACCTTTCAAAGTATACTTGAAAGTCTCCATCTAAATGCATAACACATGTATTGCCTTAATAAGAACCAAGCTGAGAAAGACAAATTCAGTAACCATATGGTTACTGTTGTAGTCAGTTTCACATTGTTGGGGTAAACATACAAACCAGAACAGTTTAGGGGAGGAAGGGATTTATTTTAAGCTTACAGATCCAGGGGGGGAAAGTTCCATCAGTGGCAGAAAGGTTCTTCTATATACCAAGCAGGGAGAAAACAACCCACCAGCCCAGCAGCTGCTGCATGGAAACACCCCTGTCTTGCCTCCCTGATGGTTCACTTCCGGGGCCTCCCTGATGGCTAGGATGAAATGAATGCTGTATAGGTCAAGGGGTTTCTGCAAGGCCCTTGGAAGAAAGCCTTTTGGAGCTGTGAGTCACCGTTGTCTCTGGTGAGAGATCCAGCAATCAGGCAGGTATCTGAATTTCAAGACATGCCAGATGCTTGACCAGCCCCTGGACTCCTGGGCTTCATTTTATTTTATTTTATTTTATTTTTTATTTTATTTTATTTTATTTTATTTTATTTTATTTTATTATTATTATATTTTTTGGTTTTGCGAGGTAGGGTCTCACTCTGGTCCAGGCTGACCTGGAATTAACTATGTAGTCTCAGGGTGGCCTTGAACTCTCGGCGATCCTCCTACCTCTGCCTCCCGAGTGCTGGGATTAAAGGCGTGCGCCACCACGCCCGGCTTTTCCTGGGCTTCATTTTAAACTAGCAAGCCTACATAGAGTCAGTCCTAATTTAAAAAAAGGAAAAAAAAAATCAGTGTCTATTTTAGTATTTCAGATCTTCTCTTTTAAGGCTGAAGTTCTGAGAAACAGAAAAATCTGAGCGCTTGTGGTTCTGGAAGGATTCCACAGCAGTGAAGTAGGAGGGAGGTGGTGCGTGCAAGCATGTGCCTTCTGACCTCAAGGTCTCCCAAGACTTGGAGCTGCTGATGAGCTCACACAAGCACTGAGTACGTGCCACCGAGAGTTGCCCACTGCTTCCTGTTGGCCTGAGTGCAAGAGCAGCTAGGGCCCAGCTCACTTCTCATGTCTACAGACCATTGTGATGCACAGCCCCTCCAGAAACAGTCTTGGACTTCCAATGGGCACAGTGCCAGACAGACCCTGAAGGGACCACCCAGACGTCAGTCTCTGCCCCCACACCATGTGATCACCATCAATACCAGGCAATACTAGGGCCTAAGAACAGGAGCTGCTTGGAGGCCAGGGGACACTATTAACCTAGAACAAAGGCTTAGGCACAAGTGGATTTTCATGTGGGTTGACCTGCTTTTGGGCTGTGTGAAGTTGGATTTGTTGGCAAACGTTGCCAAGTTTTCTGATTTTTTTTTTAACCTATAAACGGGTATACCGTGAGCCATCTTGAAGGTTGTGGTGGGAGCTGATGGAGTGAATGGATATAAAGTGCTATGAGAGCTACAGAGATGGCTTAGCATTTAAGGCACTTGCCCATGAAGCCTGGAGACCCAGGTTTGACTCCCCAGTATCCAGATAAGCCAGATACACAAGGTGGCACATATGTCTGGATTTCTTTTGCAGTGGCTAAAGGCATGCCCATTCTCTCTTGCTCTCTCTGTCTGCCTCTTTCTCTCTCAAGTAAATAAGTTAAATAAATAAATAAGATATTTTTAAGTGCTATCAACAGCTGGGCGTGGTGGCACACACCTTTAATCCCAGCATTCAGGAGGCAAAGGTAGGAGGATCGCCATGAGTTCGAGGCCACCCTGAGACTACATAGTGAATTCCAGGTCAGCCTGGGCTAGAGTGAGACCCTATCTTGAAAAACCAAAAAAAATGAAAAAAGCAACAAAAAAAGTGCTATTAACAGAGCCTCGAATCCAGTTGATTGGCATTTGGGTAGTGATGGCAATTTATTTGTAGCCACTATTAGTGGAAAACAGGGCATCATGGGAACAACTATATCCATGGACAACAGACTGTATTTTTTATTTAGTTTTAGGATGTGTATGCAGTATGTGGTACTGTGTGTGTGTGTACGTGTGTGCACAGCTGTGTGTGCCCTGTGCACACATGGACAGAGGTCAGAGGAGGACAGCAGGTGTTTTCCATCACTGTTTTCTTATTTCCCTGGTACAGAGTCTGTCACCAAACCTTGTTCAGTTAGACCTGTGTCTGCCCTCCTCAGGGCCGGGGACCCAGGCATGTGCAGTCATGTGCCTCTTTTTATGTGACTGCTGGGGAATTGAACTCAGGACCTCATGTTTATAAAGCAACAATCCTCCCCTCTGCACCCTCAGGCTGTATTTTGTTGAAAGAGTGAACAGAATGTATGGGGAGGATTTGGTTCCACAGATGAGGAGAAAAGGTATTCCATCTCAGGGGAAATCCGTGCAAAGCCTGACCTGACTGCTTTCCTATGGCGCTGGAGGGGACAAACCCATTTCCCGTACCCTCTGACCCTCAGACCCACGTTCCACAAATACAGAGACCTACACATCATAGGGCAAACACCAGCATGCACGTACATACCCACAGATGCACATGATCCACAGATGCACACACAGCCTTGCCATAGGCACATCACCATGTACACACACACACACACACACACGGATTCTCACTCACGGAGACATAGAGACAGGTTCAAGCACACATGAATGCATGACTTACACAGAGAGATGTACCCACATACACAAATGCACCACTGTGCTCGGTACAAACATTACACAGACAAATGCCCACATGTTAAATTGGGGGAGGAAGGAATAAAGATGGTGACAGCTGGGGCTAGCTCTTTCTCTTCTCCAGGACTCACCCCTCTACATCCAGGAGCCCACAGGACTCCTGAGAGGACTTGTCCTGCATTGTAGCAAGAGGGGGACTAGACTGTCTTGGGAGATGGGGCCACATGAGGTTTCAGGCCCTGTGGCTGCACATCCCTTCCCAAGGCATGTGCTGAGCTGCCCAGCCAGGCCTTCTTCCTCCAATAGTACCGTGCTGTAGGTCACATCTCCCATCCATGAGCCCGTGTGGTGCCCACAGCCAGGAAAAGAATCTGTGAATGGAATGAGGTCAGCCCTGCTTGCCAAGAACTGGCGCTACAGCCGTAACTTTCCTTCTGGGCATGACGCATCCCACACTGGATGCCAGTGGCCTCCTGTGGTGGGAAGAGGCAGGAGGAGGCCGGCCCACGGGCGGGCTTGGATTAGACCTCAGGTTCCTTCTTGGCTTATCCCTGCCCACGTGTCTCAGTGGCACGGGTCCTGTGGGCTGTTAAAGATCGAGGATGCAGGATCCAGGCTGGAAGACATAATCCTTCCACTGGCGGCTTTCCTTCCGCTCTGCGTGGAAGGGTACTGGGGCCAAATGTCATCACTCTGGACCACATACTTTCCACTGCTCTGCAGGATCCGCCATGGAGTAGGGCCTGGCTTTAGATTCTGAAGGCTGTGGAAAGAGACGTGAATCCCTGGGCATCCGAATAATGGCTCTGTTCAATGGCCTGGTTCATTTGCATCCCAGCTGGACAGACACAGGGGCTCTTGGGTCACAGGAGTCCACATTACAGCCTGGCTCTTACCAGACCCACCTACCCCTCCCTGGCCTTGCTCAGAATGTGTCTCGCAGTGCACCTCAGGTGGTCTAAGGAGGAAATCAGAATCAGCCAGTTTTCTCCTTTGTAAAATGGGGGAGAATAGGGCTGGAGGGATGGCTTAGCAGTTGAGGTGCTTGCCTGCAAAGCCAAAGGACCCAGGTTCTATTCCCCAGGACCCACATAAGTCAGATGCACAAGGTGCTGCATGTGTCTGGAGCTTGTTTGCAGTGGCTGGAGGCTCTGGCGTGCCCATTCTCTCTCTATCAATTAAATAGAATTAAATATTCTTAAAAAGTATTTTAAGAATGAGGGGAATAGCTTTAAACCACCTCATTATTGTCCCTGTGGGTTAAATAAGAAACACATGGGCTGGAGAGATGGCTTAGCAGTTAAAGCACATGCCTGCAAAACCTAAGGATCCAGGTTCGATTCTCCAGGTCCCACGTAAGCCAGATGCACATGGTGGCGCAAGCATCTGGAGTTCGTTTGCACTGGCTAGAGGCCTGGGTGCACCCATTCTCTCTCTCTATCTCTATCTCCCTCTCTCTCCCTCTCTCTGTCTCTAATAAGTAAATAAATAAATATCTTAAAAAACAAACACATAAATTGGCATGGCATATGCTGGGCACTGCTAAGCACTGTCAGTGGCTATTACTGTAAGTCATTGCAAATCATGGTATCTGACGGTCCACTTGGAGCTGAGACGTGAGGGGAAGGACAGAGGCATGGTTGAAAATCAACTGGGAAAGGCCATGGGCATCTCACCGAGTCATCTGCATTAGATAGACAAAATAAAGAGCCTGTTGAAGGACAAAATTAGATCAGTGCTTGCAAAAGAGCTCTCTGGTGCTGGCCATGTGGAAGATGGATGGTGGCAGGGACTCCCTTAGGGATTACTGTAAGAGCTGGCCATGAGTCCGCTACGGCAGGGGAAGGAAGGGTGTGGTGGTGCAAGAAGTGAGAGATTCAGAATTTGGGAACTGATCTGGCATGCTTTGGAGAAACATAAAAGTGTCAGTGTAATTTCGGGGGGACCAACTCCAGTCCCACACAACCAGTGTGGCCTCTGGAGACTTCACTCCTTCTGACATAGCAGAGATGCAAGGGCCTTCCTACTGAGTGTTGGAGCCGGGGAGAGCCCATGCGTCAGGAGGCACCTTCCTCTCACCTCCCCATCCCCAGCCCTCTTCCACTTCTTTCTGAAGGGTCATGCCAGTGAGGCCTTCTCAAACCCAGACCTCTGCCCCACTGATCTAAGAAGATGAGTGCAGTAGCCTTAGAAGGAGGCTTTCCAAGGGACTCAGTGCATGCAGAATCTTGCCTTGCCACAGCCAAACAATTTCCCCCAACCCTACTCACCTCCCCAAATTCAGACCCTCAGTGCTCATGTAAATGCTGGCTTGGGAGGCAGAGGTGGGATCCTGGAGCAAGCTGGCTAGTTAGACTAGCCAAATCGGTGACCTCTGGGTTCATGGGGAAGACCTTGCCTCAGGAAATAAAGTGGAGAATGATCTAGGAAGATACCTGAGATCAACCTCTGACTTCCACATGTCCCCCCCACACACACACACATTTGGAGCACTCATGTGCACACACAGATGCACAAGAGAGAAACTTGAGACCCGTCAGCCTGAAACTCCTGGCTTATTGGCACAGACAGGCAAGCACACACACACACACACACACACACACACACACACACACATGCACGCACGCACGCACACACATAGGATTGCATTCACATACTTTGTAGTCAAATTCGAAATCCCACACAGCTTCACGCTTTCATAGTTGAGGCCCACACGGAAGACCCTACTGCCCCTGGCTCTCCAGTTTCTTCAGTGGGATCCAGGGGAGCTCCTAAGACTCCCTCAAGTCCTCTCTGAGTGCTCCAGATCATCCTTGTTCCCTGCAGCCACATTACCTCCCCATGCAAAGCAGTTTATTTATTTTTAATTTTTTTGTTGTTGTTGTTGTTGTTTTGTCTTCCGAGGTAAGGTCTCACTGTAGCTCAGACTGACCCGGAATTGGCTATGTAGTCTCAGGGTGGCCTCGAACTCACGGGGAGCCTCCTACCTCTGCCTCCCGAGTGCTAGTGCTGGGGTTAAAGGTGCACGCCACCACGCCGGCTGCACAGCAGCTTATCACTGTGGCTTGTGCCTGGGACCCTCTGCAGAGCCTGGAGCAGAAGGTGCTCAGGCTTGTGGTCACTGAGAAAGGACCTGCTGCCCTGCGTCTCTCCAGGGCCAAACTAGGATCTTAACCTGTGTCCTTCCACGCCTCCTTCTTCGCAGAGCCTGAACATCCAGGTGGAGGACATCCGCATTCGCCCCATCCTCTCCACCTTCCGCCATCGCAAACCCGTGACCGAGGGCTACGTGGAAGTGAAGGAGGGCAAGACCTGGAAACAAATCTGCGACGAGCACTGGAGCGCCAAGAATTCCCACGTGGTCTGCGGCATGCTCGGCTTCCCTGCGGAGAAGGCTTACAACCCCAAGGCCTACAAGTGAGAGGATGGGACCCGAGGGAGGCGGGGCTTCCTGGGCCCTCGTTCTCGTTCTCCCCGCAGGGTCAGAGTCAGGCTATATCTTGCTCTGAGCAACTTACACCCCCTGAGGGAAGGAAGCCCTAAAGACTCCCCTCGTAGAGCTGAGGGTGGGAAGGCTTAGAGTGCAGTAACCCTGAAGGTACTCAGGCCCAAGAGAATGCCACCATCCGCTTTGGACATCCATCTGGGGACCATGCAGGCTGGACGACGGCAGTACTTGGGCTAGGCAGGGCAAAGATATCATTGGCTTAAGAAATGATCAAGAAAATCTAGAAACTATAGCAATCAAAGATGTCATTGAGAAATGGATCCATTCAGATCATTTCCGTGGATCCCAGTGAAACCTAAAATATGCCATTACTGTTTCCAAGGTTAATGTCATTGGGGAGAAAAGTCGGGATGGGACCTGGGGTGGGGCGTGGCCAGGGAAAGGATTTCAGTGGCCTGGCAAGCTGTAGGTGGACATCCAGTTGTGCCTTGGTATCTTTGGCGGAGAGTGGGGGGCGTCTGGTTCCAGAGCCCCTTCCCCCCCATACCAAAATCAAGAGATGCTCTGGTCCCTTACAGAAAATGATGTGGTATCTGCATAAAATGTACAACCTCCTCCTGTATGCTTCACGACATCTCTAGATGACTTACAACACCTTATGCAACGCCAATACTGTGGGAACGGTTGTCAGGCTGTAGCATTTAGGGAAGAATGACAAGAAAAAGGGTCTGTGGTCCCCTCATTCTCTCCACCTGCGTATTTTCAATCTTCCAATCTGAGGATGTGGAACTCAAGGATATGGAGAGCCGACTGGTTTGAGTTGTGAACGGGCTTTTCTTGTCTCATGTGTGTGTGTGTGTGTGTGTGTGTGTGTGTGTGTGTGTGTGTCCTGTACCCACATATGGAGGTCAGAAGAGGATGCCAAGGGTCCTCCTCTATCACTTTTCCACCTTATTTCCTTGAGACAAGGTCTGTGAACCCAGGGTTGTTTTTTGTTGTTCTTGTTGTTGTTGCTGCTGCTGCTGTTTTTTTGTTGTTGTTGTTTTGGTTTTTGCCAAACTGGCTCCCCAGGGAGCCACAGTGATCCGATTTCCCTCGCTGCTGGGGTGACAGGTGTGCAGCCATACCCAGATGTGTGGGTGCTGTTTGTATGTATGTGTAGATGTGTATGGTGTGTGCATGTGTGTGTGGAGGGGGTGCACACATTCCGTTCCGGGGCGCACGTGTGGAGGAACCAGGACAACCGTGGGTTGTTTGTCCTCTCCTTCCACCCTGCCTGAGACAGGGTCTCCTTGCTGGTTTCTCCGCCAGCTGCATCTGTGCCAGTGTGGCTGGCTGTGGGCCTTTCAGATTGTCCTGGCTCCACCTCCTGTAGGCGTGTGGGGATTACAGACCATGGAGATGAACTGAGGCAGACAAACTTACAAGAAAGCATTTTTAATGGCTTAGCCATCTCCCCGTCACCACGCCCAGCTTTTTATATGGGTCGTGGGACTCAAACTCAGGTTCTCATGATTGAGCTGAGCCATCCCTTCAACCCCTTTTCTACATAGCACTAATTCTAACTTCTGCTTACTGAAAGCTGACTGTGTGCCAGATGGACACTGATCACTGCAGCTGATATGATATGAGCCACACCACTAGGAAGGAGAGGTTTATTTTAAAATATATTTTATTTATTTATTTATTTGAAGCAAGAGAGAGAGAACGAGGGAGAGAGAGAGAGACAGAGAGAGAGGGGAATGGGCACACCAGGGCCTCCAGCCACTGCAAATGAACTCCAGACACATGCACCTCCTTGTGCATCTGATTTATGTGGGTCCTGGGGAATTGAACCTGGGTCCTTTAGCTTTGCAAGCAAACGCCTTAACCGCTAAGCCATCTTCTCCAGCCCAGAGGTTTATTTTAGAGTGAAGGAAATTAGAGAAAGGTGATAGGACTCCGAGTGGAGACCCAGGTCCTAGATTCTCATATGCAGCGGCTCTCTCCCCTATCCTGGCTTGTGTGCCAGGCAGGAGCATTGGCTGTGTACCCCAAAGATAATGAAGCATATGCTGCCACACTAGGGCCAGTAGCTTTTATTTTATTTTTTGTCACTAATGTACTGAGCTTAGCTCATGGGGTAGCAATTCTACATCTACCACAGCTCTGCAGTTAGAAATGGATTATAACAGTGTGGTTGACTGGTGACCCTCAGTGAGGGAGCTGGAAATGCTGGGCCTACTTTGGTCTAAAAAAGGAAAATAAAGCCAGGCGTGGTAGTGTATGCCTTTAATCCCAGCTCTCAGGAGGCAGAGGTAGGGGGATCACCAAGAGTTCGAGACTATCCTGAGACTACATAGTGAATTCCAGGTCAGCCTGGGCTACAGTGAGACCCTACCTCGAAAAACCAAAAGAGAAAAAAAAAAACAGTGCCAGGTGTGGTGGTGCACGCCTTTAACCCCAGCGCTCAGGAGGCAGAGGTAGAAGGATTGCTGTGAGTTCAAGGCCACTCTGAGACTACAAGGGAGGTTGGACTGTCATGCCAGCACTTGGGAGGCAGAGGTAGGAGGATCGACATGAGTTTGAGGCCACCCTGAAACTACATAGTGAATTCCAGGTCAGCCTGAGCTAGAGTGAGAACCGACCTCAAAAAAAAAAAAAAAAAAAAAAAAAAAAAGTTAACCTATAAAGTGGATTTGCCATTCTAGACTTCTTCACTCATTCTGCAAGGTTCTAGAAAGCAAACTTTACACCATAACTGTGAAGGGACTCCACATGCTTGCAGAAAACTTTGGTGGCTTCTCTCTATAGGCCAGAAGTCACATTATGAATAGCAGCCACTGCATTGGGAAACTTAAGGACACTGGGAATAATCCAGAACCAGCCAGGCCAATTGGTGCCCATCAACCACCAAAGGCAAGGGGACAAGCATCTGTTAAGGGACAGCAGAGACAACGCCACCCTCAGCATAGTCTGACTCCTGCAGACCTTGGCACTGGCCCGTTGGTTATTGTGGTGCTTCTGGGAGACAAGAGGCCCACTGGAAAGTCCCTAGATGGACATACACGAACAAGTTCTAGGTCAAGTGAGAAGTCTCACCTGAATCGGGAAATGCTGACAACAGGAATCACATTCCATCAGCAATTTCAACACTTAGGTTGGTTTTCACACCTGGAACTCCAGAATGAAAGGAAGGCTGTGCCCCTTTGAAGAAGAACCTAACAAAAGCTGGTACTTTCTGCCAGTCTTCCCCGAAGGGGCCCTTTCCCAGGACGTGTGTCATGAAGAAGTAATCAAACCTTTGGGGTGGGTGGGGACTATAGAACATTGACTCTGAACTCACCCACACTTTCCTGTAACCCACTAATCCAAGGAGGGGATGATGGAGTTTTGAGCTCAAGTCCCTCTCACGTGGATGGAGGGTATCCCCAAGCCTGTCCAGTGGGGATTCCCCACAGGTCTGGAAAACATGGTTGGAACAGACACTCAGCAGCTGGCGGGATCCCACAGACTCTGCCTTCCCCCTTGGCTGGGGAGAGCTGCTGTGACTTTCCACGCTGTGTGGAAGCATTCTAGCTCCTGTTAACAGCCCTGCTGGCTTCCAGCTTGGCCGAGGGCTGCCCCCAAGTCGTCATCCCATCTATATTCAAGCCTGGGGGTAAGCTATCCCCCACTTCCCCCACACCTCGTCTCTCTGCATCTCTGGGGAGGGTGGGTCAGCCCATCTAGGAGTGAGTAAATGGTGGTGGGGAGGAGTAGGGGAGAGACCAGCCCCTGGTGGGCAGAGGTCTGTGGTCATGGTGGGCGGCACATTCCTGAGATTTGATGTAAGCTGAGCTGCCTTGGGAAGGAGCAAGTCTGGGGCAGCCTCGATTGCCGGGTGAGGTGTTCACTGACAGCTGGAAACAGATGGAGTTTCCTAAACCAAGGCCCGAGGTGGTGGGGCCAGTATGGTCTGACCAGTCCTCCCACAGATTATGTTCCCTGAGGATGTTCTTGGGCCACGTGCAGGAGGGAGGTGAGGTTTATGAGCTGTGCGGAGGGTTCCCAGAGCAGGGGCCTTGCAGGAAGTGGGGAGGGGAGTAGTAGTTCTGGAATGAATAATAGTCTGCCATGGAGGTTTCCATCCTGTGATGTCACTGTGGTGAGCACACATCCAGAATCCTCTAGCGTAGTTTGTATTCCAGAGACCCCAGTGCATAGTAGAATTGTCACGAGGCACGCATTTCGGTAAAGGAGAGCGGATGGTGGCACCTGTATGATGTGTCCTTCTTCTGTATCCACAAACTACTCTCTCCAAGACCAAGCAGATCCTTCCAAGGAGGCCAGCAAGGACAAAATGCCACTTCTGCCCCTGCCAGCATCACCTGCCCAGAGAGCCTCCTCTACTGGCCAGCTGACAGCAATTGCTGTTCAGATTCCTCAGGCATCTCACGGAGTCCTGCCAGGTAGGGACAAGCATGTAGGAAGCCCCAAAGGGCTGGACAGCAGGTCCAGGATGTCTTCCCTTCCCTCCTCTCCTGCAAACCCCACCATCACGACTCTCCCATCAATTGACTCTCACTTTAAGCACAAGGAGCCCTCCTCTCACTCCTTTGCTTTTTCCTATAACGACTTGGGTCAGTTACTTTCCTTGTAACCATGACAAAAGACCTGACAGAAGCAACTTAAGGGAGGAAGGATTTATTCTGGCTCACAGTTAGAAAGGGTGCAGTCCAGCGGGTGGAGGGGCACAGTAGAGTTCACGGTGGCAGGAGCATGCGGCCCATCTCTGTGGATCAGGAAGCAGAGCCAAGCTATAACTCAAGGCCCCTCCCAGTGATGCATTTCCTCCAGCAAGGCTCCACCTCTGAAAGGTTCCACAACTTACCAAACTATCACCTCCCACCCCACCCCCACCACTGCCAAGCTGTGGACTATATGTTCAAACACATGAGACTGTGGGGAGCATTCCACATGCAATCCATGACGCTGCTACAATTTTTATTTATTTTCCAAATACTTCCTGGGCAGTGTTTCCCAAGTATGGACTCATTATTAATTCCTGGCCAAAAATTTTGCTCTAAGTCTGAAGGCTCACCTACATTTGAGAGATTAATGGATTTATTTACAGTTCAGGGCCAAAATGGGGGGGGGGAGAAAACAATTTTAAATCTCTCTTCACTTGGCCCACATTACTGATACAATTTACAGAAAAGACGAAGCAAAACTCAGTGACTGTGCATATATAGATTTAGCTGTGGGCCCCCATCACCAGAACGGGGAGATAGGTTTTCCCTTGGAAGGTGAGTCTTTCTCCAGATGCCAGGGCTCTTCCGGTGGGCTATTTTCACTCCCAACATGGGATTTCCTCCAACCTCCAGTTGTAGTGTGACTGTTCCCTCCAATCCACACATTGAAGAGTCATTAATGGTGCTAAGAAGTGGCACCTTTCATCAGCGGTCAGATCATAAAAGCTTTGTCCTCCTGAATGGATTAGTGCTATTTCCCATGGGGCCGGGTTAGGTATCATGATACTGGGTTTGCTGTGAAAGTAAATTTGGCCCAGTTTCTTCTCTGTCTTGTGTGTCTTTCCACGGATGGCCATGGGAGAACATGACACAAGGTCCTTACCAGATGCCATCACCATTTTCTTGATCTTCTCAGCCTCTAGAATGGCCATATAAACCAAATACATGTCTATTTTTAGTATGTATTATCCAATCTTTGATAGCCAACTATAGGAGCAGAACACACGCTAAGATACATAACAATCTTATGAAGTAGATATTTGTGTTATTTCTACTCTGGACACAAGGGAACTGAATCATACTAACTGTTTTGTTAATCAATGTATTACTTATCGGTTGGTTATTGTTTTAGGGAAAAATATTTTTCTTACTTTAATCTTAACTTAATTTTTTAACTGATATTTTGCCTTTAAAAGGAAAACATAAAGCCAGGCGTGGTGGTGCATGCCTTTAATCCCAGCACTTGGGAGGCAGAGGTAGGAAGATCACCATGAGTTCAAGGCCACCCTGAGACTACATAGTGAATTCCAGGTCAGCCTGAGCTAGAGTGAGACCCTACCTCAAAAAAGAAAGAAAGAAAGAAAGAAAGAAAGAAAGAAAGAAAGAAAGAAAGAAAAAGACAAGAAAGAAAAGAGAAGAAAAGAAAAGAAAAGAAAAGAAAAGAAAAGAAAAGAAAAGAAAAGAAAAGAAAAGAAAAGAAAAGCCAGGAATGGTAACACATGCCTGTCATTCCAGAATTTAGGAAGCTGAGGCAGAAGGATCAGGAGTTCAAGAAAAGAAAAGAATAGCCAGGAATGGTAACACATGCCTGTCATTCCAGAATTTAGGAAGCTGAGGCAGAAGGATCAGGAGTTCAAGAAAAGAAAAGAATAGCCAGGAATGGTAACACATGCCTGTCATTCCAAAATTTAGGAAGCTGAGGCAGAAGGATCAGGAGTTCAAGGCCATCCTCAGCCACATGGAATTTGAGGCTAGCCTGAAGTACATGAGACTCTGTCTCAAAATAAACAAATAAATAAGTACATAAATACATAAGTGAATTTTAAAAACACATAAAATGGATAATAAATATACACTAAAAATCCCTAGGATGGCACTAAGTTAACCCCAACCTCGCCGATTTCCCTGGGTGAGGGATTTGATTAGGTCTGTAGTTTCCATTCACTGAAGAAAGTCTTCTTTGATTCAAGAGAGGGAGCCATTGAAGACTGTTCTCATTGGGTTTACACATTTACTCTTGTCAGGCATTGTGAGACTTGCCCTCCTCACTGACAAGGAGAAATAAGGTTGGGCAGTGACAATAGGTGATGCTGAAGTTATCTGAAGAGTCAAGGTTGGCCAGCCATTCTGAGGGTGGGTGGGTCGGGGACCAGGAGACCTCACCTCTTCTAGATTGTTCTAGATTGTTTTGTGCATTTGTATGCACAGTCTTTATCATTATTGTTTTCTTGTAGCTTTTTTTAATTCTTAATTTTTATTTATTTGAGAAAGAGAAAGAGAGAGAGAGAAAGAGAATGGATACACCAGGGCCTCTAGCCACTGCAAACGAACTCCACATGCATGCACCCCCTTGTGCATATGGCTTATGTGGGTCCTGGGGAATCGAACCTGGGTTCTTTGACTTTGTAGGCAAGCACCTTAACCATTAAGCCATATCTCCAGCCCTTCTTGTGTCTTTTTCTTGTATGTGTGTGTGGTATGTGTACATATAGTGTCTGCATGTGTGTGTGTATAGGTGTGCATGCCCTGTGTACACACATATGGAGGCCAGCGGGGGATCTTGGGAGTCCTCTTTCATTGCTCTTCCACTCTGTGTCCTTGAGATGGAGTTTCCCACTGAAACTGGAGCTGCCACTTCCTGTCAGACTGACTGACAAGCAAGCGCTAATAATTCTCCAGCCTCCACTCCCCAAAGGACTGGGGTTCCGGGTGTGCATAGCCATGCTCAGCTTTATTTATTTATTTATTTACTTGTTAGAGACAGAGAAAGGGAGAGAGAGAGAGAGAGAGAATGAATGGCATGCCAGGGCCTCCAGCTACTACAAACGAACTCCGGATGCATGCGCCACCTTGTGCATCTGGCTTATGTGGGTCCTGGAAAATCGAACGGGGATCTTTTGGCTTTGCAGCAAATGCCTTAACCACTAAGCCATCCCTCCAGCCCCCTTATGTCTTTTTGAGACCCAGGCTGGCCTGGTGCCTTCTGCTTCTGCCTTCTATGAGCTGAGGTTATCAACACATGCCACCTTGCCTGGCCACAGACTTCATTATTATTTCACTACCCCAAACTAGTCTTTTTTTTTTTTTTTTTTTTTTGTCTAAGATGGAAGCTGCCTGAGGTCAGGAGGCCCTGTACACCCTCTAGGTTACACTTCCAGCTCCCAGCATCAGCCAATGCTCTGTGGGTGCCAACAAATGCCCTGAGCAGAGACATCCCCCCCCCCATGGAGGAAGCGGGGCTGAGCTCTGGGAGCGATATCTATGAGTTACAGAGGAGGGACGAGGCAGACCTCAGGACCTCACTCATCCCATCCCACCCTCTGCAGAGCCTTTGCCTCCAGGAGGAAGCTGCGTTACTGGCGCTTCTCCATGAACTGCACGGGCACCGAGGCTCACATCTCCAGCTGCAAACTGGGCCCACCAGTGTCGCGGGACCCTGTGAAGAATGCAACGTGTGAGAATGGGCAGCCGGCTGTGGTCAGTTGTGTGCCTAGCCAGGTCTTCAGCCCCGATGGACCTTCAAGATTCCGGAAAGCCTACAAGCCAGAGGTGAGGACTGGACAGATGATGTGGCCATTTGGTCTCTGGCAAGGGTGATGAGTAGAAAGGGAACAAGAGGGGACCCCAGGAGAGAGTGAGGAGAGCTTGTTCCAACTGAGACCAGAAGCCCCTCTGTGAAGGACAAATCGCTGCACAAGGAGAACCCCATTGTCAGCTATCACGTGCTTCATAGCACAAATGATATGGGGTGGCCAGATGGGGACCCTGTGCTCCTGCACTGTCCCTGATGGAGAAAAGTATCCAGGACTACTGGGGAGGTAGGGTGCAGTTCTCCAGGCCACGTGATGTCAGCTACATTATTTTGTCACCTGCTTTGGCTTATTTACAGTAGAAAGGTGTTCAACACACGTGAGCACCTGCCATTATCTTGTCCTGGTCATCTCTCACATTATACTGGGCTGAGCCAGCCCTGTCATGTTTACAAAGGGTATATATCAGGGTGACGGAGTACACGAGGGTGGGTGTGAGAATACTTGAGAAATAATCCCCATCTTCCCATATAAGTTAGCTCCTCCATTTCCACTGATGGATTCCCCCAGACAGGTGAATAATTCCAACCTTGGCAGGCTGGACTGTGAAAAAGAGTGTCTCTCCTGTTCTGTCTTCCCTTTCCTAATCAAGAAGAGGCCATCACCTTTTCTTTTCTCTGCCCTTCCTTTCTGCCAGATATCCATCAAGTAGTCCCTGCCATGTGCATGTGTGTATGAGCATATGTGCATGCAGGCCGTGTGTATGTTTTGGAAATCACTGATCCAAGGCAGCTGAGTGGAAGGGCATCTGGAGAGAGGAGATGAAGGGGGGAGGGACAGAGAGTTGATCATTGATCAAGTGTTGAATCTCTGGACCTGATAATAACCTTAGGCAGAGCCAGATGAAAGCTCAGTGCCTTTATCCCATTGGCAAAGTGAGTTCCACCCCAGATATAACAGGGAGTAAAAGAGAGGAGCCCTCACCAGGAGTGTGGGCAGCCTGTGAAGCAGCAGGGGTCCCTCCCCAGAACAATGCCTGTCTTGCTCTCCCTTCCCTGGCCTCCCTCCCATCCTTTGGTCCTCTGCACTCCTCTGAGGGTTTTCCTTGGGGTTAGGAAGTCAGGAAAAGAGTGAATAAACCATGAAGCATGCCTCCCCCAGGCTGGGAGCTACTGGGATGAAAGACCCGGCTCTAACGGAGAGGAGTGAAATGCATGCTGGGAGCCCAGTCCTCAGCCCAGTGTTTGGGAGTAACTGGGAAGAAGCCTTGCTTTCCTGGTACTGCTGGGAAACATGAGCCTAACCTCTTCAGGCCCCTCCTGGGCTCTTGGAAATGCAGCTGTGACCACCCCGTCAGTCAGATCCCCGCAGCTTGAGTAAGGGAAAAGCGACACAGTTCTATTTCTGGGCCCTCCACAAACCTGTCTCCAGCGCTCACTTCCCCTGCCACGTGCTCGGATGGTCTCATCCTCCTCCAGCCTGAGTTTTCCCCATGTGTCATCCAGAGTACCAGGTCCTACTGTTTTGGAATTCCTTTGCTGTGCTGTTTAAAGCAAAGGAGTCAAGTTCATACCAAACCAGTGAACAAAGCGGAGGCTGACCTCACACTTTCCTTGGTTTCTGCTTTCACTCCAGAGCCAGCTGGCTCTCTACGTGGCCCCTTCAAGGGGCTGAGGCTAGTTTATATGACGCTTTGTCTCCGTCCCTCTGGGATCAGGATGGTGGGCTCCATGCAAGAGGACTGTGCATCCTACGAGGCAGCTTGGGAAGGAGGTCGCTAGAAGTCTCCGTTCCACAGAAATCAAGAGCTATAGCCAATAATTTTAGTTACTCTGCTACTTATTTATGGCTTTACTTTTTTTTTGAGACAGAGAGAAAAAGAAAGAGAGAGATATAGAGAGGGAATAGGCGCTCCAGGGCCACTAGCCCCTGCAAGCAAGTTCCAGATGCATGTGCCACTTTGTGCATCTGGCTTATTTGGGTCCTAGGGAATTGAACCTGGGTCCTTTGGCTTTGCAGGCAAGTCCCTTAACCACTAAGCCATCTCTCTAGGCCCTGTTTTTTTGTTGTTGTTTGTTTTGTTTTGATGTAGGGTTTCACTCTAGTCCAGGCTGATGTGGAATTCACTATATAGTCTTCAGGATGGCCTCGAACTATGGCAATCCTCCTACCTCTGCCTCCCAAGTGCTGGGATTAAAGGCGTGCGCCACCACACCCAGACCCTGTTTTGTTTTTTTCTTTCTTTCTTTTTTATTTTTAAGGACTAAAAGTTCTGGAAGCTACTGGGAATTTTGCACTCATTTCACCCTCTTTCACTTCTCCCCCTTGTGCCAGGTCCTTGGGAGGGGTGGGGTCTGTGAATCTGGGTGATGCCACAGCACCCCACCTCCACGTTGCAAAGCCAGGTGGCTTCAAGATACTGGAAAAGGATGGGGCCTTATTCATGTGTAATTCCAAGAGGGTAAATTAAAGCTTCCAGACTGTGAGTCAGCATTAGCGGCATTTAAACTGCAGCACCTCACCCTCTGTGGATATCTGGAGGGGTTGCATCTTTTGAAGATCTGGACTGGGTCCAGGGAGCAGTGGGCAGATACTGGTCATCACTAGGGAGGCTCCCATCCCTTGCAATATCCTGAGTAATGCCCTGATCAGGTCTGGCTTTCCTAATCAAGTGCCACTTTTTTTTTTTATTATTATTATTATTTTATATTATCTTTATTCATTTAACAGAAAGAAAGAGGGAGAGAGAATGGGCACACCAGGGCCTCCGGCCACTGCAACTGAAGTCCAGACACATGCACTGCCTTGTGTTATCTGGCTAACGTGGGTCCTAGGGAATTGAACCTGGGTCCTTTGGCTTTGCAGGCAAACACCTTAACCACTAAGCCAGCCCTCAAGCCCCACTTATCTGGCTAACATGGGTCCTAGGGAATTGAACCTGGGTCCTTTGGCTTTGCAGGCAAACACCTTAACTGCTAAGCCAGCCCTCAAGCCCCACTTTCTAGGACTTTATACTCCCCTTCTCTATGGGCTCCTCCTGTCCTATGTGGTGTACATAGCAGAATCACAGCAATATAGGGCTAGCCCGGAGTGCACTGCTACAAGCGGAGAAGGTGTGGGATTCATTTGAATCTGCAGACTCTGTGGGTAAAAGCTTCTTCTTCATAGGGGGCGGAGAGGTGAACTGAAGGTGGACTCCAGGAGCCAAGCATGGAAGGGAGTGTGGGCTGGCGAGGGTCTCAGATGGGCTTCCTGGTGGTTCAAGACAGACTGTCATGGGAAGCGACACAGGAAGCTTGTGCCACCTTAACCCCCAAGAAACTGAGCTCTTTCAGCTCCTGAACTGGGGACCTGGCCTGGCAGTGGGGGCCAGGAGGGAGGGGAGCAAGGCGCTGACAACCCGCGGGATGCAGTGGCTCTTCTGCACTCAGCAGGACCATGTGTCTCTCCAGCAACCCTTGGTGCGGCTGAGAGGAGGAGCGCAGGTCGGGGAGGGTCGCGTGGAGGTGCTCAAGAATGGAGAATGGGGGACCGTCTGTGATGACAAGTGGGACCTGGTGTCCGCCAGCGTGATCTGCCGAGAGCTGGGTTTTGGAACTGCTAAAGAGGCCGTCACCGGCTCCCGGCTGGGGCAAGGTAAGAAATGGGGTAACTGACGGTGGAGCCTCTCTTTTCAATGGGAAAACGTGGCCCTGTGAGCCCAACACCAGCCAGTGGCTGTGACCCCGGGCTCCGTTTGTTCTCTTTCTCCCTGAAGCAGGGGCCTCTCCACTCAGGAATCCCAGGCCCTTCTCCAGAGCCTTAGAGAACATTGAGTCCCCATTTTATAGACTTGGAAGCTGAGGGGCAGAGAAGGGAATGAATGAGCAAGGTGAACAGGCAGCCAGGGAGTACTTGTGTCCAGGTTGCTAACACCCCACCCTGTGCCCTCTGCGAGATGCTCAAACCCTTCCTCCAGGAAAGAAACCCAGAGTCCATGAAGTGTTGCTGGAATCAGAAGAGCCAGCTACCACCTTGTTTTCCCGCCCTGGTACAGCCTTGCAAACATTGTTCCCCTGAGAGCAGAGAGAGAACACAGTTTGGACTTGTCCAGTGTCATAAGACACTCATGAGAAGGGGCCTGGTCTTCACTGAATCCCAAACAAACCTTTCATGTGGGCAAAGAACGGAAGTATGGGAGGCTTTGGCGGGGAGGACTTTGTGGAGAGCAAGGCTGTCACCTCCAGATGATGCATTACTATGGCATATTCTCTGGTCATGAAGCCTCCCCAGCCTCGCAAGCTCTAGTCTGTCAGGACCCTTCACCCTAGCCAAAGCAGCCCTGGGGATGCCCAGCCCTCCCCTGAAGAACTGTTTGAGTGAGGCGAGTCATGGTCATTTCTGGGATTCTGTCCAGCACTGACCAGCAGACAGACCACTGAAGCCCGTGGGTTGCTATGGTGGTGGGGGTGGGGAGCAGGGAGCGGTGCTTAGGCTACAGTCTATGGGTGGAAGTGCTTCTCAGGCTGCTGTGCATCGGGCCATTGCCCCACAGAAAGGACTGTGGCGAGGTCATTAATTGCAGCCTGAAGAAGTGATAGTCCCCGTTGGTCCAGGCCCTGAAGTGACACAGCCAGTGATTTTTTTTTTTCTCCTGTGGAAATCCAGCATCCTGTTGAACTTAACCTCTAGCGCAGCTACTGAACCAGAGCTCTCACATCTTAGCAGTCAGCTCATCTGAACTGTGCCATCTGCTGGTTCATCCGGAAGCATGCCATCCCCAGATGCCCAGGGCGTTCTTAAATGGTTACCTGGGCCTAGAAGGAGGCTCTGTGGGGTTAAGATCAGTCCGGGGGGCATCAGAGACTGGCTCTGCTAGATAAAACCTCCAGTCCTCTGATGCATCATATGAGGAAGTTGAGGTTCAAGGAAATCCCAGTAGATGCCAAAGACTGGAGCTCCATCTCCCAATGTGGATTTCAGCTTCCTTTTTTTTTAAAAAAAAATTTGAGAAAGACACAGAGAGAGACAGAGAGAAGGGGTGCGCCAGAGCCTCTCAGCCGCTGTGAACCAACGCCAGACGCGTGTGCCCCCTTGTGCACATGTGCGACATTGCGTGCTTGCATCTGGCTAAACATGGGACCTGGAGATTCGAATGGGCATTCTTCGGCTTTGCAGGCAGGCGCCTTAACCACTAAGCCATCTCTCCAGCCCTCAGCTTCCTTTTTTTTGACCTCTGGCCCTGGTCACATCTGAGTCTCTCTCCACCTCCATCCTCCAATCTGTGGAGGCATGCTGGATGGGCACAGGGGGTGAGGACTTGGGGAGGTCACCAGCAGCATACTATGTCACCTAGAAGTCCCCACTGTGCCACAGGACAATGCATTCTCTTCCCTGGTCCCAGTGAGAGAGTCAGGATCCCCTCAGCTTCTGAATGTTCCCCAGTTCACTCCACTGGCTGATCTACATGTAGACTTGTGCCTTCTTTCCTAAGGCCTACAGAACAAGGGCCACTCATCCCAAGGCATAAACAAGCACTCTATGATGTGGACATTCCATGTGTCATGGGTGGGGGCTATGTGACCTAATTATTTCACTGTCCAGAGCAGCCAAAGGTTTATGAGTTTCTGAGGAACTGTAGGAAGAGGCCCTGGGCATTTTTGATGCTGGCCTTGAAAAGCACCTTCCACCTCCTGCCATGTTGGGTGGGTGGCCCCAGTAGGCAGGAAGGGAAAAGTCCCATGCACAGTGTCGAGTCCCAGAGCAGTCAGGGTCAGACCCCAGGTCCTGCTGGTGGCTGATGGAACAAGCAACCACACCCATGGGTAGTTTAAGGTCAACTGCGGAGCTGAGCAATCTGAGTCTTCATCCTGGCTTGGCCACCTACTTGTCTGGTAACTTTGAGCAACCTTCTGGTCCTGGGATTCTTCACTGTAAAACAAGGTGGCTGGACGGATGGTGTTTGAGGCTCTGTCTGGCTCTAGCATCACAAGGAGAGATGATCGGTCACCAGAAGGCTCTGCCAGGACCCCCTCTCAGAAAGACCCCAACTGTCTGCTGTCGTATGAACTTCTCATATCTGAGCCATATGGGAGGTGGGCCTGTGTGTTTTATCTGGTGTCCTTAGAGTCATGCCCAGCAACAAAGAGGGAGAGGAGAAAGAAGGGCGGGAAAAGAAGGGAAGGAAAGGAGGAGAATAAAGGGAATGAAGGGGCAGGAAAAGAGAAAAAAGAAAGGAAAGGAAACAGGCACTCCAAATGAATAATTATGGTCCACTGAACAGACACTTGGTGAAGATTATCCAACATCCTAGACCAGTGCTTCTCAGGAGAGATATAATTAATACAAGCCACATATGGAATTTTGAATTTTCTAGCATGCACATGAAAAAAGTTGCAGATGAAGCAAACCTGAATACTATATTTTCCTCAACCCGGTACATCCAAAATACTATGATTTCAATGTATAATCAATAGGGATTCTATTCCTGAGATTGTTTGCACCTTTTCATCTTAGAGCTTTAAAATACAGGCTGTTTTGTTTTTGTTTTTGCTTACAACGTGTATCAGTTTGAGTGGCATTTGGGCAGGGCAGTAGTAGAGAACTAGCTTGAACATCCTCTTGCCAACAATAAGACATACACATGACAGGCCTGCCACACATGTAAAAGTGCAGCAGAGTTGGGTGGAGCAGGGCTTCTGTTTGCAACATGTACAACACCACACACACACACACACACACACACTTCTGGTCTGTTGTACTTTCTAGAACGTGAGTGCAGCCTGCTTAGTTTACCCTTAAAGGCATTCATTGATTTGTACCCAGAGAGACCATGGCATTTTTTTAAAGATTTCATTTTTATTTATTTATTTATTAGAGAGAGAAAGAGGAGTGAGAATGGTGTGCCAGGGCCTCTAGCCACTGTAAACGAACTCCAGATGCATGTGCCACCATGTGCATCTGGCTTATGTAGGACCTGGAGAATCAAACCAGGGTCCTTAGGCTTCAAAGGCATGCTCCTTAACCACTAAGCCATCTCTTCAGCCCCAAGACCGTGGCATTTTTAAAGTTGGCAGATAGGAGACAGGAGCAAGTTATGACTCTCCCACTGCACCCTCGTTCTGGTGCAAGCCTGTGGTCTCCAGGCCGGGCAGAAGAGCAATCAAGCAGGAGATGGGGCAAGAGCTATGAGAGAAGCAGTTTAGGGAGTGGTCCAGAACCCAAGAGCAGGTGAAATCTGGAGTTCCGGGATGCAGAAGGAACCAGGAGCCCATGGACACCACGGGCATGCTGCCGCTGGACCCCAGCACCATCACCTGCCTCCCGCCACCCCCCAACACAGAAGTGTATGGATCAGGGGAGAGAGTGAGGCACACTGGAGCTCTTATCTCAGACTCTGTCTCTGAAGTGCCATGAGCACATGTGTCAGGGGAGTGCTCACTCCAAGGCCTCATGCCCAGGTCTGCCCGAGAACCACATAGATTTTTCTCAGAGATTAAGCCAGGAGAGGCTGAGGAGATGGCATGGTGGGTAGAATGCTTGCCACACAAGCATAGGACAGACCGCCAGCACCCATGTCAAATCTGGCCATGGTGGTGTCTCAGCCATCTGGAGGCAAAGACACAGAATCCCTGGTGTAAACTGCCTACACAGACTAGCTGAGTCAATGAGCTCTGGGTTAAGTGAGAGATTGTGTCTCAGTAAATCAGACAGCAACAGAGGAAGACACCCCATGGCAAACCTCTTGCCTCCACATGCTTATGCACACATGCACCCCCATCTACACATGCACACACACAAATGCATGCACACCACATAATATGCATGCCAAAGACAGGAAAGAAAGAAAAGAAAGGGAAAGAAAGAAAGAAAGAAAGAAAGAAAGAAAGAAAGAAAGAAAGAAAGAAAGAAGAAAAGTGGTTTGAATGTAAAATGTTCCCCATAGCCTCATGTGTTTGTAATTAAGCACCATACTTAATCCCCAGCTGGTGGAGCCTTTGGGAGGTGGCATCTTGCTGGAGGAGGTGCGTCTCTGGTGGTAGCCCTGTTTGCTTCACTTAGCTCACTGCCTGTACTTCCTCCATGCTGATGTGGGGATGTGACACCCTGCTGTTTGCTTCAGCCATGCATCCCCCTCCCCACTATGATGAAACTCCCCCCCCAAAAAACTGTAAGCATTCCAGAAACAAACCCTTTTCTTCCATCAGCTACTTTTATTTATTTATTTATTTATTTATTTATTTATTTATTTATGTGTTTATTTATTTGAGAGCGAGAGAGAGGCAGATATGTAGAGAAAGAGAATGGGCCACCAGGGCCTCTAGCCACTGCAAACGAATTCTAGATGCATGCACCACCTATGCATCTGGCTTTACATGGGAACTGGGGAATCAAACCCAGATCCTTAGGCTTTGCAGGCAAGTGCCTTAACAGCTGATCCATCTCTCCAGCCCAACTACATCTTTTTGTTGAAAACTTCAATATATGCACATATTGCCAATTGGTCATATTCCTATCGGGTTATACCCCATGACTCCTCTCCCCCATTCCCATCCCACTCATCACCTCCTCAATGGGGTTATTGGTCATCACTGTGGGTTCATGAATGGACCAGTCACTCTCTGTAGGAGGGACAATGCCTCAGTGTCCACCTTCACAGCCTGTGGCTTTCACATTCTTTCCAGCACCTCTTCCATTGAGCTCTCAGCAGTCTATGATTTATGCTTCGATGACTTTGGAGTCCTCTCTGTGACTCCTGCCGTCTCGACCTGGAGGAGTTTTCTCAGGCTGACAGCGAGAGCAGCACTCATATTTCATCCACACCTTCCTCTGTGGTGTTTCCTGGACCGTGACAGTTAGGATAGACATGATTCATCTTGGACTAGGAAGCTGGCTTTCTTTTCTTGTCATATGGATGGGTGTTGGGTCTCCCCAGTATTCGCCGCCATTTGGAAAAAGCAGACTCTCTAGCCAAGAGTGAGAGCAGCATGGGTCAAAGGGGACAAACACGGACATTTAGGAAGCTGCTTCTTGTTCAGGTGTTTCGTCCCCACAACAAGAAGGGAACTGCTACAGAAAGAAATGACTGAACAGTCACTAGGTGGTGGCCAAAGTGTGTCATGCCCTTGACTTGTCACCCCCGCCCTGTGCGGTCTGCCACTTCTAAACAGAATCCACAGAGTTCTGTTTGTGCTGAATCTTGGAATGGAGACTCATCTCTGTCCCCTGATGTCAAGGGGGACAACAGAAATAACTTGAGTCCAGAATTACTTGGTCTACGATCTGATGACATGTAAGAACCAACCCCGGTCCTAACGCCCTCCATATCCTGGGTCCCTAACAGCCTGACACACTCAGCCTCATCTGTTCCTTGTGCTGTCAGCCCTGTGAGCGAGGCGTCTGTGGTCCTTTCCAGATGGAAAAATGGAGCTCAGAAGGGTTTGTCACTTCCCAAGGATTATTCATCGCCCCCAGCCCTACATCCTGAGCTGGATTTCACCTTGGGCTGACTGCGAGCTTATTGGCTCATGAGTGAGAGATTTAAAGAATTGAAGCTGTGGAAGACTTGACAAGGATGAGGTCATCTGAGGCTATTCCACGGAAGGGACAGATTTGAGATGTCCCTTTGAGGCTTCTTAGATAGGCAGAAAGGAGGCAACCATCCGCAAAGCAGCAAACAGCTGACGCATTCCAGGAGGGAGCCACAGGCCCTTGCACCAGATGGGCTCAGCTATTTCCTAGGTAACACCTGCTTCCTTGCAGCCTGGGTTTCTACCCTGATGCTTGCATGAGTTAGTTTCTTATGACTAGGACAAAGTACCCTACCAGCAGCAGCTTAGGGAAGAAAAGGTTTATTTCAGCTTACAGTTTCAAGGAGAAGTGTCACCGCATCAGGAAAAGCACGGCAGAGCAGGCAGCTAGTGTCACTTGGTCACATAAGCATGGAAGAAGTAGAGAGCTCAAGTCAAGCTAGGATGTAACACTTCAATACCTGCCCCAAGTGACACATTTCCTCCAGCAAGGCTCCACCTCCTCAAGGCTCCACAGTCTTCCCCAGCAGCACCACCAACTAAGTATTAAAACACGGGGAACTTTTTACACTCAAGCAATTATTACTCCACTGCAAGAGTTTGCGCTTGGGGGTTAGTACTGTTTTGAACCCTCTCTCATTGAGCCAGATACTTGGTCTTTTTCATGCAGTTGCTGTAATGGTTATTGTTTTATTTATTTATTTTATTAGAGACAGAGAGAGGGAGAGAGAGAGAAAGTGTGAGAATGGGTGCACCAGGGCCTCTAGCCACTGCAAACAAACTCCACATGCATGTGCCACCATGTGCATCTGGCTTATGTGGGACCTAGAGAATCTAACCAAAGCCTTTAGGCTTCGCAGGCTTGTGTCTTAACCGCTAAGCCATCTCTCCAGCCCAGTTACTGTAATGGTTAAATGAGTTAATAGAAGCCAGGTATGTAGAATCCAACACACAGTCAATGCTCAGTAAATCCCAGCTATTGCCACCTCCCCATCATTACTCTGAAGGTCGGCACACAAGCCCAGTCCCACAGGATGTACAGGCCCCAGTTTGTTTCCTGTGCCCACCTCTGTCCTTGAGCTGTGGCCCTTGCTCACTTCAAGGGATCTGTGTTTTCACAGCACTTGTTCTCTGAATCCTTGTACCTTCCCGGACATTATCCCTGAAGCATTTTTATAAATTTATAAAATTTCCAAGGAATTGGAAGCCTCATCATTCATGAATTTCTAAAGAAATGGAAACTTGGCTCTTTCCTTCTAAAAGTCATGATTTTTGGCCTCAGTATACCTAGATAGTGGCTGACTCCAGATATCCCATCTACCATGAGACCAAAGGTTCTCCTTGGAGCTCCAAAGCCCTTGTGCTCATCTCCATTTTTATTTCTGGCCATGTCATGTCACAAACCTTTGGGTGACTCCTGCCTCCCCAGGAACTGGGCACTCTTTCCTCATCCACCGTTGAATCTTCATCATGTGGCATGGAGAGTGACAGGTCACAGCAGCTCAGTGGAGTTGGCAGCTTCTATACGGATACCATGTGATCATTTCCTGTCTTCTGAGCAGGCTGAGGACCTACAGAGGGAAAGCAGACAGACCTTCAGCAACAGGGGATGAGTTAAAGAAGAGTGTTCAGAACAATGCTGTGGGAGGGAACTCAATAGAAACTGGGGGTGAGGTGGGGTTCAGAACAGTTTCTCCAAGGACATGAAGGGTAGGACAAGAGTCAACTGGTGGGCTTTGGAAGGGAGTCTGGCCCAGGCAGAGGCTGAGACTCCAGGGCTGACTTAGGAGGAGCCCAAAACCCTTGTGGCTGAGATGGGAGAACCAGGCAAAGCTGGAGCACAGGTGGGAACTGTACAGGTCCTCCAAGGTCATTTGGTGGTGACAGATCCTGTGCACTCCTTCTTAAGGGTAGTGATAAGCCATTGGGGCACTCTCGAGTGCAGAGTGACCCAATCAGACATGCATTTTAAAACTTCCTGGCTGCTTTATAGGGAAAAGATTGGAATAAGCCAGAGAGGGAGCAAAGGCTGTTTGGTCATCGTGCGAGGGAGTTGATCATGGTAGAGTGTCCATGGTGGAAATGAGAGGGGAAGAAATCCCAAGCGTTCAGATTCCAGGGCGCGAACAGCATCTGATGGGTGGGTTGTCAAGAATGGAGGAAGAAGTACAAAACGTAGTCTTGGGGTTCTGGCAAAGCAGCAGTGCTTGGAGGTGCCATTTCTTGGAACAAGGAGGGCTGGTGGAAAAACAGGCTGGGAATCAAAGACAGAAGAGAGCTTCCCAGAAAGTTCACCCTACAGAGAGGAGAGTGCCAGGCCTGAGGAAAGCAGGGGGTTGTGAGAAGTCCCATAAAGAGATGTGAGAACGGGCTGGAGAATGGCTCAGTGGTTAAGGTGCCTGCCTGCTAAGCCTAAGAACACCCATTCGATTCTCCAAGTTCCCACCTTTAGCCAGACTCAAAGTGACACAAGGGCCAATGCCACACTTGCCCACGGGGGGTCGCACACATCTAGAGTTTCATTCATAGTGGCTGAAAGGCTGCTCGTGCACCCATGTTGGAGCATGAGGGTGGCGAGGAGACTCGGGAGCAAAGAGATAACAGAGATAACAGCAGATCACGGGACATGAAGGTGGGGCTTGATGCATCCCAGGACACAAGGAAAGAGCTGGGCCTGATCATAGTGCTCAACTCAACAGGAGTCCTGTCTCTGTGCGTAGATGGGCCTGGGAGTCCTCTCTCCACAGCAGGAAAGGCTTACTCTTGTCATCCTAGCACTAGTCAAAGGAGCCCCCATGCCAGATCTTCCACCTGCCCTCTGGTTTCACTCCCCACCTTTGCCCTGATGTCTAGTACCTGGAGGCATAATTGGCTTTGGCCACAAAGAGCACTATTAGGCAACAGAAGTGGCCAGAGGAGAGGGCCTGGGCACTCACCTCACAGGCACTGTGTCCCTCCATAGAGAGCTGGTTGTTCTCTTCATGCCACTTCACTCTCAGGTGAGGTGTCAGCTTCTTGCCTCACTCACAGGGCCACTGTCATTAGCCCCGAGTACTGAACTACCCTTTTGATGATGTCCCTACACACCAGCCATACCTATACATAAGTAGTTAAAACAAACAAACAAGGTCTCATTCTGTGACTCCCTCTCTAGCCCAGTCTAGCCTTGAACTCACAGCAATCCTCCTACCTCAGCCTCTCAAGTACTGGGATTAAAGGTGTGCACCACCATGCTGGCTAATACCTATATTTTAAAATCCCCTTTTCTAACTCACACCATCTAGTTTTTTTGAAGATTTTATTTTAATTTATTTATTAGAGACAGAGAGAGGGAAAGAGAGAGGGGGAGAGTGATAATGGGCAGGCCAGGGCCTCTAGCCACCTCAAATGAACTCCAGACACATGTGCCCCTTTGTGCATCTGGCTTACGTGGGACCTGGAGAATTGAACCAGGGTCCTTAGGCTTCACAGGCATGTGCCTTAACTGCTAAGCCATCTTTTTTTTTTTAAAAGATTTTATTTATCTATTTTATTTATTTAAGACACAGAGAGGGGGAGAGAGAGAAACAGAGAGAATGGGTGCACCAGGGCCTCCAGCCACTGCAAATGAATTCCAGATGCATGCACCACCATGTGCATCTGGCTTACATGGGACCTGGAGAATCGAACCTGGGTCATAGGCTTCACAGGCATACACCTTAACCAGTAAGCCCCCCCCCCATCTAGTTTTTAAAGACCACTTGTTTCCTGCAGGGACTATGACTGGCATAACAATAGTCACTCCTTTCAGATTCTTTTTGTTGTTGTTGTTTTTGTTTTGTTTTTCAAGGTGGGGTCTCACTCTAGCTCAGGCCTTGAACTCACAGCGATCCTCCTACCTCTGCCTCTCAAGTGCTGGGATTAAAGGCGTGCACCACCATGCCCTGCTTCCTTTTTGATTCTTAGATGCCTGGAGTCTTGAAGTTGGGAGGGAAACTTAGATGTCTTCAGCCCAGCTCCGTTATTAATGTGAGAACTCTAGTTTTCAAAGATGTCGAGTATAGTATTTTAATGGTTGCTGTGACAAATGCCTGACAAGAAGTAACTTAAGAGAAGAAGGATTTGTTCTTAGAGTTTAAGAAAAAAATACAGTCTCTCATAGTGGGGAAGGCAGGCAGCAAGAGACAGTGGTCACTTTGCATCCATGGTCAGTGTAGCAGACAGCCTCGGGTTGCTGGGATGAACTTCCAAACAAAGGAAGGAGGAAGGAATTTATTGAAGCTTACAGATAGAGGGAAAGTTCTATATTGCCAGAAGAAATTGCCTCCCCCTTTTGCAGATCCTAGCAAAGAGAGAAACACCACCACCAACATACAAGCAAGCAAGCACACTTCAGAAACCTAGGCAGAACTCTGGCATTGCCTATCTTTAGATTGGAACTCTGGATCCGCCCCTACACCCCCACACTTTAGGGCTGGACCCTAGGATCTGCCCAGTGGCACCTCGTCCAGCCAGGTAGCTGGAGATCTAAATTACAAGCTTCAATAAACCCCTGAATCGAGCCTAGCAATACCTTCACAAAGACCCTCATAATAGGAGAAAAGGTGATGACATCAAAATAAAAGAGAGACTAAAAGAGGGAGGGAGGGGATAGAATGGAGACTGGAGTTGTGAAGGGGAAGGTGGGGGAGGGAATAAATAATCATGGTTTATTGTCTGTAAGTATACAAGTTGTCAATAAAAAAAATACAAATAAGTTTTTAAAACCCTGAATCTGTTGGAGGACATCTATTCAAACTACCACGCTCAGGAAGCAGAGAGCAAACAGAAGAGACCAGCTATAAAACCTCAAAGCCCACCTTCAGTGAACTTCATTGATATTCCATCTCCTAAAGATTCTACGACTTTCCAAAAGAGTCACTAGCCAGGGACCAAGCGTTCAAACACATGAGCCTATGGGGATATTCTAAAACCAAGCGTTCAAGCACATGAGCCTATGGGGATATTCTAAAACCAAGCGTTCAAGCACATGAGCCTATGGGGATATTCTAAAACTGAGCTTTCAAGCACATGAGCCTATGGGGATATTCTAAAACCGAGCGTTCAAGCACATGAGCCTGTGGGGATATTCTAAAACCAAGCGTTCAAGCACATGAGCCTATGGGGATATTCTAAAACCGAGCTTTCAAGCACATGAGTCTATGGGGATATTCTAAACCAAGTGTTCAAGCACATGAGCCTGTGGGGATATTCTAAAACCGAGCGTTCAAGCACATGAGCCTATGGGGATATTCTAAAACCGAGCGTTCAAGCACATGAGCCTATGGGGATAGTCTAAACTCAAACCACAACACTGAGTGATCTGACCAATATCATGGAGCAGTTGAGTGATGAGTTTTATTTGCAGTATGGCTATGGCAAGAGTGTATCCCAAGACAGCAATGTTCTTCCCATGGAGACGGGGCTTGGAATACCGAGCTGATTAGAGGCAGTTTGGGAGCATTTGGGGGATGGAAGAGGGAGGTTGTTGTGGTCAGGGACATTCTTGCCAGCTCCAGGAAATCTTCAGAAGCTTTCATGGCCCGCATTTCTTCTCCCTCGCCAGGGATTGGGCCCATCCACCTCAACGAGGTGCAGTGCACGGGGACGGAGAAGTCCATCATCGACTGCAAACTCAACACTGAGTCGCAGGGTTGCAACCACGAGGAAGACGCTGGTGTGCGATGCAACATCCCCACCATGGGCTTCCAGAAAAAGGTGAGGAGACTGGACACACAGAAGGGGTTGTGTTACCAATGCCCTAGAGAATGCAACCCCCCCACCCTCCCTCTGAAGGACCCTCCAGAGCATATGAGGATGCTCTATGGTGGACTCAGAGAAAAGGGCTCGGGCTCTGCCGCTGTCACTATTAATGCCATTGTCACCTAGCATATGTCACGATGCCAGGTGAGCAGACATGTATCAATGCCACCGCCATAGTGGCAGGTATCTGAGCATCCACTGTGGGCCATGCCTTCCTCTGGGGCTGGACATGCAGGACCATGGCAACTTGGTGCTTTCTACAAGGGACTCACATACTTGTGACCCCCGTGGCCTAGGTTCTTTCCAAAGGCCAAGGGGAGCCATGTGGACTGCCAGTCAGCAAAGCACTCGTTATAAGCACAATATGAACAGCAGTTTGCAAACAGAGGGAATTAGAAGGCTGTCAGCTGAGACACACTCCACCCTTCCCGAGACATGACTTTGAGCCTTGTATGTGGCCTCCTGCCTAGGGTGACCTTGCCCACAGAGAATCCCTTTCCCTCCTTCCTGGCCGTGCAGAAAGTCTATTCAATATTGCAGAATACCTGGCAAATCCTACCTAATGATCTGCGCTATGTCTTGAATTTGCGGGGTGCTCTGCGGCAGCCAGCACAGAGCAGCATCACGTGTTCATGTAAGCAGTAAATCAATAAGGAGACATTATGGCATAGAATGTGCCAAGCCCCACTTGGACAGCAGTCTTTGACCTTGGCAAAGGCACACCAATTCATTCCTGACCCAGTAGGCACAGTGCCTGGTACAATTCACCACCCCTAACCAGGCCGTAAGTGGAAACACAACAGTAGATGACAGAGCCATGTGTGCATGCACTTGGTGGTGAGCAGGGAAGCTTGCCATTTGGAACTGCTGCTCTACGGTATCCTGGTAAAACCCTTGATAAGACTATAGCACGTGGCCAGCCGTGAGCCCCAGTGTGTTGCACACTGTTCAGATGGGTCCGTTACGTAAGATGAAAGACCCCAGACAAAGAAAGTGAGATTTTTCCAGAACTGTGGTCAATAGAATGGAGTCAAGCCAGGTGCCTGATGATGGCGACAGAAATGACTCACTCTCAGTGCCAACAGTGCTCCCCTTCCTAGGGCTCAGATTCAAGGACAAGATCTCCGGGCTCAAGCCTAGACCGCAGGAGGTTTGGTGCCTGAGTCTGTGTGTGCTCTCCCAAATGTCCACCCTGTGAGAGACATTCCTCTGGGTGGTTCCACATAAGTTGTCATTGTAGCCAGCCGGATTCTGCATGACCAGGCACAGGACTCTAAAATGTGCCAGCAGTCGATTCATCGTAGCGTTATTAGCACATGAGTCACATACCATAACAAAACACCAGCGACAAGCAGCCTTAGCCAGCAGGAATCTCTTTTCTCCCAGTTCTGGAGCCTATCCAGGCCAAGGAATTTCCATGTTTGATTTCTTCTGAGACCTCCCTGTCCCTAACTTGCAGCTGGCTGTCTTTCCATTGTCCTTACATGACCTCTTCTCTATGCATGCTGTCCCTGGTGTCTCTTCAACTCCTTATAAGGACACCAGTCTGATTGGTTTAAAGCATTTCTATATGATCTCATGTAACCCTACTCTCCAAATATAGTCATATGGGGGTTAGGACTGAAGCAAAAGAAAGAGGGAAGGGGGCACACTGGAGATGTGTCTCAGTTGATGGAGTGCCTACCTAGTGTGCATGAAGCTCAGGACCACATAAAACTGGGTGTAATGGCACATGCCTATAATCCCAGCACTTAGGAGGTAGAGACAGAAGGACCAGAAGTTTAAGATCATCCTCAACTATGCAGCCTGGGAGCCTATCTCAAAAAAGAAAGAAGTAAAGGAGGGAAGAAGAGAGGGAGGGATGGGGAGAAAGGATAGAAAAGGTAAGGGAAGGAGGGAGGGAGGAAAGAAGAGAAGGAGAAAAGTATGGATTTACTGATTGAATATATGTGAATAAAAAAGTTTATAAAAAAATTAGGGGGCTGGAGAGATGGCTTAGCAGTTAAGGTGCTTGCCTGCGAGTTCTAAGGACCCATGTTTGACTCTCCAGTTCCCACGTAAGCCAGATGCACAATGTGATGCAAGCACACAAGGTTGCACATGCGCACAAGGTGACACAGGTGTCTGGAGTTCCATTATAGTGACTGGAGGTCCTGACGTATCAATTCTCTATCTCTCTCTCTTGCTTGCTTGCTCTCTTGCATAAAAACGGCCAATCTCCGGCTGGAGAGATGGCTTAGCGGTGAAGGCGCCTGCCTCCTAAGCCTAAGAACGCTGGTTCCAATCTCCAGCGGTTCCAATCTCCAGGTCCCATGTTTAGCCAGATGCAAAGTGACGCAAGGGCGCAATGCCACACTTGCCCACAAGGGGGCACACACATCTGGATTTCGTTCACAGCAGCTGAGAGACTGCTGGCACACCCATTCTCTGTCTCCCTCTCCCTCTCTGTCTGTCTGTCTCTGTGTATCTCTCTCTCTAAAAAATAAAAAAAAATTTTAAAAGGCCAATCTATTGGGCTCTCCTCAAAAAAATTAAAAAAAAAAAAAGAAGAAGAAGAATTGGGGGCCAGATGTGGTGGCGCACGCCTTTAATCCCAGTACTTGAGAGGCAGATGTAGGAGGATTGTCATGAGTTTGAGGCCACCCTGAGACCACATAGTGAATTCTAGGTCAGCCTTGGCTAGAATTAGGGAAGAAAAGCCCACGTCTCCAACAGTCACTATTAGCTCTTCCTTTGTCCATCTCTTTGAGTGCTCAGTCCTCTCCGAAGGTGAGGGAGGTCATGCCTAGCTCCCTTCTAGTCTGTCCAATGAGAAACTGAGTAGCTAGTGCAGATTGTAGACTCGGAAGTGGATGGTTTCATTCATTCGGCCACAGCAAAGCCTCATTTCTTCCACTGCTGGGAGAAAAGAGCCACAGCATGAGGCTCTGTGAGTAGCAGGCAGTCCCCCAGGTGAGCTTTAACACCTGGACGGGACTCTTGCTCCTAAACTCTGTCCTGGCCTCGTTTGCATTGAATTAGAATGTCCCTACTTCCTTACAGGTTAACACGGGGTTGTGTTTCCTTGCCTCCTACACCATCACTTCCAAAATTAGGGACTGTTTGGGACAAAACCAGATGACTCTTCCCAAAAGGCTCTTCATGATGGGGAGGAGAATGTCAGGAATATCAGGGGTCCTGGGAAGATCCTATTAAAGATGGAGGGTTGAAGCTGGGCGTGGTGATGCTCACCTTTAATCCCAGCACTCAGGAGGCAGAAGTAGGAGGATCGCTGTGAGCTCAAGACAAGACCCAGATTAAAGACAGTTTGGAGGTAGGGTAATTAAAAGTCATGTACTGGGCTGGAGAAATGGCTTAGCGGTTAAGGCGTTTGCCTGCCAAGCCACAGGATCCCGGTTCAATTCTCCAGGACCCACGTAAGCCAGATGCACAAGGGGCACATGCATCTGGAGTTTGTTTGCAGTGGCTAGAGGCCCTGGTGTGCTCATTCTCTCTGTGTCTGCCTCTCTTCTCTCTCTCTCTCTCTCTCTCTCTCTCTCTCTGCTTACAAATAAATAAACAAATAATATATTTTAAAAAAAAAAAGTCATGTACCTTATCCAAACCTCTACTTCCCCACCTGCACTGGGGATGGCCGCAGTACTGCTGCCCTGGGGCTGTATGAATACTGAAGATCACGTTCTCAATGGATTTGCTCAGTGGGAGGATTAATACTCCACGAAGCTGGCTGGGAGTTCCCATCTGAACACAGCACATGTCACATGTACGTGATCTGTACCTATGGAATGAGCGACTAGGTCCAGAAGAATCTAGGTGACATGCACACAATTCATGTCACCGTTTAGAAAACCTCCGCCTTACCAATGAAGTCCTCAAAATAGGTGTTCAGAGTACAGGACGCCCAGGTGGGGACCTCATTGTGAGGCACTGCTGGTGCACACAGGAGACTCTCAAGTGTTGAATAACTAGGTGGCCAGAAAGGGCCACCTGGCTTGCGGATGGGGTAAATTGGGGCTGCTAACAATATGAAGGGAACTCACCCCTATCCTAGTGACCATGGCTTTTTGCTGTCTGCAGCTACGCCTGAACGGAGGCCGCAATCCCTACGAGGGCCGAGTGGAGGTCCTGACGGAGAGAAACGGGTCCCTCGTGTGGGGGACTGTGTGCGGCCAGAACTGGGGCATCGTGGAGGCCATGGTGGTCTGCCGCCAACTGGGTCTAGGGTTCGCCAGCAATGCCTTCCAGGTGAGAGGCCCCAACCCCAGGGCCTGGCCATCCTCCATCTAGCCTGTCTTTCCCAATGTCAGTCAGTCACCTTCCATAACTTGCCCCACCTGAGACACCAAGAAGGGAAAGAACTAAGCCCTTGTACCCAGCAGACCTCATTCTGGCCAAAGCTCCTTCCCTGTTAGCCCTGAGCCCTGGAGAGATCATCTAAATGAGTATTTAAACAAATACCTCCTGGGCATTATAGCCCAGCCAAGAGGATACATAAAAGTAAGTCCTGACGGACGACTTCAGGAACCTGTGTTCTCTTCCAAGCTCTGTACCTAACTCCCCTACTCTCCTCTCTTTTTCTCTGCTGGAAACTTCGCTGAAGTTTGAAGCCCCATAGATAGAAAAAAAGCCCAGTCAAACTCAGCATCATAAACCCAGTAACTCCTCAGCTTGTGGAAAGAACCATTTGGTGAAGTGTCTTTCCCCAGAATTAAATGCAGACGTTGGAGTTTATGAGATAACTAATTATTGACATACATTGCTGATTTGTCCTTCTTTAAAAAGTCATTCAATTGGTAGGGTCTCCCTGGAGCAGTATGCTGAGGATTCCGAGATTACATTTGGGCTCAGAGGTAGTGATCAACTAGCAATGTCTGCACTGGCACAGGGCTACCGTGACCTGCAGGCACCTACTGTTCCTGACACGTAGCACAAAACAATGATTTGACTGAAAACTTGGCTCTCCTTTCCCAGCAAGGACATGGCAAAATGCAGGTGTCGGGCTGGAGAGATGGCTTAGCAGTTAAGGTGCCTGTCTGCTAAGTCTAAGAATGCTGGTTCCAATCTCCAGCGGTTCCAATCTCCAGGTCCCATGTTTAGCCAGATGCAAAGTGACGCAAGAGCGCAATGCCGCACTTGACCACAAGGGGGCGCACACATCTGGAGTTCATTCACAGCAGCTGAGAGACTGCTGGCGCGCCCATCTCTATCTGTCTCCCTCTCCCCCTCTGTCTGTCTCTCTCTCCAAAAATAAATAAATAAAAATTTTTAAAATGCAGGTGTCAACTTAGGAGACCTGGACGCGACCAGCTAACCACATGGCTGGGGACAAGTCACACTACCCTAACCATCTCCGTGAAACGTGGGATCACAAAACCTTGAGTCCCCCCCCACACAAGGCCATACATTGACAGAATGTGAGCAAGTAGCAGTTAAAGGTGACAAGGTAACACATTGGTGATTTGGTGATTTCTTCTGTTCCTCCAGGAGACCTGGTACTGGCATGGAAATATCTACGCCAACAAAGTGGTTATGAGCGGAGTGAAGTGCTCAGGAACAGAGCTGTCCCTAGCCCACTGCCAGCCACGACGAGGAGGTGACCTGCCCCGAGGGTGGGGTGCAGTTCGGTGCTGGAGTCGCCTGCTCAGAGAGTAAGACTTTCACCCTCCCCACACAGCTCCAGAGGAGGGGGATGATCCAGAGAACCATCACGTCATGAGAAACAGAAGAGAAAGGGCCAGTAAATGCCAATAAAATGAGAAGACTAGGGGCAAGGGGACAAATGGCATCTGTGCCCTAACCACAGGACCTTGGCAGATGACCTAGTGGAGGGAAAATGGGGAAGTGTGAAGCCTTGGGTTCAAATCACAGACGGAGCCGGGTGTGGTGGTGCACGCCTTTAATCCCAGCACTCGGAAGGGGAGGCAGAGGTAGGAGGATCTCCATGAGTTCGAGGCCACCCTGAGAATATAAGGTCAATTCCAGGTCAGCCTGGGCTAGAGTGAGACCCTACCTCGAAAAACAAGAACAAACAAACAAACAAACAAACAAAAAAATCACAGACCGATACCGTAGTATGTCAGTGGCCTTATGGCATTCCAGGGTGGAGGGCTCCCAGGTCACTGAAGAATTTGGCGCCCTCCTCAGAGGTTAGGGACGTAGGTCAAACACATGCTATGTCTTTGGAGTCCCTCCTTCCACCCCGCTCTATGTGGAATTTCATGTTTTCAGACCTGGTAGCTTCCTGGAGTTCTAGAAAGATGGGCTGTCGAGCTGGAGAGATGGCTTAGCAGTTAAGGCATTTGCCTGCAAAGCCAAAAGGATCCCTGTTCAATTCTGCAGGACCCACGTAAGCCAGATGCACAAAGGGCACATGCATCTGGAGTTCATTTACAGTGGCTGGAGGCCCTGGTGTGCCCATTCTCCCCTCCTTTTCTCTCTTCTCTCTCTCTCTCTCTCTCTCTCTCTCCCTCCCTCCCTCTTTCTCTCTCTCAAATAAAAAAACAAAACAAAACAAAGAAAGATGGAATGTTTAGAAAAGAAAATCCAGCCATAGCTCACAATGGCCTGGCTCCAGAAGGTTCCCTTCCATGCTCCTTATGAGTCATTTTCTTGCTGAGTCCCAGCCCAGCTCCCCTGACCTCCCATTGTAAACCCATCCTGGTCTTGAGCCCATGGAGTGGCCAGAGAACTTCAGAGCAGACTCTTTCTTGTTACCTGATCTTGGCCAAGTTACCTCTGGGATCTACACTTGCTGCTGTTCCTAGATATTGGGACTGGGACGTGGCATCATTACACCCAAATGCTTAGTAAACAGTGATGCCCTGTCATCTTGCCAACAAGGGAGGAAAGTAGACCCGAGTCGTCAGTTCCACTCGCTGTCAGCTCCTTTCCGTCTCACTCGGCACTTCTCAACCCTTGCTAAGTAGGGCTCTCAGACCCCATACTGGATTACCTGAGCAATGACACGCTTTTATATCCCATTGAAAAAGCAAGATGGAGCTGGGCATAGTGGCGCATGCCTTTAATCCCAGCACTCAGGAGACAGAGGTAGGAGGATTGCCATAAGTTCGAGTTCGAGGCCACCCTGAGAATACAGAGTGAATTCCAAGTCAGCCTGGGATAGAGTGAGATCCTACGTCGAAAAACCAAAAAAAAAAGAAAAAGAAAAAGCAGGATGGGCAGGTCACCACCCTTACTGTCCTATGAGGGTAGAGTGATAAAGCAAAAAGGCACATCCATGCCCCTGTTGGGAACTCATTTCTTCATCCATCAACTTATTTACATTTGCAATATTCCATCCTTCCCTAAAGGAAGTGAAGGTCATCTAAATTTATATAAAATTAAAATTAAATTCATATGATAAAGGCTGGGAAAATGGCTCAGTGCATAAAGTGCTTGCCTCATAAACATGAGTGTCTGAGTTCAGACTCCCCAGAACCCACACAAAGCCTGATGCAGTAGTGGATGGTTGCCATCCCAGCATGCCTTGTGGTAAGATAGGAAGTGGAGATGGGAAAAAGCCCTGGAAGCTCCTGGGCCAGCCAGCCTGGGGACCATGGTGGTGAACAGCACGTGGCCCTGCCTCAAACGACGCAGAAGGCAAAGACCTGAGCTCGGGTCCCCAGAACCCACATAAAGCTGCATGCAGTCGCATGCTAGCTCCTCTGGCAAGATGGGAAGCAGAGACTGAAGGATCCTCAAAAGCCCATAGGCCGGCTAGCCTGGCACATGCACGGGAGCAACAAAGAAAGTCAGCCACAAACAAGGCAGAAGGCAAAGACCCACCCCCAAGGTTGTCCTGTGACGGTCACACGTGTGCATGGCATGCGTATTCCCACACTCACACACATGGACACATACACATAACTGCACAAAAAGGACAGTTGTGATTTTTATTTTGTTTTTTTTTTTTTTTTGGTTTTTCGAGGTCATTTTGTTTATTTTTATTTATTTATTTGAGAGTGGCAGAGAGAGAAAGAAGCAGAGAGAGAGGAAGAGAGAATGGGTGCGCCAGGGCTTCCAGCCACTGCAAGCAAACTCCAGATGCATGCGCCACCTTGTGCATCTGGCTTACGTGGGTACTGGGGAATCGAGCCTCGAACCAGTGTCCTTAGGCTTCATAGACAAGCGCTTAACCGCTAAGCCATCTCTCCAGCCCCGTGATTTTTATTTTTGTGTAAATAATTAAATCTTGGCAAATATTTGATCCCGCAGAATACAGAGCATCTTCATTGCTCTCCAGAGTTAATAGATATTTTGGTTTTATAGTCATTTATGGTAAGTATGCAGCATTATTTTAGAGAGAAAGAGAGAGACAGAGAGAGTTGGCACACCAGGGCCTCAGCAACTGCAGTTGAACTCCAGATGCTTGCATTACCTAGTGGGTATGTGCAACCTTGTGCTTGCCTCACCTTTGAGCATCTGGCTTGCATGGGATCTGGAGAGTCAAACATGGGTCCTTAGGCTTCAGAGGCAAGAACCTTAACCACTAAGCCATCTCTCCAGCCTGGCTTTTGGTTTTTTTTTTTTTAATATGAGGTCTGGGTATTAAACTTGGGTACTATGGATTGAAGGGCAAGTGCTTTCCCCATCCTGCCTATTTATTTGTCTGCTTTTTTTTTTTTTTTTTTTTTTTTTTTTGATTTTTCAAGGTAAGGCTCACTCTAGCACAGGCTGACCTGGAATTCTCAGGGTGGCCTCAAACTCATGGCGATTCTCCTACCTCTGCCTCCTGAGTGCGCACCACCTCACCCAGCTCCTCTATCTACCCATCTAGACAGTGTTTCATGTATTGTATCCCAAGATGGCCACTCTATATAGCCAAGAATTACCTTGAACTTCTAACCCACCTGCTTCCACCTTCCCAGCACTGGGATTACAGACATGCACCATCACAACCAGTTTATGTGGTGCTGGGGGTCAAACCCAAGGCTAACTATCCACTAAGCCATATCATCGGCTCCTTTTGCTTTTTATTTATTTTTCATATTTTTATTTATTAACTTTTTTGAGCAGAGAAAGTGTGGGGGGGTGTGCTGGGGCCTCTTGCAGAGGGTCTCTAGACACATATGCCATTTCGTGCGTCTGGCTTTACATGGGCTCTGGGGAATCCAACCCAGGTCTGCAGGCTTTGTTTGCAAGCAAGTGCCTTTAGTCCCTAAGCCATCTTCCCAGCCTCCTTTTTGCTTTTTATAATGGAAAGTTTGAAGCCACTTGAAAAGGGAATAATATAATGAGCCTTCGTGTGCTCATTGGCCAGACCACCTGCACTGGTAACTGAAGGGAGGTTCCAAGAGGTCTCCCAGAAAGGGGCTAACATCATTGGGATTATGGGCAACAGGAAGGTAACCTCAAAGCACCCCAAGCCACTTCCAGAAGGTGGGGAGTACGAACAGAGCTTGCCTCAGGAAGGAGTCTCCCATCTTGGTGACCTGTGCCTGTCCTTCCCAGCTGCCCCGGACTTGGTACTCAATGCTGAGATTGTGCAGCAGAGCGCCTACCTGGAGGACCGGCCCATGTACATGCTGCAGTGTGCCATGGAGGAGAACTGTCTCTCGGCATCGGCTGTCCACACCCACCCCACGAATGGCCACCGCCGCCTCCTGCGTTTCTCCTCCCAGATCCACAACAATGGCCAGTCCGACTTCCGCCCCAAGAATGGCCGCCATGCGTGGATCTGGCATGATTGCCACAGGTAGGCCCTGTCGCTGTCACCCAGTTGCCCAGCCCTGTGGGACCCAGACAGGGAATCTAGCCTGGCCAAGGTCACCTAGAAAGAACCAGTAGGCCACATGGTCCAGGCAGAAGAGTAATCTGTATTTCTGGAAGCCATTCGGGTCACCTCCCCTTCTCTGATCCCACAGCTCTTGGCTCCAGTACTCCTGACACTAGGTGACACCCTGTTCTGAGTGAGGGTGCCCTCTGGGGACCTTCCACCAGCGGTTTCTGCAGGGTCCTTCAGCCCTCTGCAATTTTAGGCTCTTAGTCCATGTAAAAAAAATTATGTGTTTCTGTAATTATTTTTTTTAATTATTTGTTTATTTGAGTGAGAGAGAAAAATTCAGAGAGAGAGAATGGGTGCACCACAGCCTCCAGCTACTGCAAATGAACTCCAGATGTATGTGCCACCTTGTGCATCTGGCTTTTGGGGGGTACAGGGGAATTGAACCTGAGTGCTTTGGCTTTGCAAACAAGTGCCTTAAGTGCTAAGCTATCTCTCCAGCCCTGTAATTAATTTTTTTTAAGTTAGCATACAAAGGAATGGGTTTAATTGTGGCATTTTCCTACATGTGTCATTATAGTTTGTTCTTATTCATTCTCCTCCCCCACTGCCCTGTCACATCCGCTTGCCTCTCTCTCTTACTGTATTTTAAATATCTCTAAGAAGACAAGCAGTGTGGGGGACAAGAGCTACAGGAGTCATGAGACCAGTAGGCCACATGGTCCAGGCAGAAGAGTAATCTGTATTTCTGGAAGCCATTCGGGTCGCCTCCCCTTCTCTGATCCCACAGCTCTTGGCTCCAGTACTCCTGACACTAGGTGACACCCTGTTCTGAGTGAGGGTGCCAGCTGTGTGACATCAGGTCAGCTGGGCCATATCGCTTGGGATTTCTGGGCTCCCTTCCATCTGTGGCTGTGATTCATACACTGTAAATGCTAGTCTGGGACAGGAGAATCGTGCAAAATCTCACAGGGAGCCTCAGCCCAGGCCCATAGAAGTAGCCCCACACCCGCCCACCCCACCTTCCCTTTGCTCCCCGCTCCTTGACTTTGATCTAATCCAGACCCACTGCTGCCACTGCTTAGTCACATGTTTCTCTAAGTCCTGAGCTGGGTAGGTAGAGGACAGAAGTAAGCAAACGATTGCAAAGGCAGGGAAGGTGCAGACCCCACTCCTCCCAGCAGGCATCCCCCTCAAGGGTCTACAGACTCCTCGTAGTTCCCCTCTCTGGGCTCAGCCATTCCATCATTCCATGATGGAAGTGTTTGCACTACGCCTCTGTTTCTCAAAGTGAGGCCGTGGAGCCAGCTGTCTGCCATCACAGCGAGAGTTGGGCATGCTGAATGCCAGGGCCCACTGCGGACCCACAGATAGTCAACTTGCTAGCAGGACCCCCCTGGGATTGCATGCACATCTGAGTTTGGGGAGCCACATCGAGGATCCCTTCCAACTCTCAACCCTGTGGTTGCCGTCAGAGGCAGAGGCATTCACATTTGTTGGCTGTTCCAAGTGTCAGGCCATCAAATTCTGATTCTCACTGGTAAGGCAAAGAAGCTGGGTGTTGTGTACTGCCCATAAGAATACAGAAGTGCAGCACAGGCGGCTAGCTGGGCCTGTCACTCCAAGCGTGCACCCTTCCTGGTAGCTCTGCTGAGCCTGCAGACGCCTGCCTGCCTGTCTTCAACTTCTTCTCCAGCCATGACTCATGGCCTAGCCACCTTTCAGTCAGTTTGAGGGTAGAGTTGTTCAACCTATTTCAGAAGAAAGGACTGTGAGCACATTTCAGGTGCTTTTTCCCTGAAACAACCACCTGAATGCTGTGAACCTCCTCATGCCCACAGAATCCCATCCATCTTCTTTGGGGTGTTAATCAGAATAGAGCTAAAGTCTTTTTAAAAAAAAAAAAAATTATTTGTGGGGCTGGAGAGATGGCTTAGCAGTTAAGGCCTTTGCCTGCAAAGCCTAAGGATCCATGTTCAACTCCCTAGATCCCACATAAGCCAGACATGCAAGGTGATGCATGTGCAAGATTGTGCATGTGCACAAGGTGGTGCATGCATCTGGAGTTTGGAGTGGCTGGAGGCCCTGGTTGCCAATTCTCTCTCTCGCTTTCTCTCATAAAAAATAATTTATTTGTATAGATAGATGATGATAGATAGATATAGGTATGTGTGTGTGGTGTATGTGTATGCGGGCACACATGTGTATGCGGATGCACATTGTGGACGTGGAGGTCGTAAGTTGACCTCAGGTGTCTTCCTCAATCATTTTCATCTTGTTCTTTGAGACAAGCTCACTTGCTGAACCTTAGAGCTTATGCATTTGGCTAGACTAGCCAGTAAACCCCAGCGATTCCCTGTCTCCATCTCCCTAGTACTGGAGTTACAGGTGGGTGCCACTACGCCCAACATTTTATGTGGGTGCTGGAGATCCAAACTGAGGCCCACATAAGCACTTAGCCCACTGAGCCATCTCTCTGGACCCTTAAAGTTTTGACAACCTTGGAGCCTGGTTTCCTTCAGAGACTATGTGGCAGGAAGCCGGGGTCAACGGGGACTGACCCTGCCTATGGGTCTATAAGTGGAAGGTAATTGCATCCCAGCCCTGCATATGGCGGCCCACCCAAGATTACATGGTAAGTCTCCAAGGGCATATGGTCACTCTTCCAGCCATGGCTGTCTGCTCTAAGAATAGTCACATGGTGACACCATGGCTAGGTTCTTCTGATCTGGAGCCCTGGGGACGCTGACTCATCCCACTTTTCCTGTGGCCTATTTTCTCCTTTGGTTACAGATGTTCCTGTCAATGGTTTGGGAGATAAGGGTAGAAAAGAACAGCTGGCTAAACATATATCCCCTCAGGACACTCCTTGTTGCTTCACCAACCAGACATGGAGGACAAGGCTTGCTTTGCATTGTGCCTTTACTGATGACCTTGATGTGGTCTCTCTCCCCTCCTTTATGTCCCAGGGACTATAATCACACTTGCTTAATGGAGGTATCATGTCTCAGCTTCAATGAGAGCCAGACAGAATGGGCACAAGTGATACCATGGTCCAAAGAAACAGTGACCATAAGAGTCTGGGAACCATAAGAACCACAAGTGGCTTCTCCTGGCTTGTTGGTTTTAGTGGGTAATGTTTTCTGAGACTGGGGCTCACGTAGCTCAGGAGTAAATCGCCTGTATAGCTGAAGCTGGCCTTGAACTTCTGGTTCTCCTGCCTTCACTTCCCGAGCGCGGAAATTACAGGCATGCATCACCGTGCCTGGCATTTTCACTAGGAGGACCTACCAACTGGGAAGCTGGCTTCAACTTCTTTGGGCTCCCTCTGCAGGGGTGAGGGGAGGGCGGGCTCCTGACAACCAGGCCTTTCTCCACTCAAAAAACTTGTTTCTAGAAGAGTTAACATCCAATTTCAGTAGGTTCACAGACATTCTGAAATCCATCTGCAGAGTCAAGTGGGAGAACTCTGGTTCAAATTAATGTGAATGGGGAATGCTGTTCCCAAATTCATTGATGGATACAATGGGGAACAGAGCTATATTCTTTGAAAGCGCTAAGCTGAAACAAACAAACAAAAAAAAATGAGTATTCCTAGAAGTTTTTCACCAACCAAACATAGAAGAAAATGCCCTCAGTGTTGTCTTCTCAGATGCATTCTGTGTGCTCTTGGGTTGACCTTGATGACCTTGTGCCTCAGGAATGGTGCCTTGCTCAAAGGATGCATTGTGTTGTGCCTTTGACCGGAGCCAGGAGAGATGGGGGCAGATGTCTAACAGACTCCAGGGCAGCTGCCCTGCTGCATCCCAGGGGCTCAGCCCTTCTTCCTTGGGGATCCTGAGAGAGGAGCTGGAAGCTGGGGGAGCTGAGGACTGGGTCCCAGCACAGGCAACAGCCGCCCTCCACCCCAGGTTAGGGCCAGCACAGGTAAAGAAGGGAGGTTGTCCTTGTAGAGCGCCTGTTTCTCTCACGTGCACAGCAGCACCGTGGAGGAGCGGAGCCCTCGGCTGTGATGTGGCCTCTGAGCCAATGAAAGGCCCTTGTCCCATCTGAGTGACTTTGTTCCTGTGGGGGATGCGGGTGCTGCCTCACACATAAGGACCATAGGGTAGAGCCCTCCCAAGGAGCCTTGCTTTTGTGACAGTCCCTGCTGAGACCAGAACCCCCAGCGTCTCTGACTCTGAGGGCAGGAGCATGACCCTAACCTTCAATGACTTGGAATAGCAAAGCACAGACCAGCGTTCTTTAAACCCCTTTCCTTACCTGCCGCCCAGGCTTTCATGGAACACAGCACTTCCCTTGGTGAGGGCCAAGTCTCAGGACACAGTCTGCAGCCCGGCAGCAATGGCCACCTGTCCTGTTGCCCATCTTTTTTTTTTTTAAGATTTTATTATTTTTATTTATTTATTTATTTATTTATTCATTTATTTATTAGAGACAGAGTTAGGGAAAGAGAGAGAGGGAGAAGGAGAATGGGCACGCCAGGGCCTCCAGCCACTGCAAACGAACTCCGGGTGCGTGCGCCCCCTTGTGCATCTGGCTTATGTGGGACCTGGAGAATCAAACCGGGATCCTTCGGCTTCACAGGCAAATGCCTTAACCGCTAAGCCATCTCTCCACCCCTGTTGGCCATCTTATAATGACTTCAAACGCTGGGTGTGATGAGCCGTGCCTGTAATCCCAGCACTCAAAAGGCAGAGGCAGGAGGTAGCAGAAGAGTCATGGGTTCAAGGCCAGGCTAGGCTACTTATTGAGTATAAGACTATCTTGAATGAAACAGTATGTCTGTTTCCAAACTAAATAAATAAATAAGTAAATGAGGGCTGGCGGTGTCTACCTCAGTAGTAGAGTACTTACCCAATGTCCCCACCACCACAGAGCAAACACAACAAACAATGCAAAGGTTTCATCAATCATGAGGCCGCACTATTTCCTTAGTGTTTGGGAATGCCTTTCTAAGCCTTCAACGTGCTATCCCCACCCCAGGGTGCCCTCCTAGACTCTCGGTAAAAGGAGGTCTACCTGGGTGCCTGGGACTCAACCTTTTTGTCTTCCTGCAACCATCAGTGATTCCTGAAGAATCTGGGGATGGGTGGAAGGGACATGGACCCCCAGGGGCAGAGGGAAGGCCCGTATACATGCTCAAGGGAGGTTAGCAGACACACTCCGGGACAGAGGCCGCAAAGGCCCCTCAGCTTCCCCCCAGCATTCATTGGCAGGGGAAAAAGTGATGCAGAGAAGCCTGGAAGCCTGGGCTGCAGGAGGCCACCTCACAACAGCCCGTCTGTGGCCTCCGTCTGAGTTCTGTTTAGACGATGACGGGACATAAACCTCTTCCTCCCGGCACCCTTTCCAGCCGGCCCGCAGTCACAGAAGCCCCTCTCTGAAGAAGCAGACATTTTTTAGGCTGTGAGTCAGACCTCATGTCTCATCCGGCCCCTGCAGGGAGCCAAAATAGACTCCCCTCAAAGTCATCACTTCATCTGCTACAAAATGTCCCTTGTGAAGACGGTCCGTGGGCTCCTTGCCCAGCACAGCTTTACCCAGAAACATGAGTGACCTGGGGAAGCCCGACGTAGCAACTTAGGACGTTATTTATGGAGTATGAGCAAACTCTCTCTGGAAACCCATCCTTTCCATCACCTCCTCCTCTCCTCAGAACCCATCCAGTGGAGGGGATCCTGCGCCACCATGTGAGGCGTGGAAAGCTAGGGACACAGTTGTCCGGGAAGGGACATAACCCCAGAGAGTATTAAACACTGAGGGTAGAAGCTGTCTTGATGAGGGCATGGATGGGTACCGAGCACCTTCCCTGTACCATTTATCATATTTGCTCCTTGCATCACCCCCAAGTTGGCAGAAATATCACACTCAGCTGGACATTAATAAAAACAAGTGCTTCTGCCCGTCTTGGTAACCAGGGTCCTTATTTTCTATGTGACCTTGGATGGGTCACAATCGTTGCATATGTTATATATACGTGACAGGTTGGGACGGGGTCAAAGCCAGCCTGGTGTCTTCAAGAGTCCTGGGCCTGGGCACTAGGTGATGCTAAAAACTCCCCAGCTCCCCTCTCTGGTCACACGTCCCTCGTTATTTCCAACCCAAACGCGTCACTCTCCAGGGCTGCATCTGTTCTCAATTCCCCCCAAGTGAGGACACGGACCATTGTAAACAATCCATCAAGGGAACACAGCTTTCTTGCACAGTGCCCCTCCCCGGGCCAGTTCGCTCCTATAGCCCAGAGAAGTGCCCTCCTCCGCTGCTGATTTGTCTCTCCCCAGAACAATGCACTTCTCCCTCCCCGAGGCCTCCAACCCTGTCCTCTGCTCTTACTCACTACAAGGAGCTCAGACTTGCTGCTACTGTCTCCCAGGGCTCTGAGGCCTCCTCGCCTTGTCTGTCGTGCACACATATCACCAGGGCACATGTATGTCCTGCTGTGGACACACAGCCTATTTGTTATGACTCTTCATTCCTACATAGTCTCAAGTCCTTCCCCTTTCCATCCTCTTTTTCTCCCTTCTGTATCCTCACTTTACAAGCAAGTGCCTTTAACCACTAAGCCATCTCACCAGCCCTGGGATAAATCCCCATCTAAAAAGATAAGATGTGATTTTTTTTTAATTAGCCTGTCATATTAGTTTAATGTTAGTACAAAATACCTAAAGCAACTAACTTAGAAATAGTAATGGTTTATTTAGCTCAGTTTTTTGTGTTTTGTTTTTTGATTTTCGAGGTAGGGTTACGCTCTAGTCCCAGGCTGACCTGGGATTCACTATGTAGTCTCAGGGTGGCCTTGAACTCACGGAGATTCTTCTACCTCTGCCTTCCAAGTGCTGGGATTAAAGGCGTGTGCTACCACACCCTGTGTTTGTTCCGGTTTGAAGGGTCAAAGTCCTGGTGCCTGGACTGGTTGAGTTCTGGAGAGGGCAGCAGATGGTAAAACATCATGGTGGTGACATAAATAGCAGTGAGTACACCTTGAGCCAGGAAGCAGAGAGAAAGGAAGAGATTGAGGTCCCACAGTCCCCTCTAAGGGCACCTTCTGGTGATCTAAAAACCTCCCATAGGCCCCACCTCCCAAAGAACCCATGGCCTCAGAGCAGGGCATAAATTCTTGGTGGACACTTACCCAAATCATGGCATGTCTAGTGCAAGGCACAGCATGGGAATGCCTTGCTCCAGACATGCTATGGGGATGAGAAGAGCCAGTGAGGAACTCAGGAGCATCCCTGCTTGGTAAAAAGAATAGTTGAGGGCTGGAGAAATGGCTTAGAGGTTAAGGCATTTGCCTACAAAGCCAAAGGACCCAGGTTTGATTCCCCAGGACCCATGTAATCCAGATGCACAAGGTGGTGCGTGCATCTGGAGTTCCTTTGCAGTGGCTGGAGGCCCTGGTGTGCCCATTCTCTCCCCCTCTCAAATAAATAAATTAATTAATTAAAAAATATTTTTAGGGGCTGGAGAGATGGCTTAGTGGTTAAGCACTTGCCTATGAAGCCTAAGGACCCCAGGGTCAGGCTCAATTCCCCAGTACCCGTGTAAGCCAGATACACAAGGTGGCACATGAATCTGGAGTTCATTTGCAGTGGCTGGAAGCCCTGGTGCACCCATTCTCTTCTCTCTCTCCCTCTCTCTCTCTCTCTCTTTCTCTTTCTCTTTCTCTGTCTGTTGCTAATAAAGGAATAAAAATAAACAAAAGATATTTAAAAAAACAATAGTTGTGGCTGGAGAGATCTCTTAGCAATTAAGGTGCTTGCATGTGAAGTCTAAGGGCCCATGTTCAACTCTTTAGATCCCACGTAAGCCAGACGTACAAAAGTAAGGCAAGTGCAAGGTTGCACATGCCCACTAGGTGGCACAAGCGTCTGGAATTCCATTTCAGTGGCTGAGGCCCTGGCACATCAATTCTCTCTCTCTCTCTCTCTAAAAAAAAATTAATTAATTAAATAAATAATAAAAATAGAATAGTTGATTTGATTGTACTTATTGAATGACATGCTGTGCTATCAGCTGACCTCACTAACACCCACAACACTCCATGCACTGCCTACATGATCATCCCCTCTTAGCCAATGAGAGGACCAAGCATGGCCAGTAAGTGACTGTCCCAGGCCACAGTCCAGAGGCCCCCAGGTCGCTGGCTTGGCTTTGGCTTTCCATTTGCCCACCCCCTTCTTCACTTCTCTTCCTGCCGCCCTGGGCCCCTGCTGCTCAGGGCTCTCCCAGAGGCAAACTGCCAGCAAGGAAGCTGCTTGCAGGCAACGGTGACTCTAGACATTGACCTTGGTTCCTGTCTCCGGCTTCTAGACACTACCACAGCATGGAAGTATTCACCTACTATGACCTGCTAAGCCTCAATGGCACCAAAGTGGCTGAAGGCCACAAGGCCAGCTTTTGCTTGGAGGACACGGAGTGTGAAGGAGGTATGTTTGCGTGGGGGCAGATCAGGAGCTTGGGTAGGGAAGGGGCTTTGCACACACACTCCCACTACTGTAGCCGGCTTGACTCACTCTGTGTCACCCTGGCCACTGCTGGTGGGTCTGGTCTTGCTTCATGCTGGGCCTTTGTTTGCCAGCTCCCTGGCCCTTCCATGGCCATAGTCCATGGAAGATGGAAGATGGCCAGGAGAGATGATTCTAAAAGTGTCTGTTCCCCACAGGTGTGCTGACTGGCACTGATAGGGCCTCGTAGCTTCTAGAGTAAGGTCTGGTCCCTTGAGCCCCTACCTCTCTTCCTGCCATCAGACCTTTCTATCTGGGTATCTCAATGCCCAGTTCCTTCCCCCACCAGACTGTGGAGTCCAAGTTCACAAGATCTCTGTCAAGTTCCCAGCTTCTCCACACAGCCATCCACATAGCAGCTCTTGGTCTGTCATTGTGACGACCTATAGCACCACTGCCACCCTGACACATGTGGCCCCCTTCTACAAGATGTGTTTCTTCTCACTCTATCCATGGCCCGCAGGAGGCGTCAGACACATAGCTGCTCCCACTACTGACTTGCCACGAAATCATTTCGCAAAGAGCCTTTGAGCTCCTACTGTGTGCAGACAATGTGGGAGGGCCCGAGAGATAGATCAGACGTGAGGCCACAGTCCAGTTGCTGATATTCAGGAGGAAAAAAAGACAAGGTGACACCAGCTTAAGCTAAACATGAACACTAGAGACATAGCAGATGAACACAACATTATATCCGTCCTCAGGCTGAGGGTGTCACAGAAAGGCCAGGGTGGGCCAGAGTTGTGAAGGAAGACTCCACGGAGGAAGGGACCTTGAGCCAGGCCTGTGGGGAGGCTCGGTAGGTGGGCAAAAGATTGAACGAAGGGTTCCACTCAGAAGCCCACATGGTGAGGACGGGATGAAGTGGCTAAGAGGCTTGCAGACAAGAAGAGGCCAGGTGGGGGTGGGACAACATTCCCCTCTCCTCTGCCTGCAGACATCCAGAAGAGTTATGAGTGCGCCAACTTCGGCGAGCAAGGCATCACCATGGGCTGCTGGGACATGTACCGCCATGACATCGACTGCCAGTGGATTGACATCACCGACGTGCCCCCTGGAGACTACCTGTTTCAGGTGAGGTGGGCAGGAGAGGGACACCACGTGGGCCCTTGCTGTGGGGAGTAGAGGAAGAAGCCTGCGGTGGCATCCTCCTTGCCATGCGTACCACACGAAGAGGACCGCATCTGTCAAGCATCTCAAGCCAGCGAGCTTCATGGGCCTGAGGAATACAGCATGTGTGAGGCTTGGCCAGGAGACCAGGATGCTGGAGACGCCCAAGGGTGATCCAGTTAACCTTGGTACCTGCAAGTCCCAACATACCCATGGGCTGATTTAGACCTCAGTCCAAGAAACTCATACCTTTGGCCTCTTTTGGGGTTGCTCCCTTCCCCACACCACCACCCTGATTCCCCTGACATATTGACAAGGGTGTATGACTTTCTTCCCTCACAAAGGATCTGCAGACGGTTCATTCTCCATGCCCCCCCTAAAAAAATCTACAATGGTAGAAAGTCAAGCTGTGGGTAGCCTGGCTGGGAAGCTGTTTTGTGAGGGCTTCCATACACCCTGCTTTGGAAGGGATGGGCAGCCCTAAAGAGGAGTCAGGGAGCCCTGGCCTCCCATCTTCCTGCCAGGGCCTAGGTCACAGAGGAGACAAGGGGCTGTGTACCCTGTTGTCTCCCCTTCGGCCACAAGACTGCATTCCTGCCTGCAGAGGCTTCCTTTCCACACATCCCCACCCATCCTCTGTGCCAGCTTGCCCTGTTGGGTGGCAAAATGGGCAATCAGAAATGGGTCATTCTGCCTTGAAAGCTTTCCCAAGGAGGCTTTTGGCCAGCCCAAGGTCTAGCCCACAGTCCACACCACCAGACACTCCCCAAAGAGCCAGCACCTGCAGAGAAGTGACCACAGGGTGCTTTGAGAGTCCCCTGGCATCATCAGTGCTGGAAACCAGACAGCCAAGCACTTTCCAGCCATGAACCAAACCTAAAACCACAGCCTCGGAAGGTCCAGCCTGGGGGCAGAGCTCTTTATTTAAAGATGGGCGTCTGTGGCCTGGTGGCTCAGATTGACAGCTTGCCCTCATTCTGCAGGGGTATCATCGTGTCTCCTGATAAATGCCTGATGGGCCAGGCCTGGCCTCCGCCTGGGCAATACATTGTCCCACTGAATCTCCCAGTGAAGGGACATTGCTAGTGTCCTCACTTTACAGCCAGGCAAACACAGGTCACACCAAGTCCTCTATCTATAATGTGTTCCTGACCCCTAACCTTTAGTCAACCAATGGACTCAAGGATGTGTCAATGATTCTAATGAATTTTCAAACCACCCTTTTTAAAGTGTAGACACAGGGTCTTGGAGAGCTATAAGCCCTAGCCTGTGAGTCTATGGGACAAAGGAGCTGGCCTCTGTGGCACACAGCACAGCCTGTTGTCAGGACTGGAAGAGGGTGCAATTGGAGAGGAACTGGCTCTCCCAGCTCCAGTCTGCACAAAGACTCCGAGGCAGGGCTGGGTTCACAGATGGATTCTAGAGGCCTTTGCTTTCTATTTTTGTTTTATTTTAGAAAGAGAGAGAGAGACAGGGAGAGAAAGAATTGGTGCGCCAGGGTCCCAGCCACTGCAATTGAACTCCACTTAGTGTGCCACTTAGTGGGCATGTGCAACCTTGTCCTTGCCTCACCTTTGTGCATCTGGCTTATGTGGGCTCTGGAGAGTTGAACATGGGTCCTCAGGCTTTGCAGGCAAGCACCTTAACTGCTAAGCCATCTCTCCAGCCTGCCTTTGTTTTCTTGTCCTTTCCTAAGTTCCCAGACACCCAGGGAATGCAAACTCTTTCCCTCACCTGCTCATGGACCTTGCATAGAAGAGTAGGATGGGGGCTGGAGAGATGGCTTAGCAGTTAAGGTGCTTGCTTGCAAAGCCTAAGGACCCAGGTTCAATTCCCCAGTGCCCACATAAACCAGATGTACAAGGTGGCACATGTATCTGGAATTGGTTTACCGTAGCTAGAGGCCCTGGTGCACCTATTCTCTATCTGCCTCTTTCTCTCTCGAATAAATAAAATTTAAAAAAAAAAGAGTAGGATGGGGCTATAGAGACCAGCCCCTCCTCTAGATGGGTCACAGAAGCCCTTAGAATCTCTGAAACAAGCCCCGATTGTCCCACTACCCTCCTGGCTGCACTGGGCGGGCAGAGTTGCAGTGTGTGGTGTTATCCACCCTGTGTTGAGTGGGTAGGAGTTAAGGCAACAACTAGGCTCAGTAGAAGAGAGATCACAGAAAACTCAGGCCACCTTAAAGAGAGAGAGATCTGCTGCTTTGGCTGAGTAGACATAGGACATGCCCTGGGTAAGTTCTAACTATCAGCCAGAACAGTTCCAGAGTGGGCTGGCCTCAGTTTCCCAGGGCATCTCTTAGGGGAGAGCTCACACCTGGAATGCTCCCTAGAGAGCAGCCAGGGGAGTCACAGCCCTTCACTCGTGTCCCTCACTTTCACACACACCCCCATGACAGGGACAGACTTGTGGCTTCGCCTTTCACCCTCCACCCCGTTGCCTTTTCTCCTGGGCTCCTCGTGGGAAATCTCCCATTCGTGGCCCCTCGCTGCCCTCTCCGAATGGCGTTCCTTCCCTTGACTGCTGCCTTGCGCCCCATCTACTCAGCTAGAGGAGTTTGGAGAACGGAGCTGGGTGGGGTGTGAGGAAAGACGGAGATGCTGTCTCCACCAGAAACTCCCTCTAGGTCCTGGGCCACCAGATCAGAACAGGACTTCAGGATAGCCTATAGCTTTAGAACAACCCTCAGGCCCAGAGGAGGCAGCGTGTCCAAAGTCACGTGGCTAGAACCAGACTCTAGTGGTTCTGGGCAGCCCTTTCCCCCATACCCCACACCAACCTGTCCTTCTCCTCACCCTGTCTTAGCAACCTGCTTTCTTCTCTTTCAGGAGAAAGCTCGGTAGTTCATTCTGGGGTGCCTTTAGCAGAGTGTATGCGTGCATTACACTGAAAGGGGCACATGACGTCCCACTCTACACCTTTTTGCTGCCCAGAGCTCAGCTCTCCCCTACTAAGAGAATATGATCGGGTCCCTTCCCACACACCCACTGGCCAGACCAGCCTGAGGCGGCTCCTCACACCTGCCCTTCTCACTTGGCCTGGGGATGCCCAACTCTGGAAGAGCCCCAGCCTGGAATGGAGGTTGCCCAACAAGGGGACTTCAGCTTCCTCTGCATTGCTTCCTCCCAGGTCGTCATTAACCCCAACTATGAGGTGCCAGAATCAGATTTCTCCAATAACATCATGAAGTGCAGGAGCCGCTATGATGGTCACCGCATCTGGATGTACAACTGTCACGTAGGTAAGTTTTCTCAGTTGCCCGCCCTCCTGAAGCACTTGTCCCCATGCTGAGACCCAGGCCAGAGCTGTCCTAATGCCTCTAGGATGCCAAGACAAGATACTTTTGGGAAAGCTGGGAGGAGAGCCAGCGTCACATTCCTGGCTCAGGAAGAGAGTCAGAGGCGCAGGAAGCCTGGGCGGAGAGGGGATTTTCACAGCCCACTGTGGCCTGGGAGAGAAGGTGGTACCGAGCTGGCTGGCCCAGCAAGCGCAGACCCCAGAGCTATGTAAGGCCTGGATCTGAAGCCACCAACTCATTGTGTGTATGACCACAAATCCATGGCCATCGGCTTTGTGGGCTCCGTGTATCATTTTGCTATGAAGGATGAGAAGCACATTGCACCTAGTCTCCACTAAAGAGGTCTATCCTTAGGGCTCCAACAGGAAAGTAGTATTTTTAATTTTTTTCCATTTATTTATTTATTTATGAGAGAGAGAAAGAATGGGCTTGCCAGGGTTTCTAGCCACTGCAAATGAATTCCAGATGCATACACCACCATGTGCATGTGGCTGACGTAGGTTTTGGGGAACCAAACCTGGGTCCTTAGGCTTCACAGGCAAACACCTTAACTGCTGAGCCATCTCTCCAGCCCAGCCTATTCGGGGAAGTAGCACACTTCACTCATGGTAACAGTGAAAATGAAAGGCACACCATTCACACATCCTGCTCAGTTTGACAGGGCACCTGCTGAGAAGCTGGCCCTAGAGCTGACTTGTACTGGTGTGGGACCTGGTACTGGCCCGGGGAGTGCTCAGAGGGCACCCCCGGCTGGGGCAAGAGCTGAACATCTGATGTGCCCAACTCTCTCTCCCTGGCTTCCATTCCTCAGGTGGATCCTTCAGTGACGAGACGGAACAAAAGTTTGAACAGTTCAGTGGACTGCTAAATAACCAGCTATCCACGCAATAAAGAAGATTTGTAGCCAGGTGTGAAGGCTCAGGCCTGCAATCCCAGCACCGAGGAGGCTGAGACAGGAAGACTGACATGAATTTGAGGCCAGCCTGGACTACAGAGTGTCTCCATTTCAAAAAAGAAAAGAAAAAAAGGAATAAAGAAAGAAAAGAGAAAAGAAAGAAAGAAAAGAAAAAGACAATTCATGGTCACCTCCTGACTTCAGGTGACAATCTATCTCCCCCAGAGACATAACTGATCACCACAGCCCTGCCTGCCTGATCCGGCTGGGAGGAAAGGTGCTCCTTCACTCAACAGGTGCTTCTGCCTGACCTTGCACCCGGGAAGGCCTCAGAGCAGGGGCTTTGCCACATGGCTGTGGGAGCTGGGTGACCGGCTGTCATCAGCTTGTCCCTTCTAAGCTTCCACAGACTGTGACCTCACAAAGCTCTGCACAGACAGGCCATTTTCCTCTGAAATTGTGGCAGATGTGAACTTGTCAACCCAGGGGTAGTCGGGCCGAATCCCGTAGGTCATAGCTGGAAAACTTGAATATCTTGACCTCTGGATCACTTACTTTTCTCATTGTTGTAACAAAATACCTGACACCCCCCCCAAAAAAAAAAATCAGCTTAAAGAAGAAAGGTTTACTTTAGCTCACAGCTCAAGGGCACGGTCTCTCCTGGTAGGGAAGGCATGGTGGCAGGAGGATGAGGCAGCTGGTGGCCACAGGAAACACGGCAAGATGAACAGTGGTGCTCCACATGCTGTCTGCTTTTCACTCAGTCTGGGACCCCAGAATGAATGGTGCTCCCCACAGTCAGGTGGGTCTTCCCTCTTCAGTTCAACCTTTCTGGAAACGCTCTCATAGACACACCCAGAGGTGTGTTTCCTTGGTGACTAACTCCTACCAAGTTAATAATCAAGATTAACTCTCCCAAGTCTACCCCTTGTTAAACTATCATCACTTTAAATCACAATATTCCATCCAGGGTACCAACGCCATCCTTTCAAGGCCATCTTTTTTTTTTTTTCTTTTTCTTTTCCAAGGTAGGGTCTCACTCTAGCTCAGGCTGACCTGGAATTCACTATGTAGTCTCAGGGTGCCCTCGAACTCATGGTGATCCTCCTACCTCTGCCTCCCGAGTGCTGGGATTAAAGGTGTGCGCCACCACGCCCGACCAAAGGCCATCTCTTAAAGCAAAATGCATTCGCTCCAACTCCAGCAAGTCCCCACAGTCTTTAACGCTGCAGCGCTCTTTAAAAATCCAAAGTCTACGTCTCTTCTAAGGTAACCTCTTAACCGTGAGCTCCTACAAAATCGAAAACAGGTTACAAAATTCCAATATGCAGCGGCCAAGAATAAACATTCCCGTTCCAAAGGTGAGCAACAGGATAGCAAAGAAAGAGCGGATCAAAACAAGCCCCAAACCCAGCAAGGCCAACACCAACCCTTGCAGCTCCGTGTTCAGCCTTTGAGACTTAGAATCATCCAGGCTCCAAAGGGCTTGAGGGCACCTGCCCCTGGCTCTGCAGAGCAGACATCTCCCCGGTTCTGGGATCTACGTTACAACTTAAGCTTCACGTTCAGTTTCAAGCCATAGCCTCTCAAGGCCTCCTTGCAGGGACTCTGACCCTGTCACACATTGTCTGGCCTTGGCAGCTGTCTGGAACCTTGGTGCCAACCTCCATGACTCCCCCTCCCCCTGCCTTAGTCTTGCATAATTCATGCTTGCAAAATCAGTACCATGTGGGTAACATTGCCACGTTCTGCTTCCAGTTCAAGATGTAGCCTGGCCCCTTGGACCAAAGCTATAGTGGGCTCTGTATGCCTTAGTTGCTGATCTGTGAAAACACTTTCCCAGGCAGATGCTTTAGAGCAGGGAACCCCTTCTGAAGGACTCTCCTTTCCAAATGAATTCACATTTTCATAAGCAGAAGCCTTTGATGGATGGGATTTTGTTTTTTATTTCCATGGGCTTTTTTCGGTGTCTCATGTGTTCCAGGATGGTAGCTGAGGATGACCTTAAATTTCTGATCCTCCTGCAGGCACCTCCAGAGTACTGGTATTAAAGGCATGAGTCACCAGGCCCAGTTTGATGTAGTGCTGGGGACTGAGCCCAGGGCTTTGTGCTCTAACAGTTACTGCTGCTTTTTTCAGCACCCACTTTGCACCTTTAAACACACTCATGCCATTTCCTTGCCAAACTGCACATTTTTAAACCTGTCTCCTCCACTTATTGCTCTTAGTCGTACTTACCTTCTTGTTGCAGGGACAAAGCACCCAACCAAAAGCTGCTGATGAAAGGTTTTTTTTTTTCCAATTTGAAAGAGACAGAGAGAGAGAGAGAATGGGCGTGCCAGCAGCCTCTCAGCCGCTGTTAACGAACTCCAGAGACATGCACCCCCTTGTGGGCAAGTGCGGCATTGCGCCCTTCAGTCATTTTTTTGCATCTGGCCAAACGTGGGATCTGGATAATTGAACGTATGTTCTTAGGCTTGGCAGGCAGGTGCACTAACCACTAAGCAATCTCTCCAGCCCTGATGAAAATTTTTATTCTGGCTCACAGTCTCCAGGGGAAGCTCCATGATATCAGGGGAAAGCATGGCATGAGCAGAGGCTGGACATCACCTCTGCCACAGCAGGTGGAAAACTGTGGCAAGAATGGGCTGAACTCTAGCAGGGGGAGCTGACTGTAACACCCCAGAATCTGCCCCCAACAACACAGCTCCTCAACCAAGACTCCACCTCCTAAATTGCCACCAGTTGGGGACCAGGCATTCAGAACATTTGAGTTTATGGGGACATCTGATTCAGACCCCAACTCTCACTGTAAACCTGGATCAGAGTGGTGAGCAGTGACCACGCCACAGCCTGGATTCTATCCTGTCTTAAACTTCCTCTGCCAACACATTAGTACATTACTTTTAAATATGTATTTTCACTTATTTATTTGAGAGAGAGAAAGGAAAAGTATGAGCACACCAAGGCTTCCTGCCACAGCAAAACGAACTCCAGACACATGTTCCATTGTGTATCTGGCTCTACATGGGTACTAGGGAATCAAACCCAAGCCATAAGGCTTTGCAAGCAAGTGCCTTTAACTGAGCCGTCTATGCAGCCCAGTACGTTACTTTTGAATTTAGTCTCACTCAAGTTCTAGGGACACAGGCAGATTGAAGGTTGACTCTTTGCCCAAGTAAAACAATGATGGCCTCAGAAGCCCAGTTCCCCAAAAAAGAGTTCTCCTTTGAGACCTCAGGAGCCAGGCCTCCGTTGTTCATTTTTCTCTAGGTATTCTGGTCTGTCAGGCACCTGCCAAAACAGTTCATTAACCTCTGTTAGCATTTTTTAAAACCCCAAAGTTCCCAGCCTTTCTACATTTCTCCCACAGTCCAGTTCCAAGGGCCTAAGAATCATGCGGTTGGATTTGTCACATCGATGACACTTTTCTCATGGCTGTGACAAAAGGCCAAAGCAGCATCAGGAAGCAACTCATGGGTTCAGTCATGTGTGGTGGGGAAGCCCTGGCAGCAGGGACATGAGGCAACTGGTCACATCGTGTCCACTCCAGAAGCACAGCAAGATGAACAGGGGTGCTCCACCCACTTTCTCCTTTAATGCAGTCTGGAGCCTCTACAATGGTGCTACCCACATGTAGTGTGGGTCTTCCCTCTTCATTTAAACCTTTCTGGAATCAGCCTTATAGACACACCAGAGGTATGTTTCCATGGTGATTTTAACTCTTTTTAAGTCTACAATCAAGGTGTTCACATCTATTCCAATTAAATCAACTTCTGTATTCTAAACTGTGGTAACATTTTTACACAGTCAAGACTCTAAAGGGATGCCTGAAATTTTGCATAGTACTCAGACAGGAGAGAAGCACAGAGAAATGAATGGGAATATGAAAAGAGGACCTCCTCACCCTCGGAGTCTAGTTGAAGTTGCTCACTCGCTGAGTCAAGAATTCCAACATTTGGGAGCAGAGGTAGAAAGATCGCTGTGAGTTCAAGATCAGCCTGGGACTACAGAGTGAGTCTCAGTTCTGCCTGGGCTAAAATGAAAACTTACCTCAAAAAACAATTCCAACACATATGCAGTAAATCATTCTTTTTTGTTTGTTTGTTTGTTTTGTTTTTTCGAGGTAGGGTCTCACTCTAGCCCAAGCTGACCTGGAATTCACTATGTAGTCTCAGGATGACCTTGAACTCATGGCGATCCTCCTACCTCTGCCTCCTGAGTGCTGGGATTAAAGGCGTGCGCCACCATGCCCGGCTCAGCAATGAATCATTCTTAAGGCCCAAGTATAGCCTTTTTCCCCTCACAGATATAAACCTGGAATGTTCTAGCAATCTCACTAGAAACCCCATTTATACTAAAAGGTGTGTCTTCAATCCCTTGTGCTACCTTTTTACCAGATTACAATCCTATCCAAGGCAGCCCCAAACCACTTTATCATCTCACTGTCAAAAAGGAGAACTGAGGCTGAGTCCCTTAGAAACCCATCTAGCAATGCATTCCAAAAGCTTCCCAAATCCTGTATACAGTTACTAAGTTAAGAGCTCTCCTTCGAGCAGCTCAATCCACACTGTGCCTTATTGTTCCTGAGCACCTTTCTCTTAACCCCTGTAACTTAAATTTATATTAAAAACTTCTTTATAATGAACTCTACCTTTGTTTCATACTGGCTCGCCCTGAAATTCTTTTCTGCAGCAATGCTGAGGATCTAGCTATCCTAGAGGTCTGCAAGAGGGAAGGAACACCCCCAGGCTGCTGGCTGCAGTGCTGGGTCAAATCCAAACCTGTCTTTGTTACTGTAACAAATACAACAAGAACAATTTAGGAGAGGGTTTCTTTCAGTTCCTGGCTTGAGGGCAGGAAAGTCCTGAAGCTATGGCACCAGGACCATAAGGCTGCTTGTTCACACCTCTACAGCCCAGAAAGCATGGAACGGAGAATGCAGACATTCATCTGGCTTTTTCTTTTTCTTCAGTCTGGGACCACACCTCAGGATGGTGCTACCCACATTCAGGATGGCTCTTCCCTCTTTAGTTGATCCTCTTTAGAAATGCCCTCAAAGACATGCCCGGAAGTGTGTCTCCTACAGGATTCTAAATGCAGTCAAGATGAGCCACCACACAACTCTATGCATACTGTGGGTTTTCTTATGCATACTTAACTATTATGTTAGTGTCTTGTTGCTGAAGCAATTCTTTTTAAAAAAAAATACATTTTATTTATTTGAGAGAGAGAAAGAGGCAGAGGGAGAGAATGGGCACACCAGGGCCTCCAGCCACTGCAAACGAACTCTGGATGCATGCGCTCCCTTGTGCATCTGGCTTACGTGGGTCCTGGAGAATTGAACCAGGATTCTTTGGCTTTGCAGGCAAACGCCATCTCTCCAGCCCTCAAGGAAGAAATTCTTATTTTGGTTTATGGCTTCAGAGGTTTCAGTCTGCTGCTGGCTGGCTCCATGTTACGGGGCAGCCATTATCAGGCACAGGTTATTAATTCAGCAGCGCTATCCCCAGATCCTGGGTGACGTACACTCATCAAACCCACTGCACTCCACGTGCCCGCATCTACCTGCTTAACAGCACGGAGCCTAAGGCTTATGATCTGCCCCTCGCTTCCATCTGAACCACTCCCCTGAGTTCAGAGCTTCCTAAGTCCAAAAGGGTTTGATGTATCTTCAGTTTCTCACCTGCAACAAAGGCACTCACGTCCCCCCACAGTCCCATGTGACCTGGGGGCTCCCCTAGTACCCACTGGGAAAGGCGTGCCTGCAGCCCTGAGCAGTCTGAAGCTCAGCTATCAGGAGAGACTAGCTGCGCCCTTTCGTGAACTCCAGTCGCTCTTCAATGAAACTTGGTCAAGCACAGCAGTGTCAAGGCCAGATGGGGAAGCTAGAGACAGGGCATCTTCCCAAAGAAAGAGGTGTGCATTAGCAGAACCTCCAGCCCTGCTGTGGGCAGAATTCCTGTGTTAAGGGTGTGCTAGGGCCTAGCATATCCCAGGTCCACAGCTCTAGGGAGGGCCACCATGCCTCCAACTCTTCTCCCAGGCTAGAAGAGAGGGCTTGCTCCTCTAGGAAAGCTCGGGTGCACTCAGGTCGCTCTTCTTGGCTTTGTCCGCGTGTTTTTCTGCAGGGAATCCCTTCATAACCCGCACCTACAGACAGCATCCCGCTCTCAACACTGCCATTACACAGAGCGCTTCACAACACAGTTAGCACACTGGCACTCCAGAAGCCAAGGAGCCTGAGTAGGTGGCAGAAGGCAGGTGCAGCCTATCGCCACCCCCCAAAACAGGGCCACCTGTGTAAAAATGCCCTCAAGATTCAGACAGGATGCTCCAGGCCAGGCCATCTGGCCTTCAGCAGCTGCAGACCCACCATGGGAGATGGGACAGCACCCTCTAGTGTCCCTCCTCTAGTGACCATACTGGGAAGCAGTCATTAGAACAACTTTACATTTTTTATTTCTCAATTTTAGGGACGAGATCAAGTAGAGGCTTCCATGCCCCACGGTGTAGCTCCACAGAGGTGAGGGGCTGTCCTGGTGTTTGGAAAGGCCTATGGTATTAGAAGCCCAGCCTAGTTGGTTGGGTCTGGGGCCTCAAGGTGGCAGGAGACTTGGGGCGCAGGCACCTCTTTCTTTCGGTTGTGTTGGAGTCCCAGAGCCCGGGCTACCAGCCTGCGGGCCACTGCCGAATCTGTCTGTGGTCTCTCCTTCATCAGCCGCAAGAGCTCTGAAAGGAAGGCTCAGAGTGAGACCTGGATTCAAGGCCGGGATGCGTGTGATGACATGGGGGTTGGGGCTGCAGCCCAGCTGTGCCCATAGCAGCCTAGTGCTTGTAAAAGGGGCCCAAGAAGACCCCAGGCCTGTGTCCCACCTCCCTGTAGGACTCTGCTATAAACCTACCCTCCTTGCTCTTTGGGGCTCTTTAGAAAAATGGGATGTCTTAGGCTCTTAGACAAAGATAGGACTTTTATTGCTCCCAAGAAATAGGAGACAGAGGCCAAGGCACTATCCACAGTGGTATGGATGGCCTTGGCAGGCATCTCTGGGCCCGTTCTGCTGGCCATGACTTCACAATCATGGACAGCTGGCCTCTCAGAGCCCCCGCCATGTTTCCCGGAAGGGAAAAGGGCAGAAGCAAACACTGATTCAGTGTACCCCGGGGACCCCAATAGAAGCCTCGGTCTACCCTGTACAACAGTCTTATTTCACAGAGGAAAGTGACCCATTCAAGGTCAATAGAAGTGACACCCAGGATCCCAAAACCCAAGCACACTTCATCTTGCGGGGTACAGCTTCCATGGCCCTCTGGAAGGAAGTCTATGCTTTCTCTCAAGCAACAGCAGGGAGGCTGTGAGCCAGAGGGCAACCGCCGATAGCAGCTGGCCATTTGGGAAGGGGAAGCACTGTACCCCACCTCTCCCCCGCCACTGGCTGCTGTAGCCCAGGGCTCCTAAAGAGCAGGATGCTGAAGGGGGAACAAACCAACCCACACCCACAGCCTCAGCAGAGGGACGCGCACAGGCCGCCTTACTTGGTCTCTGCAGGGCTTTGAGCTTGGACTGCTTGCTGCCCTGTGTGAGCGGCCGGATCTTGAGCACCGAGAACTCCTTGGCCAGGGCCTCAGCAGCTGGGGAAAGAAGCAGATCTGGAACAATCCTCTGCCACTATGTGAAGCCCTCTGGGATCTCAGGGCATGTGCATCACCCAAAAGTGCCACAACCATTCCATGTACTTGGTCGCAGCTGGGGAGGCTGAGTCAAGGAGTGGCCTCTGCTCACGTCTTTCCCCAGAGCCCTGCGGACATGCACAGGTGCTGCCTGTGTCCAGATGCTGACCCAGCCCAGCACTCAAACCCACAGCAACAGGCTTCCGTTCTCACAGGAGGAGCACGCTTTGCTTCTGAAAGCCAGAGCTTAACCCAGACCCTCCTTCCACCCCGCAAGATCCCTGGAAGCACCTGTGTCCCCCACACTGGGCCGTGGGGCATCTGGGCTCCTCAGTGTGCACAGCAAACTGCTGTTTTGTTTTTTTTTTTAATTGATTTATTTATTTGAGAGAGAGATAAAGAGGCAGAGAGAGGGAAAGAGAGACAGAATAGGCACACCAGGGCATTCAGCCACTGCAAACAAACTCCAGATGCATGTGCCACCTTGTGCATCTGGCTTACATGGGTCCTGGGGAATCAAACCTGGGTCCTTTGGCTTTGCAGGCAAGCGCCTTAACTGCTAAGCCATATCTCTCCAGCCCGCAAACTGCTGTTTTGTGGATGAGGAAACTGAGGCCAGGACATGACCTGCTCTTGCTACGCTCTCTGTGCCACAGCCTAAGAAACAGCCAAAGGCACTCTTGCCCTGAATTCATTCATCCAGTTCCCAGTGGCCTCATGGCCTTCCTTTCCCTATTCCAGGGCCTCCCTCCCTAGGGGCTTAAAGCCCCCCTTATTTCCTCTGCTTCTCCCCCATCAACCTGAGGCTTCTAAGGCAGAGGACAAACTCAAACAGGATGCTCCCAGCTCTGGTGTTCAGAAGACCAGCGTTTAGGACAGGAGAGCCTTGTTTATAAATATACTCAAAGTGAGCAATGGGTGGCTGAGGGGGACAAGGAGCAATGGAGTCATGGTCAGGAAGCTGCATGGCACCTACACTTCCAGAGCGAGAGGGTCTATAACCTGGCACAGACACGGCGTTGTGGAAACCTCAGCCTCCTGCTTGTGAGATGGGGCAACCCAGCCCACAGAATGCGTCTGTTTAACCCTATGTAGCGACTCCTGCTGAATGCTTGTGAGCTAAAGAAACAGAACTTCCAATGTTGTTTTTCAGCCCCCCCCCCCCCCACACACACCAATCTGTGGAAAGAGCTATGGTTTGGCCCAGGCCACGTGCTCAGTAAATATAACTGAACCTAAAAACTTCTGCCCCGAAGGCACTAACAGGCAGAGGAAAGGCCAAGACGGGAGAGCTTCCTGGGCTAGAGAGCCTGTTCCCTAGAGCATGGCTCTGGCTTGGCCAGGAACAGAGCCCACAGGCTTCGGGATGGCTCACACCTGGACACAGATGGTCCTTCACCCAGGGAATTCAGGTGTCTCTGCCCTCAAGGGTGGCCAGATAGCAGGCAGAGCCTACAATGAAGCTGTCTTACCTGAGGCCTGGCAGGGAAAGATGCCAATGGCATGCGTGTCATCCACCCATTGGATCTTGAACCCCTTCTCTCTGTGTGGGGAGAGAACAAACCCAGTGACCACAACGCTTTCCCCCTGGATCCCTCACACGAGTTCCCTCCCAAATCAGACCCCAAGATAAGGCCCTGTCTTCTCGCTCGAAGCTGGGAATGGTGGTGTATGCCTGAGTTCCAGGCTCTATGTTCTGAGCCTAGGCTAGAGTAAGACCCTGCCTGGATGGGGAGGAATTTTTCCACACCATTCTGTCTGCTTCAGAACGACAAACATCACTCTATGAACAAGTGAGAAGGGTCCCCAGTGTCTAGAACTGAAGGCCCTACTAGAGAAAGGCTCATATAGCACAAGGCTGCGAGTGCAGACGGCTCCTCATAGATTCTATCACAGCTAGGCAGGGTGCGGGCTCTGAGGAAAGGCTGGACGCAGTGGGGAGGGGAGACCCCAAATAAGCACATCCAGACGCTGCTCTGGTTAGCTTCTTTCCTACTGTTCCGGAAGGTGCCATGGGCTCTGTCAGGGAGAAGCCAGAAGCAGCTACAGACTGGCCAAGGTCCTCTGGGGTCTCTGCCCACCAGGCAAGGGGTTACTGGTGTTCCCCGTCTGGCCACACTGTCAGAGACAGAGCCAAAACACAAACTGCCACCCCAGCAGCTCAAGTGCAAAGTGCAGGGGAAGATGCTGGGGTGGCAGAAAGGAGGGTCAGGGTGTGTTAAAGCCCATGGGAAAAGGGCTATAAGAATGAAAATGAAAGCCAGATGTGGTGGTGCACACCTTAAACCCTAGCACTCGGGAGGCAAAGGTAGGAGGATCACCATGAGTTCAAGGCCACCCTAAGACTACATAGTGAATTCCAGGTCAGCCTAGGCTAGAGTGACACCCTACATTGAAAAATAAAAAATAAATGAAAACGAGAAAGAGAAAAGCAAGTAGTTGGAGCCAAAGAAATCTTCCTGTCTCTGAATCTCTCCGGCCTCAATCAGAGCTCTTCAAGCTAGCCGCCCCTAGAACTAGCCCCCAAATCAAGACAGCCCTCCGTAAATCCAGCAGACAGACAGGCAGGATGCTATGTAGACAACTGTGTCCCGAGGGACTGATGCAGGTCCTTGTGGTCCCAGAGCCCAGAGCCCAGGCAGGCATGGCACCCACATGTGGCCTTTCTTCCTGGAGCACCAAGCACCAGGGGAGGGGCAGTCAAGCTTATCCTAGCACCTGAGCCTCCCCCGCACCCCGTGGCACTCACTGGAACTCAGAGAAGTTGGCCACTAGGTCCTCAGTCTTGAGCGCCGGCTCAAAGTCATAGATCTCCACCACGTGGGCCAAGTCCCTCTCCCCAGGCAGCTCTTCGGCGAAGGAGGACGTGTCCAGGTGGATCCTCTCTATCTCAATGTCCTTCTCAGTCAGGTTGGCTGTGATCTGGGCACAATCAGAACTTTTGGCGAGGGGAGCTGACAGAGGGTCCCCCCCACACACACACACTCTGCTTTCAAAACCACTGACTGGAGTGGGTCTGCCTGGGAGGAATTTGGGCACAGCAGCATGGTACCAGAGTGTGCTGGGACAGTGTCAGATGTGGGAGTTTTGGGGAGGGACACTTGGTTCTGATGGAGCACATCCTAGCTACCCACTTTACAGAACCTGAGCTTCAAAGGGTTCTGTAGTCTGCCCAAAGCTGCAGTGAGTGAGAGATAAAGCTGGACAAGGCCAGGATCTTTCTGTTGCTTACTAAGGACGTGATATTATGAACACTTTCAGGTCTCTTCATGTAGAAAACAGCAATGAAAAATGCCCACCCTCCCATCACAAGGTGGGCAGACCCATGGTCCCAGCAAAATGTAATCGGTAAGAGACCGGGTGTGGTGGCACATGCCTTTCATCCCCGCACTCGGAAGGCAGAGGTAGGAGAATCGCCGTGAGTTTGAGGCCACCCTGAGACTACATGGTGAATTCCAGGTCAGCCTGAGCTAGAGTGAGACCCTACCTCAGAAAAACAAACAAACAAACAAAAAAAGAAAGAAATGTAATCGGTAAGAGAAAGCTGCTGACAAGATGACAAGACAGGACGGTGACTTCCCACAGCCCACAGCCAAGCGCGCATGCGTATCTTCTGCCTCCCTCACCTTATGAAGCATGTATTATATTACCTTTTTTTTAAGATGAGGAAACAGAGACTTAGAAAAGCAAGTGATAGAGCTGGGGAGATGGCTCAGTTGGTAAAGGTAGCTTGCCTTGCCTAGCATGAGGACACCAGCTCAAGCCCTGGAACCCACATAACAAAGGCAGGCAAAGTTGGCTCATGCTTTAAATACCAGTGCTGGGCTGGAGAGATGTCTTAGCAGTGAAGGCGCCTGCCTGCGAAGCCCAAGAACACCTGTTCGAAACTCCAGGTCCCACGTTTAGCCAGGCGCAAAAGGGATGCAAGCGCGCAAATGTCGCACATGCGCACACGGGGTTCGTTCACAGCGGCTGAGAGGCCTTGGCATGTCCATCCTCTCTCTCTCCATCTTTCTCAAAAAAAATTTTTTTAAATCCCAGTGCCGTGGAGGCAGAGCAGGGAGGATCCCTGGGGCTTACTGGCCGGCCAGCCCACCCCAGTGAAACACTCAAAAAAAAAAAAAACAAGATGGACTGCTCCTGAGGAATGCTACCAAAGGTTTTTCTCTGGCCTCCACATGCTCATGTATGCACACACAAAGGACTTGCCTAGCTAGGGCCAGCTAGCTCGAAGCAGTGGGGCTGGGATCCAAATCCACTCCTCTTCCCCGGGTTCCCTAAGGGAACCCATCACGAAACACCTAGGCCTGAGCCACCCTGCACACCTCGTCAGCACATCTTCCCCCACAAGACCCTTTGTCCCTCCCACCTGCGGCCACACCCACCTCACTTCCGCCCTCCCTTCTCTGGGTTCAAGGGCCTCATCACCTCCTGCAGCAGCTCACTGTAGTCGTCACTGGGGTCCTCCTCCTCCTCTTCCATCTTCTTTTCCTCCTTGTCCAACTTTCCTTCCTCCTCCACCTTCTCTTCCTCCTTCTCCGTTTTCTCTTCCTCCTTCTCCATCTTCTCTTCCTCCTTCTCCATCTTCTCTTCCTCCTTCTCCATCTTCTCTTCTTCCTCTCCTTCTATCTTCTCTTGGTCGACCAGGCTCTGTTCCAGCTGACTCACATTCCCCTCCTCCAGGGCCAGATGCAGGCTGGACTCAGGCTGTGTGACTCTCTCCACCACCTGTTCCTTCTCAGAGGGACCCTCAGGCCCTGAGGGCTCAGTGCCACCCAGCCCCAGCAGTGGTTCATTCTTGCAAGGTGGGTCCAGGCCCTTCAGGTCCTCCGTTCCCTGAGTTATCAACTTCAGGAGTCCCTGAGCCGCAGCATCAGGGTCCCCAGCACCATATTCTCCCAGCTCTTCAGAGCCCTCAACAGCTGGAGCCTCGCCTGGGGTCAGCCCTGGGGTAGAGGTTGCTGCCCAGTCTTCTGGCCTACGTCGCACCCGGGGCACATACAAAGGCTGGTCTGGCTTGCGTCCACGATGCCATCGGCCAGCCCGTGCGCCTCGGGGACCAGCAGCTGCTCCCTGGTTTGCGATGTATCGTGGACCACGGTACTTGTTGGAATGGGAAGCGGGAGGGCGGCAGGGACCAGAAGGGCCATCTGAACTGGGTACTCTGAAACAAGAACAGACGCGGGTCGTCAGAGCATGTATGGGGCCACAGAAAAAGGGCTTAAGTCCCCTATCATCCAGGTACGACACTCTCAAGTCACCAGTAGGCAAAACCCACAGCCTCACGACCCTCAAAAACTAAGGCGTCATGGTGCATGCAGAATGCCATCCCCAGCAACCAAAGCAACCAGCTTGTCCTTGTGTGCCAAAATGAAAGTAGAGGTTACTGAAGCTTTGGTTATACCAGGTTTGGGCAACACTTGCATTTAGGAGTTATATTAATAGAAAACATTCAACTTAAAAACTCAGATCAGGGCTGCAGAGATAGCTCATTGGTTAAAGGTGCTAACTTGCAAAAACCTGATGGCCTAGGTTCGATTCCCCAGTATCCACATGAAGACAGATACACAAAGTGGTGCATGTGTCTGGAGTTCGTTTGCAGTGGCAAGAGGCCCTGGTGTGCCCATACTGTCTCTTGCTCTGTCTGCTTCTTTCTCTGTCACAAATAAATAAATATATATTATTTTTTTAAAAAAAAATTCATTTCAGGGCTAGGGAGACAGCTCAGTGGTTAAAAATGCTTGCCTGTAAAACTTGCTGGCCCAGGTTCAACTCCCACGTACCCATGCAAAGCCAGATGCATAAAGTGGTGCATGCTTCTGGGGTTCATTTGCAGCAGCAAAAGGCCCCAGTGCACTCATACACATTCTGTCAACTTGCAAATAAGTGAATGATTTAATTTAAAAGGGGGGGGGGGGCTGAAGAGATGGTTTAGTGGTTAAGACACTTGCTTGTGAAGCCTAAGGCCAGGGATGGAGGAGGCATCTGGGATGGGGTTCTGGTCCAGGCTCTTGCCAAGCTCTACCCTCCCCAGAAGGCAGCCAGCGTGTGCAACCACCACAAGAGACTGCCAAGGACCCTGCAAGGCTCCAGGATACACACCTGATATCCAGGTGACAGATGACTGTCCTCCTCTTCCAGCCTTCCCCAACAGAGAAACTGCTCAAGAGACCAAAATTCTCCGCTGTTCTGTGAATCAGGTACCGCAGGCGACTGGAGAGTGGGGGGAAAAGAAGGACCCTGGGAAGGGACCAGAACGGGTGCTTGAGCAGGGGCTCCAGGTCCAACTGCTGGGCCTGCCTCCTGCCAAGCTCCCTCCCAGGTTAATACTTGGTGACTTAACATGCAGCTCCGTCTGCCTCAGTGGGTCCCAGGCCAGCTGCAAAGGACAAAGGACCGCAGCATACAATCACAGGGAGCTATCGATCGCACTGTCTTCCCCGCATGGAAGGCTCTCGGGGTAACGCTCAGGATTACAAAGGAAAGACATAGCTGGACGAGGCTACTCAATGTTCTTGGGGGCCTAACGACGCTGCCCTTCCCGGCATGAAAACCATCCCCCTTCATTCCCGGTACCTGGAGAGCTGCTTCTGCAGCAGGAAGCGGCCCAGCTCCTCCTGGACCTGATGGACAAAGTCATTTTCGGCCGAGGAGAGGAAGACACCGTCCAAGCAGAGAAGGGCCAGGGTGACAGGTGGGGAGAGCCTGCAGGAGAGGGTGGATGGGGGACCCCGATGAGAAGGCGGGTCCCAGGCGTCGGTGGCTCGAGGGCCCTGCGGTCTTTCCCGTCCACGGTCTGTCCTTCGGCGAGTAAGGCGGCGTGGGTGGCCGCGACCTCCTGGCCGTCGCCAAGGCTTCCTCGCACCGTGCGCAGCCCTGCACTGCCCAGCTCTCGGACGTCGTCCGCGGGGGAGGGGATGGAGGGTGGGTGCCACCCCGCGCTACCCGGCCACCCTGCCCACCCCGGAGCCTGCAGCACTCACCGCGGCCGTCCGCTACGTCGCCGCCGCTGCTCTCAGGGTCCCCTAAGGGGCCTGCGCGTCCCCGCTCCCCCTGCGGACTCCCGGCCGCAGCGCCACCTTGCGGTCCGGAGGAGGTATCGCACGTGTGGCAGAGGTGGGGGGGCGTGTTCTTGTCATGAACAGGAGTGGAGGCTGGGGCACTAACCCAAAGGGGCTTCTCACAAAGATATCCCTAGGTATTATACTCATGAGGAAAGGGAGACTCAGCAAAGTGAAACGGCTTGTCCAGAGTTACACCAATAGTACATTCTAGGTTCTTGCTTTGAGCAAAAAGTGGGTTGATTCCAAAGTCAGCTCTGTAATATTTTTTTTTTCCCTCCCTGGTAATGTCTTCCAGGATGAGTTAAGTTCAGCAGACATTTGTGAACGGCTATTATATGCTGCATGGTAGAGGCTCTGTTTTCTGATTTTAGGTTCCCTTTCCCATGCACCTTAACAGAGAAATAAAGAAGTTTCCCGAGCACTGGACACCCAGCATTCTGTCCACAACTGCCCTTCCTTCTCCCTCACTGACGGAACCTACAAAGAAGTCAAGTTCATAGAGGGCCAAGTTACTGACAAGGTGTGCCCGCCTGTGGACAAATGAGTCCAACTGCTACTGCCGTAGTGATTTGCAGTCCTGTCCTGCCTCATCCAGAAATCATTCCAGGGCCCACCTTAACCGGGTAGTGAAAGACTTGCCCATCAGAGAGGCTGTGGGGTGGGCTAGTATAGTCCCAGAGACCAGACCAGAAATGTATGCCTTTGTCATCCTGATCTCAGAGCGCCCAGGGCAAAGCAGACCCTTCAGCCAGGAGCTCTTAAGACAAGGTTTGGGTCCAAATGTGGAACAGCATGAATTGACTCTGCAGTAGACAACAGCTGGATACAGTGGGAAGGCTGTCCTTCAAAGGGTCATTAGAAGAGGAATCATGGACAAAGAGAAATGGAGGACAATAAAATGCATTTGCTCTTCCATAATTTCCCCCAAGTATTTTTTCAAGTTTCTTTTAAAAAAATATTTTTATTTATTTACTTATTTGAGAGGGAGAGGGAGAAAGAAGCAGATAGAGAGTGAATGGGCATGCCAGGGCCTGGAGCCATAGCAAATGAACTCCAGATAAATGCATCACCTTGCACATCTGGCTTATGTGGGTACTGAGGAATCGAACTTGGGTCCTTAGGCTTTACAGGCAAGTGCCTTAACCGCTAAGCCATCTCTCCAGCCCTCAAGTTTTTAAAAAAAAATTTTTTTTTGAGGTAGGGTCTCATTCTAGCCCAGGCAGACCTAGAATTCACTATGTAGTCTCAGGCTGGTCTCAAACTCATGGCGATCCTCCTACCTCTGCCTCCTACCTTAGAAATCTGATGAGGTCAAATGACCATTGTTTTCAGAACATATGGTAAGCCCCAAATTTAGGGAAATCAATGCAAAAACACATCTAAGCAAGAACGGTTTCTCAGAGGCAGTACATGGGAAAAGAGGCAGCGAAAGCTGAGGTGGGGAAGGCTGTAGAGAAAGGGCAGACAGAAGAAAGTGGGAGGGGAGGGGAGGGGAGGGGAGGGGAGGGGAGGGTGGGCAAGACTACGATCGCGGAGGCAGAGAGACAAGAGAAACTACCCACTCCCGTCTACCTGATTGGCTTCTGTGGGTGTCTCTGAAACCCCAGATGGTTTTGTTGTCCCTCTGTTTCTAGGATACCACAGCCCCAAGCCTGGTCTGAGTTCTAGACCCTCCTTAAAGGACCAAAGTAAGCAGTGTGTGATGTCACTTTACCTGGAATTTCAGCAGCTAGGATCCCAAGGTAGGAACATGTCAAGTTTGAGGACAGCCTGGGCTACACAGTGAGTTCAAGGGCTAAGCAGCACGGTTTCCTGTCTGGTGGAAGTAGGTGACTGAGGGCAGGCCTTTGAAGGTCTGGCCTCTGGTTCCTGCTGCTTTCTGCTCCCTGGCTTGTCATGGTGAAAACAGTTGCCACCCCATGCTCCTGCCATCATGGACTGAGACACTGCTAACCTTTCTGTGCTCATTGTCTGCAACCCTCGAAAACCATGCCATGCTGGGCGTGGTGGTGCACTTGGGAGATAAGAGTTAGGAGGGTCGCTGTGAGTTCAAGGCCACCCTGAGACTACAAAGTTAATTCCAGGTCAGCCTGGGCTAGAGTAAGACCCTACCTTGAAAAACAAAAACAAAACAAAACAAAAAAAGCCATGACAAAATAAACTGCTCTTCCACTTATGTTTCTATACACAAAATTAACTAATACAAGGGCGAGAGAGAGTGCTCAGTGGTTAAAGACACTTGCTTGCAAAGCCTGCTGGCCTAGGTGCAATTCCCTAGCCACCTACATAAAACCTGACACAAAAGTGGTGCATCTGACATTCCATTTGCGGTGGCAAGAGACCCTGATGCACTCATACACACACACACACACACACACACACACACACACACATTTCAAAATAAATACAAGCAGTATCACCCAAGGAAGGATGAATGAGGTGAGAGACCCTATAAAAGAATTTTGCAAGCCAGGCATGGTGGCACACACCTTTAATCCCAGCACTCGGGAGGCAGAGGTAGGAGGATCACCATGAGTTTGAGGCCACCCTGAGACTACATAGTGAATTCCAGGTCAGCCTGGGCTAGAGTAAAACCCTACCTCAAAAAAGCCAAAAAAAAAAAAACAATTGCAATGAAACATTATATGTGAAAAAAAGGAATGCCAAGGAACTTAAAAGATTTATCAGCCAAATGCAAGAAATGGGCCTTTCTTTGCTGGCTGGGCATTGTGGCTCACACCTGAAATCCCAGTATTTGGGAGGCTAAAGCAGTAGGATCACACAGTATAAAATAAGCCTGGGTTACAAGAGTGAGTTTGAGGCCAGCTGGGAAGGCTAGAGTGAGACCCTGTCAAAAATAAAGAGCAGATGGACTGGAGAGATGGCTTAGCAGTTAGGGCACTTGCCTGCGAAGCTTAAGGACCCACGTTTGACTCTCCAGATCCCAAGTTAGCCAGACGCACAAAGGTGAGGCAGGTGCAAGGTCACACGTGCCCACTAGGTGGCGCAAGCATCTGCAGTTCAATTGCAGTGGCTGAGGCTCTGGCATGCAATTCTCTCTCTAAAAAATAAATAAAGAGCCTGGCTACTTGGTGCATACATCTATCCCACTGCTGCTATCCTAATGGACGTCAGAATCCAGCTTCATGACCCTTCCAATGTGGACTGAAAACCAGTGTCTTCCCCAGGAATCCTCCAAGCCTTCAGTGCCAGACTGGGACTGCTGAGGCATCCAGTTGAGTGGACTGAGCAGTCACTGGGTTCTCTGACTCTCCAGCCTGCAGCCAGCCATTGTTGGATTGTGCATCCCATCTCCTGTAAGCTCACCCAGCAAAGCCCCTTTACAATCTGTACCCGTCCCACTGGTTCTGTCTCTCTAGAGAAACCCCAATACAGCTGACATACTCCATACGAAGAAGTTGCTATTTTCAAGCCAATCTAAAGCTTCTGGGGACAACAGAACAGTACAGAGGATATTCAGTGTGTGTCTGGAAGATTCTGGAAACAGTAGGAGTGTTAGGAGGGTAATTCAGTGAATGTCTGGAAGATGTTGAGGGCATTGAAGGAAAACACAGCAAGATGGAAGAATTTTAGATTTTGTTAGAAAAATGCAAAGTTGAATCCATGTGCTTAAATTTGAGAGTATCATTGAAATGTTTCCCTTATCCAACATAAAACACAAATAAAAATAGTAAAGGATGGCAAATGGCAAGAATGCTTTAATGAAGAAAACAAAAGGGGCTGTGGATGTAGTTGTTGGCAGAGTGCTTGCTCAGCATGCACCGAACCCTGGGCCTGATCCCCAGTATCAGATAAACCAGGCATAGTGGCACTCGCAGGCATCCCAGTGCTTTAGGATGGTGGATGCTGGAGGTGGTCTCTCGGGCACAGGGTGGGTAACACCAGGCAGCTGAGGAGGGATGCTGGCACAAGGCAACTGCCCTGGGAAGGTAAAGTGCACCTTGAGCTCTGGTCTTCATGGCAAGTGCTGAATGAGGACCTCTCAGCGGCTCAGAAGACGGCGAGAGAGAGAACATGGGACTAGCAAGGAGACGCACCAATCCAGGCCTGCCAGCAGATGCTCTCTGCCCTCACTTCCCTTAGGCTCACCCTCACCTCTCCGCATCCAGTGCCAACCTCCCAGATCTGCTCATGGGCCAGAGATTCCCTTGGCATTTTTTTTGTTTTGTTTTGTTTTTGTTGCTGGTGTTTTCAAGGTAAGGTTCTCACTCTAGACCAAGCTGACCTGGAACTGACTGCGTAGCCCCAGGCTGGCCGCAAACCCACAGCAATCCTACCCCTGCTTCCTGAGTGCTAGGATTAAAGGTGTGTGCCACCATACCTGGCTTGCTCCTGGCACTTCTTGGGCTACTGCTCACAACACCTTTTCCTGGCTGGCTCATCTGCAGCCAGATGTCTAGTGCTGTGACAGACCTGACCCGCTTGCAGCCTCAGAGCCTGCCTTTCCCTGCAGGGCATGACCCACCCAAGCACAGGAGAGGCACTGACTGCCTCTGGAACCAGATTGAAATGTGGAACAATCACATGGGCTGAAGCAATTGGGTCATTCCAAGTGTAGAGAACAGGCACCAGAAGGTAATCCCACCAATGGTACAGTCCAGGGCCAGCAGGAGTGTTCAACTGGACAGGCCAACTTTCCGAAAGCTACTCCACACCTTCTCCCAAGCAAAGCCTGGGCACAAGAACCACAGTGTGAGTATGTGGGGAACCAGTGGAGGCAGGAAGGAACAAGAAACTTGACATAACCTGCATGGTATGGAAGTGCAGTTATGATCCCAGAAAGTAGAAGCAAGAGGCTTAGGAGTTCAAGGACAGCCAGGGCTACATGAGACCCTGTCTGAAAAAAAATAAAAAAAGAAACTTGATACAACAAAAACTGGATTTTTCTTTTTTAATTATTTACCAGATTAAAAAAGAAAAAATAGTGATTGTTTTTCTTCACCCCCAACATTTCCATTTACCAAGGCCAAGTGGGAGAGAGACTGGTTAAGCAGAGCTGTGTTCCTGGCTGGAGCCCAGCCCTCCTCTCTGCTCTGCACCATCACAAGCAGGAGCAGTGCAGAGGGTTCCAGGCAGTCCTTGCCCTTGGGCAGCAGAGTGGCATCATTGTTCTTCACTTCATTGCCAGAGCACAGACCCACCCTTTCCTGCCTGCCCCACATCTCCCTCCCCAGTTCATCCAAGGGAGTGGGAAGATGGGCTTGCAAGAGTGGAGCCCAGGGGCACATCAGGGCGCTGGGACAACCAGGACAGATCCAGTAGGCCATCCCCCACCTCTTATTGCACATCTCATCTCCCATCCCTGCCCTGAGCCCTTCCCTGAGCCATGGGCTACCTGGGAAAAGGATTTCCAGATCCTAACAGGGAGTCTGTTGGTGTGCACCAGGCTCAAGAAGGGGAAGTGTGGAACTGAGTGGCTTATTCTGGAAAAAATATATGTTAATTTGTTGTTCCATGATGGGACTGAACCAAAATTTTGCCTCTTAAAAAAAAGCATATGGGGTTTGGACACCTTGGGCCCTATAGTTTACATGGGCATCTCCCCACTCATATTCAGAAGGTCAAGATTAACTCTGTTCCACCCCATCAACAGATCTGCTTCTGCTGAACATGGAAGAGGCTGTGTCCATCAATCACATCAACCCCACTCCCACTGCCATGACCTGAGCTACTCAGGGTGACATCTGTTCCTCAACACCGGGAGAATCTGACAAGCCACCTACAGAGACATCTTGTACACTGTGCATTTCTCTATGAAGTGACAGCCATTAAGTCCCTTCAATGAAACTTGTTTGATTCTCACTCTTCTCATTCCCAATGAAACAGAGTAGGACAGGAGTGAGCTGTTTAGCTGGCATTATAGACAGATCTTCCTTTTTAAAAAACAAAAAACCCTGAGGGTGGAAGAGAGGGCTGACTTTGATGTGGCAAGGCCGCAATCTTTCACCTTCATTGGCTGGTACGAAGCTGGTAGGTGAAGACAAACCTAACAGAGCCAATGGCAAGAACTGCAGGCTATGAGACGACAGGTCAAACACAGAACCGTATAAATTGTGGCACTATAAAGACGAGAAGGCAGGTCCATGACAGCAGCTGGGAGCAGGCCTTCGCAGCATCGCTTCCAGTTGTGTCTGTCCTGTTGTGAGTGGCAGCATCCAGATACATCCAGTGGTTCTTTCCTCCTCTTTCAACAAATTCTGAGTGGTTCTCATTTAAATAACTATGTACACACATGAAGTTGTCTCTCTTTTACATAAGGGTCCTTCACATGAGGTCCCACAATGGCTTTAGAGAGTCGGTTCCAATTGCCTTTCTGGCGATTTACTGCTTGGGATCAAACCTGCAAGAAGAAAGAGCAGTACTCAACAGGAAGAAGACCTGCAACAAAGGCATCCCGGGGCTTAAGGGACTGTGTCCCTCCTTCCCTCACAGAGCTCTGGTACCCAGGCAAATTGAGTACTTGGACTGGAGCCCATCCATTCTGTGCCTGGCATGTCCACCAGGATCCCTGGAAAACAGCTTTGTACCTCCTTCCGATAAGGACAGTTTCTCAAGTTCAGCTTCAAGTTCAGCATCCGAGATCCTAGGGTTAGGCACACTGTTGGTGTAAAGCATCTCATGGGGGTTGTCGGGCAGGTCCAAAGGTTCTTTGGTGGTGTCCTGAAGGAGGATGTCCAACTCCTTCTCCAGCTCCTCACTGTCAAAGTCTGGGAAGAGAGACAGCGCAAGGACATGTCAACCAGACAGGAAGGAACCACTGCCCAGCTCCCTGCAGGTTAGCTGTCATGTGAGCTGGAAGGCAGAGATTCTGAAGCAGATACCCTTTGACAAATACTCTGTCTCCATATGCAAAGCCAGGCCAACCAGCAGGCACACTCCACGGACCCCCAGGACCTGGCCCTGCTTCCCTTGCCCTGAAGGAAGACCTGCCAGAGCACAGAGGGCCAGCAGAACAGTTGTTGGGAAGGAACAGCAACTCCCTCTAAATACTTGTGTGAGTGAGCCCCAGAGAGGGGCCAAGTTTTGATCAAAATCAAACCTGCCCTAGCCAGGTGTGGTGGTGCATGCCTTTAATCCCAGGACTTGGGAGTAAGAGGTAGGAGGATGGCCCTGAGTTCGAGGCCACCCTGAGACTACATCATGAATTCCAGGTCAGCCTGGGCTAGAGCGAGACCCTCCCTCAAAAAACACCAAAACCACCTGCCCTAGCCCAGGAAGTGAAGCTCTCTCAGAAAGCAATGAATCCCCCTCAACTCACCTAAACCATTGGTTACCCCACCAGCCAGAGTCTGAGAAACTTCGTCCTGGGTGTCACACAGCTGTAAGACAGCACAGCACAAAGCCTTGAATGGAATGGTAGCTCTGAGTATCCCAAAGCCCTCAGGGGAAAGTGCTCAGTGTTACAAAGACCTGAGATCAACGAACGGTTCCTCAAGGTACAAGATTGAGTCAAGTGTGGAAAAAGTGGACTACAACAAAGTCAAACATGTCCTCTGTCCCTCCTTTCTGCATGCTTCCCTCCTAGGCCCCTCCTAGTACCTCTTGGATCTGGTCTACCAGGCTCTCTGCCTTCTCCACTGTGACGTCCTTCATGGAGAGTTTCAGGGCTCCCACCCCTGCCTGGTAGGCATTGAAAACCTGAAGAGAAGACAAAGTTACCAGCACACCTGACAATATCTGGAAAAATATGGACCACATTGCTTCATGTCTGCAAGCTAGCTCTGGGGGTTCTCTGGCTACCCGTTTGTTTCAGCACACACCCACAGAGGCGACACTTCACAGGAGGAAAGACAAAGACAACCCCAGCCACACTTGAGAAGAACCGGGCCTCTTGGAAACACCAGCCCACAAGGGAACGATCATGTGTGTGGAGAGACTGGGACCGAAGGGCACAGAGGCATGACTACCATCTGGTCTGTCTGGGAGGCATAGATGCGATCCAGGATGCCTTGAACTGTGTCCAGCTTGGCATGCAGGGCCTCAATGCGCTTCTCCGTCCGCTGCTTGGCCTTCAGAGACCTCAGTGCCTAGGGGGCATGGAGACTTGGGTAAGGGTGGGACAGGGCAAGCTATAGGACAAAAGGAAAACAGGTCTTTTCTCACTTGAAAATAAAAACTGTGGGGCCTGGGTCATCTGCAGGCTCTACCCTCAACCCACAAGCAGGCTGCTTTCAGAAACTTTGGTCCTCTGTCCCTGTCAGTGTGGGACACCTGCATGCTCTGCCCCTGACCCCTAAGCAGGCTGCTCTCTGGAACTCCAGGCCCACCCCTGCCAGTCTGGGGCTCTGCTACAAGGCTGCAGAGGAAAAGAACTCACCAGTTGCTTCTTTCCTGCTCGACATGCTCGACGGGCTTCCTCTTTACACCTGTAGGGCAAAGACAGATGAAGAGGGCTATGGCATGGGGTGGGGTTGAAAGACAAATTCATTGCTCCTCATGGCCAGAATATAATGATGGCCAGCAGCCCACTGCCATTCTCTGGCAGCAATTGAGATGCACGCTTGAGCACATGTGTGGCAAGGCAAACTGACCAAGAAGCTGTTCTAGCTGTGGGGAAGAGAGAATTACAGACACACCTCCCCACTGTAAAGGACAAGGGATCTATCCTGACTCCAACAGTGACTCTGGACACGGCCTTCTGCTACCCAACACACCCACATTTCTCTGAGAGATGCAGTGAAGAGTTCCAACCCATTATCTGTCTGTCCTCCATTCAGAATGGTGTCTATGGTCACTACCAGGGACCCTGAAGAGACATCCCAGAAAGAGCAGGAGGCCCTCAAGAAGGCTTTGGGAAGGCATGGGTTTGCCTTGCCCACTGCTCTACCCTGTTCCTAAGACACTACTGGGCTTCATAAGTACAGCTAAACAAACAATAGCAAGAGCATGGATAAGACAGTGACAGCTCTAACTGCTGGAGGGACAACTGACTTTTATTTTTTCCTTTACAGTCTGTTTTCCAAGGTGTTTGTATAAAGCAGCTAGTACTTTTGTTTTTAGCATTGCTTGGGATTGAACCCAGTGCTTTACACATGCTAAGCAAATATTACTGAGGCACATCCCCAGCCACCCTCTTTTCCCTCCCTCCCTCCTTCCTTCCTTAAAAATCTCTGTGAGGGGCTGGAGAGATGGCTTAGTGGTTAAGGCATTTACCTGCAAAGCCAAAGGATCCAAGTTTGATTCTCCAGGACCACGTAAGCCAGATGCACAAGGGTGCGCATGTGTCTGGAGTTAATTTTCAGTGGCTGGAGGCCCTGGCGTGCCCATTCCCTCCCTCCCTCCCTCCCTCCCTCCCTCCCTCCCTCTCTCAAATAAATAAATAAATAAATAAATAAATAAATAAATAAATAAATAAATAAAATATTTTTTAAAAATCTGTGGGGGGGGGGGGTGCCACAGTACACCGGTCTTTGCCTTCCATCTTCTTTGAGGCAGAGTCTCTCTGTTGTTTCCCGTTGGCTATATCCGGCTAGCTGACCTGCCAGTTTCTGGGGATCCTCCTGTCTCCTGTGCCCATCTCACTGTAAGAGTACTGGGATTATAGTACTTCACTACCATGCCTGGCTTTATGTGGGCTGTGGGATCCAAACTCAGGTTGACGTGCATGCAAGGCCAGTATTTTATCCACTAAGCCATTTCCCCAGCACCCCCATTTGTTTACTTATGTGCTGTGACTGGCTGGCTGGGAAGGAGTTACCTCTCAGCTTCCTGGGACAAGGACTCCACTTTGCGGGACAGAAGCTGCTCACTCTGCATCAGCTGATAGACACCAACATCCACGTCGTTCACTGGAGACACCTTGGCGTGTGGTCCCCGGGCAAACTTCACAATCTGCGAGACAGGAACAAATTACCGCTGTCCCTAGCACACATGCTGAGAAAGCCACAAGCAGGCCTGGGTGGGCATTCTAGTGCACAGTGAACAAGTCACCGTTGGGTCACACCTTCTCCCCATTCTGCTCCAGAACTGTGACTCTCTTCTCCTTCTGCAACTGCAGCAGCACCAGGTAGAAGGTCCTCTCGTCTGGACAGCAGTTGGCACAAAGGGTACTCAGTTCTGACAGGGCCACCACAGGGTGGGAGGATAGGGGCGAGTTCTGGTACAAGCGATACACCTCCTCGGCCTTTTCCTGTGGAGCAGACAAAGGAGCCAGAGGCCCTGGTCACCAGCATGCACACTCGGGATGCGCAAGCTTGACCCCAGGCTTCTGAGCCACAATCCCCCCATGGCAAGAGCAGGCAGCACTGACCTATTCCTCCTCAAGTGCAGCTTCTTCAACAGGAGGAGCTGCATGTTTGCAAACTCTGGAGAGCTGGTGACTGTATACAATGACGCACTTCCCACTTCTGCCTCTCCCTGGCCTGTGCCCACTTCTCATGGGAGGAATGAGGCCCATTCTCAGAGCGAAGCCTCATTTCCAGTCCAGAGCATGCATGACCCTACACCCAGGAGGCTCACAGATTCTAGGCTTCCTGAGCACAATCTGAAGGTAGGCAGATGATGCCTAATTCCCTTTCTCATCTGAGTGGTGTTTTTTTTTTTTTTTTTTTTTTTTTTTGTTTTTTTGAGGTAGGGTCTCACTCTGGCCTAGGCTGACCTGGAATTAACTATGTAATCTCAGGGTGGCCTCGAACACACAGCGATCCTCCTACCTCTGCCTCCCCTTCCCGAGTGCTGGGATTAAAGGCGTGCACCACCATGCCCGCTTTGAGTCTCTGTTTTTATGTGACCAGCAAGACTGCAGAGGCAAATATTACTGTGACTCCATAAAGAGGTCAGTGACCAGACTACAAGTGCTAAGGCCTAGTGCCACCCCTTCTGCTTTCCCTCAGTCACGGAGAGCATGTCTGTAAGCAGGAAGAACGTGCTGACATGTCTGTGCCATGCTGTGGAAATGCACGGAGGAAATCTGGGGATTTGGACAGCCAGCCTGGCCAACAAAGCAATGAACAAGCGGTCCTGCCTCAAACAAAGTGAAAGGCAAGGACAACTTGGGAAGGTTGTCCTCTGACCTCCACACAGGCATCATGACAATGCCTGAACCTGCACTCACGCACATGAAGGGATCTGAAAGCTTGAGTTACATAAGACCCTATCTCTGAATGAATAAATAAACCAATGCTCAACACAGAAACAGAAACTAATTTAAGACTGACATGCAGAGTGAGAATGGACATGGACGTGGGGACAAAGAGCAACCTAAGATACTCTTCATGGAAGCAGAAACTTATGTAATGGCTCACACCTCTAATCCCAGCATTCGGGACACTGAGGTAGGATTGTCATGAGTTCAAGTGAGAAGAAAAAAACAAAAGATGGGCATTTACTTTTGTTAACAATGTAAAAGGCACATATGCATTTCTAGAAATTTACAAGTACACAGATATATGCACAAAGCAGTAAAAGCAATTTTTTAAAAAAATGAAACAATGAAGAAATTAGAATGGTTTAAAAGTCCAAATGTGGGGCAGCTGGTGCATAAACTCTGGCATATCTATAGATGATGAAACCGCCATCAGAAAGAATCAAAAACAGCTACAATGGAAAGAATAAGCTGGCTCTGGACCAGTTTTATGTCCTGAAACAAAAACGGAGTGGATATATACATGTCTATGTTCATTCATTCAACAAGTATTCATTGACTGCAATGCCCCAGGCATGGTTCCCAGGACCCTGAAGCTTATGGAATTGTCCCTCCTAATAGTAGAAACAAATAATAAACAAGTGAACATATACAATTTTTCAGTTACTACTAACATGCTATGGAGGCTGGCAGGGTGATTGTGACTCACTTTGTCCCTTACCTATCTACACTACGGAAGGACCCCCAGTCTTTCATCAGATAAGACCAGTGTCCAGGGTCCTGACTCCTCATCTCACTTGGGCTATGTCAAAGATGTAAAATTTCGGGGCTGGAGAGATGGCTCAGTGGTAAAGGTGCTCGCTTGCAAAGCCTAAAGACCTGGGTTTGATTTCCTAGTACCTATGTAAAGCCAGATGCACAAAGTGACACATGCATCTGGAGTTCCTTTGCAGTGGCTGAAGGCCCTGGTGTACCCATTCTCTCTGTCTCTGTTTGCAAATAAATAAATAATAATACTTTTTTTTTTAAAAGATGCCATGTGTGGTGGTGCACACCAAGTGCTTTAATACAAGCACTTGGAAGGCACAAGTAGGAGGATTGCTGTGAGCTTGAGGCCACCCTGAAACTACATAGTAAATTCCAGGTCAGCCTGAGCTAGAGTGAGACCCTACCTCAAAAAACAAAACAAAAGGGCTGGAGAGATTGCTTAGTGGTTAAGGCACATGCCTACAAAGCCTAAGGACCCAAGTTCGATGCTCCAGGTCCCAAGTAAGCCAGATGCACATGGTGGCACATGCACCTGGAGTTCATTTGCAGTGGCTAGAGGCCTTGGCATGCACATTCTATCTCTCTTTATTTTTAAATAAATAAACAAATAAATAAATATAAAATCTTTTTTAAAATTTTTTTAAAAACAAACCAAAACAAAAAGATGTAAAATTTGGCATGGATGCCCAAGGCTTAATGCTCAACGTGTAGACCTTTTAGTCACTGTAGCTGTTATAATGAGGTCAATGGAAGAGTGGTGATTGCTGAATAATTAGCAAAGTCCCAAAGCTACAAAAGACAGCATGACTAGTGCAAAATCAATAGGTTTAAAGGATAAATATAAAAACACTGGACCTAAATTTGTTCAAGATGTTGCCAATAACACAGGCAAAGAGGCAAGGGATGGCACCACACGTAACTGTACTGGCACACTCTTGGCCAAGGCAGGCTGTGAGAGGCTCAGCAGAGGCGCTAATCCAGTGAAAATCAGGAGGTGTGATGCCAGCTGTTGGCTGATGCTGGAACTGCTGAACATTGAGAAGCAGTCTAAACCTGGGACAAGCCCTGAGAAAATTGCTCAGGATGCCACATGTCTGTAGGTGGCAGCATCATTTCTAAAGTAGTGACAAAGGCAGGGAGAAGGGGTGACACCCAGAAAAGGATGGAAAAACTGAATCATGGATGGAAATTATTGAAGGCATGAAGTTTGATCAAGGATACTTTCCCAATAATTTTTGTTGTGATTTTCAAGGTAGAGTCTCACTCTAACCCAGGCTGATCTTGAATTCACCATTTAGTCTCAGGCTGGTCTAGAACTCATGGTGATCCTCCTACCTCAGCCTCCCAAGTGCTGGGATTAAAGGTGTGTACCACCATGCCTGGCCCAATAATTTATTAACACAGCCAAAGGCCAAAAATATGAAATCAAGGATGCCTACATTCTGAGTGCAAAGAAAATTTCTAGCACTGAGGTGAAAAGTGGATCTTCAGATTGTGACAGACCATGCTCCCGTTTTGGTGACAACAGACAGAAGCCACTTGAAGATATGGTAGGTACACTTCAGTGCTTCAAAAGGGTTGAGCCTAATCTCGAACCTGCTCAGGATTCAGGAACAACCAGAGGTCACTGTCACCAAAGACACCACTTCCCGACGTGCAAAGCTCAAACTTAAAAACACGTTCAAGAATCCGTGAGCACATGCTTGGGTGGCAGGTCACTGAGAAATCAAGCAGAGCTGAGCTGGAAGTCTCCGCCCTGCTGACTGGCTGTCAAGACGGTGCAAAGAGTTATGCAGCCAGCTGGGGGAGAAAAGTCACCAACAGTCTTAACCAACAGTGGACCCTACCAGCTCTATGGTGGGCCAGTCAGTCCAAATGTGCCAACTGCTGCAATGGTGGCATGTCAGTTGTGGGTGTAATCAAGGGCTCTGATTGGACCTGAGGCCTACTCCGTGGGAGGGAATTCCTGCCTGGTACTAAAAACCTAATGAAAAGCCTATGGCTGGGGAGGTCATAAGCCCTATGGGGGAAACTACCACTGTTTACTGGCTAAATGATTATGTTATGCCCACCAAACTACCTTCTAAATACTTATATTATGCCCATATGTTAATGCTACTCTCACTTTTGGTTAGAGAAGCATCTCTTTTCAGATGTCAATGACCCCTGGGGTGACTCAAAACTCACCAAAGTGCTAAGAAGTGACAGTAGAATGTTCAGCACTAAATTAAACCTTTCTATCATACCCTCCAAGACTCAGGGACCACTGATGAAGAGGTGACAGAAAAAAATGCAAGAGCCAAAGGAAGGGGAGACCATCTTATGGTGCTGTTTTCCACACACAATTGGCCGTGACATTCATGACCTCACAGTGGCTGACACTATCTACACAAGACCTGCATAAAAGAAGGGGAGAAAAAATGATGACCTCAAAACAGAAGAGACTAGTTAGAAAGAAAAAGGGATTCAATGGAGAGGGGATCTGGGAGGGGAAAAGGGAGGGTTTTAGGTGGGAGGGGATTATGATCATGGTATATTGTCTATATTCATAGAAGTTGTCAAAAATCAATGAGTAAGCGGATATCTCAACTAATAAAGATGAAAGGAAAAAAGTGGATGAATGCCTGGCAAAGTGTTCAGATAGGGCATCTGTGCTGAAGGCTGGCAGGAAGGTGATGTGGAAGGGAAGAAAAGACAGTTACAAATGCCTCAAAGCTACCAGAGCAGCAGATGAAAGAGGCATTGTTCTGGGGGGGGGAGGGGGTTGTACTCTGCCTTGGTGCCTTCCAGCTTGGGACCCAGTCAAGCCTGCTAACGAAGATCATAATGGAAATTACTGAACACAATCCCTGCCATGAGTTACGATGAGTGCAGGTACTGAAGGATCTAGGACACCTGGAAAAGTTCTGCAAAGATCCTCAGAAGATGGATTTGAGACTATGCTTGAAGACTTAGTGAACACGGTGGAAAAGGAATCACTGGTCCAGTAAAGGTATAAGAAGTGCTTAATGGATGCTGCTGGGAGGCCTCTTGTGAAATACAATGGAAGTTGCAATCACAGAAATCTTACAGAAGAGAAGGATCCAGGTCATGATGGGCAGTGGCTTGTTCTAATTCCTCCAATAGTACTTTGCTGTTATTAAACAACTATGACAAGAAGCCCAATGCAAGACCACTCACCAGTAACCTCAGAGAAGGCAGCTGAAGAAAATGACTGACGAAAAGCCTGGCTGGTGGTTAAGAAAATTACTAAAGCCATCAGTTACTGGTTTCAATTGAATATATATATATAATGGTTTAGGCTACCACTGTCCATGTATATAGGTAATTTATTTTGTAGTTTTGAGTAAGATATGTGTTTACCCCAATACATGGGCACAAGAACCATGTACCAAAGTCCTGCTTTCAACTGAAACCACTGACACATTTCTACCATTCTGGTAAAATCAGAAACTCAATGCTTGCTACCACCAGAGAAAGTCAGAAGCGGCCTTTCTATGGAGAGTAAAAATAATTGTGTGCATAGCCAAGTGTGGTGGCACACGCCTTTAATCCCAGCACTCGGAGGCAGAGGTAGGAGGATTGCCATGAGTTCGAGGCCACCCTTAGACTACACAGTGAACTCCAGGTCAGCCTGAGCTGGAGTGAGACCCTACCTCGGGGGGGAAAAAAAAGGTAGCTGGGCATGGTGGCACACACCTTTAATCCCAGCACTCAGGAGGCAGAAGTAGGAGGATTGCCATGAGTTCAAGGCCACCTTGAAACTATATAGTGAATTCCAGGTCAGCCTGGACTAGAGCGAGACTCTACCTCAAAAAGAAAAAAAAAAAATTGCATGCAATACAGAATATCCAATTATATGAAAACCTTGGTGTAATAAAAACTTTGTTTAAAGCTGGGCATGGTGCTGCACGCCTTTAATCCCAGTACTCGGGAGGCAGAGGTAGGAAGATCGCCATGAGTTCAAGGCTACCCTGAGAGTACATGGTGAGTTCCAGGTCAGCCTGGGCTAGTGTGAAACCCTACCTCAAAAACAAACAAACAAACAAAAAAATTGTTTAAAGCTGAAAACAAGATGTAGACACACATGTACACACACACAGAAATGGGAAAGGGACATACCCAAAAAATAGAGAGGAGAAACAGAAAGGAAACTGTCATTTCTTTTATAACCTTTTTTTCTTCTTTTGGTTTTTCAAGGTAGGGTCTCACTCTAGCCCAGGTTGATCTGGAATTCAATATGTAGTCTCAGGCTGGCCTCAAACACAAAGAGATCCTCCTACCTCTGCCTCTCAAGTGCTAGGATTAAAGGCATGCACCACCACGCCCAGCTTATAACCCTTTTAAAATAGAAAAATTATGGGAAATTTTTGTCTTCTTGGGTGTTTTCATTTGGTTTTGTTTTTTATCCCAGTACTGCTCTAAGTACAAGAGAAAGTTTCTGGCCAATTTCTACATCAGGACTTGGGAAGTCGGTGGACCACAGACGTGGGCTGCCTTACTGTATCTGTGCCTTTCTCTTCTTTATCCAGGTAAGACCCTCCCACATCACAGATTTAAATCAGTGCCCATCCCTTCATAACAGAAGTTACTATATATCTGAAAGCAGACGTCACTACATAAAACGGGAAGTTTCCTGATAGCAACATGAAGGGAAACAATTAACACCCCCATGTCCAACAGAGTGTGCAGGCTTATTTTCTACAACATAGGATTAGACTACATCACTTTCAAAAATGACAACTCTCAAAAGTGTTGAATCCATAACCATGTGTGGGGTCAGTAGATCTACCTCCTCCCCTCTGCAAGCTGGACAGCATGCGAGGAAAACGGCTGCAAAGAGGACCTGCCCTCAGCACCTCACCTCCTATCGGTGGGGACCTCAGCTGAGGTCTGCAGAGCAAGGCCCTGTAGGGAGGGGCAGAGAAGCTAAGGGCTGGTCAGTCAAAAGTAGCACGGGACAGGAGACGGATCAACTTGGGGAAACTCTTCAATCTGAGGCAGAACACTGGGGCGTGCCTCCGTGCTTCTCTTAGAACACTGAGCTCACTCCAGCCATGACACACAAGGGCCCTAAGGTTGGATTTGGACTTTGGGTTTCATAACTGCAGCAAAATTGTGCAAACAAGTATCCCGTCAGCTTTGTAAGCATGCACACTTCAAGGTTCCTGTAACCTGGCTAGTAGTTTTTGTGGAGAGAGAGGGATGATACCATTTGCACTGATGATTCAGTGGGTGGGAGGTGAGGAAGAGCTAATGGCAAGGCTGGTCAAGGACAGTCAGAAAGGGACCCGGGAGGCCACGTGGGAGTCAGCTTGAGGTGGGAAATGCTCAGTGGATTTAGAGGCTAAAGGAGGAGAGGATCGAAAGAGGGGGAGAAGGACTATCTGCAGCAAGTGGCTGACTGATGGAACAGAGACAAGATGGGCAGGGACAGAGTCAAGAGCATTTGTAGAATAGAGGAAGGCCACTTCCCGTCTAAGTCTGGGAAGCTCAGAGGAGGTTCAACTTGAGATAGAAGAACAGACTCCAGAAGGCCCGATTCAGGAGATTCACCTTCTTGGTAAAGTGTCTGCAGCAAGTGAAGAGGGAAGACCAGGGTATGAAGGGGTGGGAGAGCACTGCAGAGTGGTTCTGAGGGCACCCCTATAGCTAGGACCATGAAAGAGGCACGCTGGAGTGACACAGACAGAGCTGTGCTGTGTGCCTCCGGGAGGAGAACGGGAGGAGCTGTGGGGGCCTCTGAGGGGGCATCAGTACCACAGTCAGTGCTGGGAAGGAGAGGCCAGGAGGAAGCTGACTGGGTGGGTGAGTAGGAAGGGACCTAGCCCTGATGATCCCATTAAGAAGGAGGAGATCAGATAGTGGAAGACAAGCCGCTGGCAAGTAGGAAGGAAAAGTGAAGAGTCAAAGGGGAGGAAATCAGAGCTTATTTTGCTAATTTTAGGGGCAGGCAAAGGGTGGGCACGAGTTGAGCCTGATGGGTGTAGACCTGCAATCCTGCTTCTCTGGAGGCTGAGACAGGAGAAACTTCCAAGTTCAAGACCTACCTATGCTGTGAGAGTGAATTCAAGGCCAGTGTGGGCAACTTAGTGAGCACCTGTATCAAAGTAAAAGGTGAAAAAGGTCTGTGAATGTAGCTGAGTTCAATCCTCAGTTATCACCACTATGTCCCCATTCCCTCAAAAATGGAAGAAATCCTGGGAATTTCATGCAATAAACTATAGAAGGCAAGACCCATCTTAAACTACAGCTTATCATTAATCCTTACAACTACCTTACAAATACAGAAAGTGGTCAACTGTTACTGATAATTCCTGGACAAAGACTGACAAATATGTAAGGCTATAAAGTCCCACTGGTGCACACCTTTAATCCCAGCACTCAGGAGGCAGAGGTAGAATTGCCATGAGTTCACGGCCAGCCTGGGACTACAGAGTAAGCTCCAGGTCAGCTTGGGCTACAGTGAGCCCCTACTAGAGTATAAAATGACACTGCTTTGAACAAACAAGAGAGCCGGGTGTGGTGGTGCATGCCTTTAATTCCAGCACTCAGGAGGCAGAGGTAGGAGGATTGTCAAGAGTTCAAGGCCACCCTGAGACTACATAGTGAATTCCAGGTCAGCCTGAGCTAGAATGAGACCCTACCTCAAAAAACCAAAACAAAAAACAAAAAAACCTGGAGAGATGGCTTAGAGGTTAAGGCATTTGCTTGGGAAGCCTAAGGATCCAGGTTCAGTTCCCCAGTACCCACATAAGCTAGATGTACATGCATCTGGAGTTCATTTGCAGGGGCAAGAGGACCTGGCGCACCCATTCTCTATCTGCCTGTCTCTCAAATAAATAAATAAAATATTAAAAGACACACAGAGAGAAGTCAGGTAAACTGAGCTGTCTGCCCTGTCACTTGGTAGAGAATCTTTTCTAAGAATGTGTGCAGAGGCCCCTGCTGTCACGGCAGCCCCGCCTTCTGCGTACTCACCTTAAGCAGCTCCACAGCCACAAGCACCTCCTCGGCTGGAACCTTGTTATCCCCCAGCACGTTGGAAAGAGTCCACTTGAGGGGCTTCAGCAGGAAGACCCCAACCCCCCAGGAGATCCAGCTGCTGTCGACACTGGCCATGAAGTCGGATTCTCGTTGCAGCTCTCCCCGACTACAGGGAGAGGAGAAAGGCATGTAGGAGCACTTAACACCATGTCCTGTTCTAGTCCTCGGCTGCCCCTTGATCCTCCCAGAGGCATCTGATTTATCACCATCACTACCACCACTTCTTAGGGATCCACTCTGTCTCAGCTAAGAGCAATATCAGTTTACACTTTTGTGTTACATCTCCTGACCACTCTGCAGATAGTGTCATCAGCATGCTAACAAATGAGACTGTCTAGGAAGGTCGAGGAGGCCAGATGGAGCTCACATTCTGTCTGGTTACAGAACACAAGTGCTCCACTATGACGAATGAGACCCACAGAGGATCCACTGGGCTTACGTTGTTTCTGTCTACTAACGGAGCTGGAAACAATCACATGACAATACCTGTCAAGTGCAAGACATTGGGAAGAACACAGAACAAAGCACAGGCTCTCTGCCATCCCTCAGCTAGGCTGAAGGTGACATGTATTTCCTGGTACCAGTTTCAAGAGCAGCTGAATCTACTGACAGCTTGCCATGGGCAGTAACTGCGTTAAGGGTTATCTAAAGATCTTCAAGCCCTCGAAATAATCCTAGGTAGAGTTACCACTGCAATTTGCCAATTGGTCAAACTAAGACTTGAATTAAGATGGCACGTCATTTGTGCAGGGACTATAGTTTAGACAATGGCAGAGCCAGCATTTGGGACCAGTTGTGTGGTCCTTCAAGCCAAGCTTTAGCTGCTGTGCTATGCAACTTCCACCTTCCTCAGAAATTCTCCAGGTGTCAGACCCAGACAAAAACAGGAAGCTTCAAGAGACTCAGCAGTCAGGAGAGATGGTGTCAAGGTGTGTCAAGATCTCCAGACTGGAAGTGCTGGATGTCCATTTTGGTCTTGTCCCTCACCAGCTCCCTCTGCTACTGTCTTCCCTGTCCTCAACTTCAGGCATGAAGTCCAACTTGTTCCACAGAATACCTTTTCCAAAGAAGATTTGTATGTCAAGGTCAGCCAATGAAAAAGTACTGGGAACAGAAATGGGTCGGAGGGATCATTTAATCAGAGAGATGAGGGGGAAGTATCCTAAAGATAATATCAGAGCTGACCTTTTTTTATTCACTATAGGAGGCATGATAATTTAGAATCCAATGACAGAGATCCAATCCTCGGGTTACTCTATGCAACACTAAGTCAGTCACTTGATCTCTTTAAAACTCAGTTTCCTCTTCTGTTACTGAAGATACCTGCACTACCTTGCCATAGTGGGCCAGAGAGATGGAATATGCAAAGTTATCTGCATACAATGAAGTGCTGTACCTCTATTAGATATGTCACCTCCTCAAGGCAGCTCCCAAGAACTGCACCTGTCACACTCCTATCTGAAAGACCTTTTCTGACCGCCCCCCCCCCGACACTCAGACCCTCATCTTCTTTCACACCCTCCCCGCTTCCAAGCACAGGCAAGGCCAGTGCTGTGCCAGGGTTTGTGATCTACTTACAGACCCGTCCCCACAAATACCTTCTTCTTACCTCTGATCCTCCTCAGTTCCAAGGGCCCATCCCACAGCCCACAGATCTGCCCCCCAGAGGTAATTTACATTCGGAGGTCCTAACGAAAGAACTACGTCACGGGATTCCAGTCCCTCCCAAAAGCCAGTTCTCGTCTGGAAGCCATCTATGGGGGCTATCCAAGTGGCCCCCAACCACCCCTCTTCCTCTCTTCTCCAAACCACCACAGGTCTTCCTCGGCCACCCAGAACAAAACTCTGGCCGCCTCGGGGCGGGATGCTGTCATCCCAGAGCCCTGGGGGCGCCGCCCCCCGCCCTGCCCGGCCCGGCCCTCACCGCAGCAGGTCCTGCAGCACCGTGGCCAGCCCCAGCGGGACGCTGCCCTTGCGCTGGAAGGCCTCCTGCAAGTCCCGCAGACGCAGGCGCACCACCCCCTGGCGGCGGCTGTGGCTCAGCACCAACGGCGCCCAGAAGCCCATCTTGCTGTCCCAGTCGGTGCTGTTCACCTCACGACTCCTCTTGAAGGCGGAGAACAAGAAGGACATGCGCTCCTCGTCCTCCTCCCATTCGGGGGGCAGGAGGCCCGCCGGGTCTCCCCCGGTCGGGACCTCGGCCTCCCGCTCCGGGGACCACATCGGAACCCCAGCCCCGGCCAAGGAACCGAACACAAACCCTGGCTACTAGTTCCCCCCTTCCGCCCTATTTCCTTCCCGGCTTCCGTTCCGACACTCCCTCCTCCTCCTCTGCCATCACGTCACCGCCGTCCCACCCGCCTCCCAGCGTCAAATAAATCCTGGAAGCTCTCAGGGCGCAGGCGCAACGCAGCCTTCCTTCCGCCTGGAGGCGGGGAGATGACGTCATCTCCTGAGCGACACAGAGCGCGTGCGCCGACCCCGCCTTTCACGGTCTTTGTGCAGCGAGAAGCGCTCTGCGCGTGCGCCATGACCATAGAGTTTGGCGAAGCACTATAGAGAGGCAAACAAATTGAGCCTTTAATAGAAGTTGCAAATAGTGGGATTGGTGAGGTGCTGGCTGTGGGATCCCGTGGAGGTGGTTTACTCTTTTCATCATGGTTTACCATTCCTAACCCAGAGGTTCTTAGGTTAACCTTGAAGCTTCCAAGACACTTTCCTTTCACTAGAGTGTCACTGGAAAACAGAAATGGCCCTGGAAGCTTCGTGACATTGCATACAGCTATGTTTAGAGCTACTCTTGCTTCCCACCTTCGGCTCTGGAAAGTCCCTCTGGTACCTTTCATATCTTGCCCGATCCATTAAAACCCCGCAGCAGGGCTGGAGAGATGGCTTAGCGGTCAAGGCGCTTGCCTGCAAAGCCAAAGGACCCAGGTTCGGTTTCCCAGTACCCATGTAAATAATAAAGCCAGGTACACAAGGTGGCAAATGCGTCTGGAGTTTGTTTGCAGTGGCTAGAGGCCCTGGCGTGCCCATTCTTTATATGTATCTGCCTCTCTCCCTCTCGCAAATAAATTTAAAAAAAAATTGTAAGTCAGCATCATTCTAACTTTCCTACAATGGTTGACTGCCCTATCAGTTTAGTAGTTGCCATTCGGTTTCTGGTTCCTTCTCTTCCTCCTGAAGGAGAGCAGGTACAGGCTGCTTTGATGGCAGTGCTACAGAAGATATATTGAAAAGTGCTTACATTAAATCTTGATCTTTATTTTGTAATCCTGTAAGAATGAGAGCTCCCACACAAAATAATAGTCTTACAAAAAAAAAATCGTAAGAACAAGAAACCTGAATCTGTTCCTTGTTGAAAATAAATTACTTTGTTGCTGTGGTGGTGGTTTTTCCAGAGCTAGGGACTTTATGCTAGACACCCATTCTACCACACTGGTTTGAAAACAGCCATCTAAAAGGTGAAAGGATCTGTCTGTAAATAAGTTGTAGAAAAATAACCAGTTAAATACTCACCTCTGTCAGGTGTGGTGGTGCACACCTTTGATCCCAGCACTTGGGAAGCAAAGGTAGGAGGATCACTGAGAATTCATGGCTATCCTGGAGCTACAGAGGTTCAGGTCAGCTTGGTCTAGACTGAGACCTTACTTTGAAAAAAATAAATAAATACTTGTCTGTAAAGTCTCAATTGTCTAGTAGAGTCATTTGAAGGTAATGTGATGAGTTCAAGGTTTACAGTAGTTGCACAGTGTAAGGGTGAATTTTAATAAGCACTTCAAAGAAGAAAGAGGGAATATGATTGGTTGTAAAATGTGTGCATCAATTAATATCTAGGTAGTCCATTATATCTCACTAAGCATGTTCAAAATATCTCATTTAATGTTCTTCTCCAAGTACTTTCTCAATCAAGATTTCATTTACGATCATAGCCAACCTATAAAGTAAAATTTTCTATTCCTTATTTTTACAGGAGAGGAAATTGAGCTATCACTATTAAATTTCATGGAGGCACTCCAGAAAAGATTTGCATAGGATGTGAGCAAATGAGTTATACCCTAAGAAGCAACTCTGTGCCATGCTATCTGCCAGGCCTGGTAAACTTGTTGTGTCCTGAAAGATACTGGTTGTTTTCTCAACTTAGTTCAGGATCTGATTAAGTCAAAATAGACTTAACTTAAAACATTTCCAGGAGATGCTGGAGATTTCTTGGCAGTTAAGGTGCTTGCCTGCAAAGCCAAAGGATCCAGGTTCACTTCCCCAGAACCAACATAAAGCCAGATGCACAAGATGGTGCATGGAGTCTTGAGTTAAGTTTGCAGTGGTTAGAGGCCCTGACATGCTCATTCTCATTCTCTCTCTCTCTCTCTCTCTCTGGTGGAAGGGGTTCTCAAGGCAGAGTCTTCCTCTACCCCAGGCTAACTTGGAGCTCACTCTGTAGTCCCAGGTCGGTCTCAGACTTAAAGTGATCCTCCTACCTTAGCCTTCCAAGTGTTGTGACTAAAGGCATGTGCCACCACACCAGCCTAAAATATAATTTTTAAAATATTTACTTATTTAATATATATATATAGAGAGAACAGATATGCCAGGGCCTCCTGACATTGCAAACAAATTCCAGACACATGGGCCACTTTGTTCATCTGGCTTTACATGGGCCAGGCTTTGCAAGCAAGTACCTTTAATTGCTGAGCCATATTTCCAGCTCAAACATAAAGATTTTTTGTTTGTTTGTTTTTGGAGGTAGGGGTTTACTCTAGTCCAGGCTGACCCGAAATTCATTATGTAGTCTCAGGCTGGCCTCAAACTCATGGTGATCCTCCTACCTCTGTCTCCCAAGTGCCGGGTTTAAAGGCACCATGCCTGGCTTGAAGATTTTTTTAAACAGTGTTTTAATAAGGTCCTAGAAGCCCTAAGTTATTAATCGTAAATTCCAGTGCCAGAAATGAAATACTTCCAATGTCTTGTTGGTCAGAGACACTACAGAGGCTCCCAAAACAACATAAGCAACGTCCATTGCTATTGATTGTCCATGAAAACTAAGTGGTCAATCTCATTGCTGGAGACACCACCACACATTTCAATTCCAGGACACAGACAAATTAAGCTGGAACTGAGCAGGAAGCTTCCTGCCTACCAGCTAGTTGTCTTCATACCAGAGAGAGCTATGGGAGATGCTAGGAGAAAAATATCATCAACAATCCTACCCTACTGTGGAAACTGTGTACTCCACAACTGACCTACCAGACAAGATATGCCCATCCCAGCAGTGGCATGAATGTTATGGGAGTGACTAACCACTTTTTGATTGGATTTAAGGCCTAATCTACAAGAGGGAAATAATGCCTGGTACTGTAAATCTAGCCATAAGCCCATAGCTAGGAATATAGGCCCTAGTGGGGAACCTACTGTTATGCCCAGATTGCAGATTCCCCAAAGACCACCAAGGAGCCGATCAAATATGCAACAGCAAAGAGCTTTATTTTGGGCTTAAGCTCGAGCTCCCAGACTATACAATTGCAGTGAGTGGATATGTCCAAGAGCCCCGAAGAGCAGCAAGGCGAGGTTTTTATTGAGGTTTGAGCAAGGGGAGGGGGTTTCCAACTTGGCAACTACATGATTGGCTAATTTGAACAGTAACTGTATTTGTGGGTTTCTGATTGGTCTCAGGGTTTTGGCGGCTAGGTCTAGGGGAATTTCTAACCTGATTGGTTCAGTAAGCGGTGGTTACGTTTGAACATCTTTGTGTGTCCTGATTGGTGGTTCTGACCCGCACGTGGCACATTTGAACACCTTTGTGTGCCCTGATTGGTAGTTCTGGCCCACACACGACAGTGTGGTTTTTCCAATAACTGCCTTATCTTTACCAGGAAACAGAAACTTAGGCCTGCAAGCAGCCCTGAAGCCTGTTATGGTGCTGTTCTGGTTTGGGTCCCTCATTGCCCCTCTGCTTGTAACTAAAGAGGGCCCAATCTTGGGTCCTTCTTTAAGGGAGAGGCTCTAAGGGGTGACATTGTGATCTCAGTACCATTAGTTGGACCATATTAATTCATTCCCTGACAAATGAGACTAGTCTATTAATGATATAGGGCCCTTTGAGTGGTGGGGGTTGGAATACTAAGCACAGTCTCTTTTCTGGCTTCTGACAGCCATCTCTGTCCTTCCCTGAGGATATATCCCAGATATGTGACCTCTCTTAGGCAGATTTGGGCATGGTAACCTAGGTCCCCCAAGGTGGCTAGCAGATCCTCTGTTCCTTTTAGGCAGACTTGTTCTGTGTCTGCTGCTATTAAGATATCATCAACAGGGCTGGAGAGATGGCTTAGTGGTTAAGGTGCCTGCCTCCTAAGCCTAAGAACGCTGGTTCCAATCTCCAGGTCCCACGTTTAGCCAGATGCAAAGTGACACAAGGGCGCAATGCCGCACTTGCCCACAAGGGGGCGCACACATCTGGATTTTGTTCACAGCAGCTGAGAGACTGCTGGCGCACCCATCTCTATCTGTCTCCCTCTCTCTCTGTCTGTCCCTCTCTGTGTCTCTCTCTAAAGTAAATAAATAAATAAAATAAAAATAAGATATCATCAACATATTGTAACAGGGTAAGCCGAGGATGTGCCAGACGGTACTAACCCAGGTCTTCATGTAACGCCTCGTCAAAGTGGGTGGGTGAGTTCTTAAATCCTTGGGCAACCTTGTCCAGGTGAGCTGTCCGTTGAATCCCCTTTCAGGGTCGAGCCATTCGAAGGCAAAGTACAGCTGGCTCTGGGTAGCCAGTGTCAAGTTAAAGAAGACATCTTTCAAGTCCAACACAGTGTACCAGACATGGGAGGGGGGCAACGAGCTTAGGAGAGTATAAGGGTTAGGCATGGTGGGGTGTATGTACATGACTCATTTATTGACTTCCCTCAAGTCCTGGACTGGCCAGTAGTCATTGGCATGAGGCATTTTTAATGGGAGGAGGGGTGTATTCCATGGTGAGTGGCATGGAACTAGTATCCCCAAGTCTTGGAGGCACCTAATATGGGGAACAATCCCCATATGGGCCTCCCGTGACATGGGATACTGTTTCACCCTAATAGGGGCCACATTGGGTTTTAATTCAACCCAAATTGATGGGTGGTGTGAGGCCAAGCCCATTCCTCCAGTTTCAGCCCAGGCATTTGGGAACTTTTGTAGCCAGATGGAAATATCTGTCAATTGTCTAGGTTGTTGCTGGAGCCTGTATTCATGTTCTAGGCTCACAGCTAAAACTTTTATAGGGTTTCCCTGTTTATCAGTGACCTGAGGCCCACTGGAATCAAAGAAAATTTGAGCTCCAATTTTAGTGAGCAAGTCTCTTCCAAGCAGGGGTCTAGGACATTCTGGTATCACCACAAAGGAGTGGGACACCTGGCCCGAGCTGAGGTCCACTGTTCTTCAGGTAGTCCATGGATATTGGTTCATACCAGTGGCCCCTTGTACTCAGGATTTTTTGTGGGACAATTTCCCTTGGGGCTCTGTTAGCACTGAATGCTAACACTGTGCACCTGTGTCCACTAGGAAGTTTATTGGTGTCCCCTCCACTTTTAAGGTTACCTTGGGGTCAGGGAGGGGGTCTGAATCCCATCCCCCCATTCACTGAATTCTTCTAAGTCCAGGACCCAGACACGCTCTGTCTCTCTGTCTCTCTGTCTCTCTCTCTCTCTCTGCTTTTCTGGGCAGTCCTTAACCCAGTGACCCATCTTTTTACAGTAGGCACACTGGTTGCACCATAGTTTGTGCTGTTCACCTGGGGGTTCCTTTTTACCTTGTTCAGTTGTAAGTTTTCTGAATTGTTGGCTCCATTCTCCCAAGAATTCAGCTGTTGCAGCTAAAAGAATCTTGGCCAGATTATGAGTATGTTATTTGTTGGCTGAGGCCATGGTACGAGCTTGGTGTTCCTCTGGGCTCTCCCTGTTATTGTAGACCTGCTCCGCCAAGGGAACCAGCTCCTGTAAACTCTTATCAGCTAACCTACCTAATTTCTGTATTTTTTTTTTTTTTGTCTTATGTCTGGTGCCGCTTGGTTAACAAAACTAAGTATAACTGCAGTTTTATTTTCAGGTCTCTCTGGGTCCATGGACATACGATACGCTTCCATGAGTCTAAGAAGGCAGCTGGCAATTCACCTTTTCCCTGCTGTACCTCACTGACTTTGGCCAGATTAGTGGGCCACCTAGCGGCTGCCTGGGGACCCCCTTTTAGAGTCTGGCGGTAGACCTGGAGTCTTTCCTTACCTTCTGCCGTGTTGAAGTCTCAGTCAGGTCTAGTCAGCAGGAAGCTAGCATCTATGAGAGCCTGGTTGTTGGTGGGATTCCCATCGGCACTTGGGACCAATTTCTGGCTTCTGTCTGGATTCTCTTTCTCTCTTCTGTAGTAAAAAGAATCTGCAAAACCTGTTGACAGACATCCTAAGTTGGCAAATGGGTAAAATTATAGAATCTAAGAGATCTATTAGACCCCTGTTTTTTCTGAAAACTTCGGGGTCTGCATCTTCCAATTATAAAGATCACTCATGGCAAAAGGCCAGAGGTGATGTGGCTGGTTGCCATGATTATCAGGGGGACCTGTTGCCCTCAAGGGGAGGGCATGGGAGGTGGAGTCAGGTTGTAGACTCCGCTGAGTCCTTTCTCTGGTATGAGGAGGACTACCAAGGGGGAGTCAGCCTGCCTGTTCAGGCAGAGCAGGTTGATCCCCCTGGTCTTGAACTGGTGGGGCCTCAGGACCTGGACCTTGAGGCTGGCCATAAGGAGGAAAAATTAGGTCTTCTCCTGAGGGTCCCTGAAAAACAGGATAAAGAGGGGCAGAGGGTGTGGGGTCTTGTTTGTCTCTGTCTTTAAGGACCAGGACAATAGAAGCCATGGGTTGTGGAGGAAGAAAGGGTCAGAGCCAAGGTGGGGGATACTCAATAAGGTCCTGCCAGACGACGATGTAGGGAACCTGGTCTGGGTGGCCAGGCCTGCCAAAAATTATCCCATGGACCTGGAGGATGGTTGACAGGTCAAGGGTGCCCTCTGGTGGCCATCCCACATTGAAGGTTGGCCATTCATTCCTGCAAAAGACAGAAAACTTTCCCTTTTTGATTTCTAAGCTTAAATTGTGAGCATGGTCTCTGATATCCTTAAAATGGTCCTCAAATAAGGTAAGGAGAGTCACCTGTGTCTGTCCCATCTTGTTAGTCACAAAAATAACACAGACAATGAATGCAATGAACACACTCACAGAAAGAATATACCCTCCAGGCCAGCGGAGGCAAAACCAAAAGTGAGATGATGGCCTCACGCCGTTCCGTGGGAGTGACCCATGTTGTCTCTGCAAGTCTACAAGGGGGATCTGATCCCCACCTGGTGGACCTGGGGCACCAGGACCCACTGTCCAGGGGCCTCCAGTTCCAGTGTCACGTCTGCCAGACCACCTAATACAATTACAAGAATACAGGACAAGCCTGAAACCAAGTTGTACAGAAAAAAGAATGACACAAAACAAAGACACTTACCAGCAGGCAATCAGGCTCAATGTGTCGGGGTTCCTAGGGGTCTTGGGAATCCTGGACGAGCCCTCAAACGTTATGCCCAGATCGCAGATTCCCCGAAGACCACCAAGGAGCCGATCACATATGCAACACAAAGAGTTTTGTTTTGGGCTTAAGCTTGGGCTCCCAGACTGTACCAACACAATGGATATGTTCAAGAACCCCGAAGAGCAGCAAGGCGAGGTTTTCATTGAGGTTTGAGCAAAGGGAGGGGGTGCCAGTTCCTCCGGCAAGTAGGGCTGAAGAAGGACCAGGTCCAACCGGTCCCTTTTTGGGGCTGAGCGGGATGGTGAGTGTCGGCGACCCAGAACCCCCTCCTCCAAGGCACCGGAGAGAAAAACACACTTGTTGGGCACTATGTAAAAGATTCTGGCCTAGAGGAAATGGGTAAGCCTAAAGTAAAGTTTCAAGCACTGTCTCTAACTTCCTGCTGAGCATGACACAGCACCTTGCCTGGCTGATGCAGTCTTGCCCTCCCTGCACCATCTCCACACCATCTAAATGTTTGTTAGAGGGTTCCACGCATGGTCTCCTTGTGAACAGCTCACGTCTCCATAGCGTTCCTCACAAACAATACTCTCCCGATTACAACAGCCCATGTCTCCATAGTGTCCCTCACAAACAATTCTTGCCCAAGTAGGACATCACTGCTGACCTTTACACCTATTGGCTCCCCCACTGTTACCAGGAAAACTCCCCTGGAGAGTCCCTTTGGAAAGTCCCTTTCTATTCTTTGGTTTTCCCCTATATATACCTGTCTTGATATGCAATAAAAGAGATCCTGCTTTGACAGCCTCCCGACTCAGTGTGGTGTTTAGTTCCTCTGGTGCCTAGGAGGAAAGGGGAGGAAAGGCTGAGTCATCAACACTCATCATCCCATTCAGCCCTGGAGAGGGACCGGCTGGACCAGTCCCCCTTCACTACAGCCTCTACCTGTCGGAGGGTCCGACAGACTGGCGCCCAACGTGGGGCACAGAAGGCACAGCTCCTCGTCGGAAGAATGCTGTTTGGGTAATCGGTCTACGGGTGAATGTATCCCATCTCCTTGCTATGGGGCAATCTTCTGCTAAACCAGATTATGCTCTGGAATCTCTCCACACTCTCCTAAAGAGTCCGGGCTTGAACCTTTCTGACTCCCAGGCTACACAGGCCTGGCAATACCTTCTTAAGTTGGCCCCCTGGTTACCAGAAGCCAGTCTCTTTGACTGGGACACCTGGGACCGTGTGGAAACCTTGGTCCACCGAGCCCACATAGAGAGTGGAGAAATCCCTCCTCTTGGGGTCCTCCCCACTGTTTCCACGCTGAAGGGCTGCTTCCCCCCTCAGCCCAACAAACTAAGACAAAAGGGGAACTTAAACCCTGAAACACTGCAGCCTGATGATAACGAAACAAGGGCTGTCCTTACGAGCTAAGACACTTGAAATTAAAAAAGACCCAAACCCAAGGAGAATAAAGCTTTATACCCCTCCCTGGACCCTTTTGATAGCGCTCCCTGGCCCTCGGGGCCCTCAGCAACATCTTCTGAGAAGGTAACCTCCACAAAACCCCATCCTACAAATCCTTTTGTGCCATCCTCGGCTCCCCCTTTGTACTCCTTTGACAAGACTTTAGAACATGAAACAACTTTTGCTTTCCCTGTAAATCTCAACCCTGGTGGCAATCGCCCAGCTGCCTGGTATCCATGGGAAGCAAGCGACTTAAAAGAATTAAAAAAGGCAGTTTCTGAGGATGGCCCTAACTCCCCTTGGGCAGAGACCATCCTCCAAGGACTAGCTCACCACCCATGTACTACACAGGATTGGAAAAATCTTGCAAAAGCTGTCCTTTCAGGCCCCCAATTTATAAAGTGGTGCGCCTTTTTCCAGGACGAATGCCGCCTTCAAGGTGAAAGGAATCGAGCTGCCCACCCCCAAATCCCCATAACATATGGGATGCTCACGGGAACAACTGATGGGTATTCCACGGGTCTACAACAGGCAGCCTTGTCTGACCCGTATCGAGACCAGGTACGCATATTGGGGCTGGCGGCCTGGAAAAGGCTAGATGAAGGGCCCACTGAACCACCAATATCAGGCATTACTCAAAAGGCCCATGAAGATCTTCCTACCTTTATAGAAAGAGTGGAAAAGAGTATCCAAAGAAAGTTTCCCCCCGGGGAGTTAAGAGATCATTTTGCAAAAATGCTAGTTTGGGAGGGGATGACTAGTGATCACAGCCTTGCCTGTGCTGGGCTAAAAGATAAGTCTATGAGTCAATGGATAGTGGCCACCAAGGATGTGGGTACGGTAGCTCATAAAGCTTGGGCCATGGCCTCCGCTATACAAGATGCTCATCGCCATGGCCTAGCTGCCATGGTTTGTGCCCTCCAGACTCCTCAGAATAACACCTCAGCCTGCTTCGGCTGTGGAGGACAGGGGCACTTCAAACGAGACTTCCCAAATCATGGAGGACCAAAAGAGCCCCACAGCACCAAAAAACAACCTGGTCCTCCCCGTACACCATGCCCAAAATGTAAATGAGGATTTCATTGGGCTAAGGATTGTAGATCCAGGACAGACATCCAAGGGAAGCCTTTAAACTCCCCATGGAGCCGGGCGTGGTGGTGCACGCCTTTAATCCCAGCACTTGGGAGGCAGAGGTAGGAGGATTGCTGAGAGTTCAAGGCCACCCTGAGACTACATAGTGAATTCCAGGTCAGCCTGGACCAGAGTGAGACCCTACCTTGCAAAACCAAAAAAAAAAAAAAAAAAAAAAAAAAAAAAAAAACTCCCCATGGGACCCTCTCCAGCCCCATTAAATAAGGAGAAAAAAAACCCAAAGGCCTTTTGGACTGTTCCCATTGTCCCTGGCCTACACCCTAAGATCAGAATGACCATGGGCAATAAGAGCTTCTTATTCCTCATTGATACAGGGGCAGACAGGACTGTTATCAGGAAAGAAGAGGTTTCCCACTCCTGGAAACTAATTCCTGGCCCACCCCTACTTGGAGTAGGAGGTCAATCCCATTCATGGGAAACTGACACCTGGCTAACTTGGAGGAGCCCTGAAGGAGACCAAGGGGAAGTCCGCTCCCTTGTGGTTAGCAGGCTTACTGCCAACCTCCTTGGACAGGACATACTTGGGGATGCAGAGGCCTTTATTACCACTGACCATAAGGCATTTTATGATGACCTTTTGGACAAGGAGGAATTTGAACAGCAATTTGAGGAAGGCAGGGAATGTCATCCAAACTATCAAGATGACCCTCATTTTGAACGAATACTCAAAAAATGTACTCGGGATCACCCCCAATCCTAAAAGCCACTGCTCGGCCCCCGGTTCCTAAAAATCAATGGATGCCCGGGGATCCTGTATGGGTTGAGCAGTGGCCAATACCTACCCCTAAAGTACAACAACTTCATATACTTGTTGAACAACAATTAATGTTAGGACATGTGCGGCCTTCAACAAGTCCTTGGAATTCTCCTGTCTTTGTTATAAAAAAGCCTAATGGCTCTTGGAGACTTTTACATGACTTAAGAAAAATAAATGAAAGAATGATACCTTTTGGGACCCCCCAGAGGGGGCTCCTCTGGATCCCAGCTCTTCCTAACACCCATTACCTAACCATTATTGATATTAAGGATTGTTTTTTCTCCATTCCATTACATCCAGATGACATAGAAAAGTTTGCCTTTTCCATACCCTCCACAAATTTTCATAGGCCTGACTTGAGGTTTGAATGGACAGTCCTACCTCAAGGCATGGCTAATAGTCCCCCCATTTGTCAGTACTACATGTCACATATCTTTTCCCCCCTTAATGAGCCATCCCAGTATACTATTTTATATCTATATGGATGATATTATTTTAGGCTGCCCTAACCCAGACGGTCTCCAAGAACTTACGACCAAATGCCTTACTATTTTACATGCCAATGATTTCAAGGTGGCTCCAGAAAAGATTCAAACCGTCTCTCCTTTCAAAATATTGGGCTCCATGTTATCCCTTGACACTGTCTCTCCAGTCAAGCCCCAGCTCCATATTCAGGAATCTTATACATTGCCTCAGCTCCAAAAGTTATTGGGGGAAATTAATTGGATGAGGCCTTGGATACACATAACTACTGAACAGCTACCCCCTATGTTTGACCTCTTAAAGGGCCTAACTCTCTCCTCTCAGGTAACCTTGTCTCCTCATCATAAACAAATTCTATGCAAGGTTCAACAGGCAATAGACACTGTGACTCTAAAAAGGTTCGACCCTAACCTGCCCATCTCCCTCTATATTTTCACCGGGGAAACACTATGCACTGCACTGCTGGCCCAAAAAGGCGATCCCATCCACTGGATTCACCTCTCAGTCGGTGGGGTCCCCAGAGTCTATTCTTTGACTAACCAACTTGCTGACTGTATTATCAAGGGCAGGGACACTTCCGTCCGGTTGTTTGGAACCGAACCTCACCTTATTATCACTCCCTTAAAAACAGCAGACTTCAGTTGGCTTCAAAGAAATAACAACAGGGTTGCTATAGCCCTCAAGGGTTTTCTGGGTACAATAGATTGTCACTATGGTCCTCATAAATGGATGAACTCCTTCTCTAGGTTGGAATGGAGACCTTCCCGGGCTCTTTCTGTCCAAATCCAACCCTAACTTTCTCACCGTGTTCACCGATGGAGGGCGCTTGGGAGCTTCCCTAGTTGTTTACCCTCCTTTGACACAGGAACAAGAGCCTATGCCCATGAAGTCAATCTCCCATGAAGTCGAGGGGTCAGCACAATTCAAAGAGCTGTTTGCTGTCGTTCTGGCATTGGACATGATTCAGGAGTCTTTTAACCTGTTTTCTGATAGTCTTTATGTTGTTAACCTACTACCCAACCTGGCTAAAGCCCATATTAAGTTAGATTCCAATCCTATAACTCCCTTGATGATTCAAGCCCGCTCCCTACTTAAACAAAGAATTAACCCTATTTTTCTTCAACATCTTAGAGGCCATCAACATTTACCAGGATTTCTCTCTAAAGGAAACAACTTGGCTGATGAGTTGGCCTCTCTGCCTCAGTGTAATTCTGTCTCAGAGGCTACACACTTTCACCACCTGACTCATGTCAACTGGAGGGGCCTTAAAAACAAGTATCCCCATGTGCCAGTAAAGGACCTTAAAAAGATAGTCCGAACCTGTAGATCTTGTCAGCCTTTCCATCAAGTACCTCCTCTTCAAACTACAGGAGCCAATCCACGAGGGCTACGCCCTAATCACCTTTGGCAAATTGACGTTACACACTATTCTCCATTTGGAAAACTTAAATATATTTTTCTCTCAATTGATACTTTCTCCCATGCTTGTTGGGCATCAGCACATGCGGGGGAAAAGACTAAACATGCTATTAGCCATATGCTTCAATACTTTGCCACCCTTGGATTGCCAGATCAAGTCAAAACTGATAATGGCCCCTGCTTCATAAGCAGGGCCTTTATAGATTTCCTCCTAACCTGGAAAATCTCACATTCCACAGGCATCCCCTATAACCCATGGGGCCAGGCCATCGTGGAAAGATATAATCAAACTCTTAAGTCTCAATTACAAAAACAAAAGGGGGAATCCCTACCCCCACATGATCAACTTAAAAAGGCATTATTAACCCTAAATATTTTAAATTTTTCAAAAGAAGATAAACATTTATCCCCTTTTCAAAAACATTGGTCCTCATCTGTTACTTACAGCTCCATCTGGGTCAGATGGAGAGATCCATTGACTGGAACCTGGAGAGGACCAGACCCCCTCCTTACTGCAGGGAGAGGATTCGGATGTGTTTTCCCTCAAGAGGAAAAAAGACCTATTTGGATACTGGCTAGAGATTTAAAATATCTACCCCAACAAGAAAATAATGATGACCTCCCCTCCAGGGAACAAGACACCCCTGAGAGTATTTCCCTTTCTTCTCCCTTAGGTGCCAAAGACTCCCTCAATGATGAAGAACTTATTACTGATGACCACCCTTCTCAATACTTACTACAACATTAGAGGAACAGGACCATTGGAACTGGGCCATTGGGAATTCCAGGTAACTGGGGTGGGATTTGACCCACCCATCCCTCTTAACATCACACCATATGATGGCACAAAAGATACAACTGTAGACATATACTTTGATGCCTACAAACCCACAACTGGGCAGGGAGCCTGCAACAATTGGGAAGTTTCTTATGCCACCAACCATAAATATATCTGCTGGAAACATAAACAGAGGGGTGTCTGCGCTAACCCTCAAGAGGGCTACTGCCCATACTGGAGTTGCCTCCATAGTCACACAGGCTCCCTAACTAGCAATCTCGAACTGATCCGGCCCAGTGGAAAGTCCTGTGCAACAGGCTAATGTAACCCTATCAAATATCACATCCCTGATCCTAACAATCCCATTTGGATAACCGGGACAGAGGCGGGCATTAGAATAGACAGCAAGGGAAGAGACCCTTATGGACTAATTAAAGTACAAAAGGTCTGGGTTCCCCAAACCACCCCCTCACCAGTACAAGTAGTCATTCACAATGTTTTAAATGCCTCCCAAATCTTTCAGTCCATGGTAGATAATTTAAACCCTCTAAAAGCTTGGACTATGAATCTCTTGTTCTTGCTCCTTAACTCCTCTTTCCACCCTTTTAAACACCACTCAGCCTTTCTATTCACATGGTTGTTGGCTTTGCGTCCAACACTCATACACTCCCCCACTGGTAGCTTCACCTCTCTTAATGACTACCGACCTCCCTCACCCCTTCTCTCCATGTAAACCTTATCCTAAATCCCCTACTCCCATTGAGCTCCTCACTCCACCCTCAGGTAACATTACCTGCTTCAACTTATCCAGGAGGTCTCTCTTTGGTAGTAAAACCCCCTTTTCATGTTCCCAAATGATTTCCTACTCACTTCAACCTGATAAGACTTTCTGTCCCCCTCTCAACTCTACCTACCTCTGTGGGATGAGATTCTTACCCTTTATTTCAGGTAACTTTTCTGGCATATACCTGTCCCTGTGGTGGAAAAGGCATGCTTTTCGCGTGCGCTCCCCCTTATTCCCTTCTTGGTGGGGCCGGGAATCACTGCGGGGGTGGCCACAGGGGCTGCTGGATTAACCACCACTGTCATCCTCCATGATAAATTAGAAAATAGATTGATCGAGGACATTCAAGAAGTGTCACAAATCATCCTCACAGTTCAAGAACAGCTTAACTCTCTAGCACAAGTAGTTTTACAAAATCCCAGGGGACTTACCTCCTTACTGCGGAAAAGGGAGGTCTTTGTGTTTTCTTACAGGAAGAATTGCCGGAGACCATGAGCAGCATAACAGCCATTTTGTATGAGAAGCCATCTTACAGACTCAAAAGGCCTTAGTATCAGAGTTGCCCCAGCTACAAGCCCTGGCTGCAGGCGATTACTTTATCTGCCTATCAGATCAGAGTTGCCCCAGCTACAAGCCCTGGCTGCAGGCAATTACTTTATCTGCCTATCGCAATGTAACAACAGACCTTCCCATGACCCCTGGCAGGAATTTGCTTACACAAAAGAACATTCTTGTAAACATTCTTGTGGCCCGATTACTCAAGAAACCCTTGCCCCCAAACCTTATCAATCAGAACATCTTGTAACCCCGGGTCAGTTTCTAGTTTACCTTCCACCTGCCTCCCCTATATAAACCTCTGTGTGAAAAATAAAATTTGAGACCTTGACCATATATTCGGCTTGGTCTCCTTCTTTGTGTCTGTTTTATATCTCATCCAGGTTAACCTCCCCTCGGGCCTTTGTTGAACCCCCGCTGGTCTGGGCAAAGAATGCTGCTTTTTCGTCAACCAATCTGGAGTGGTGAGGGACCGGATTAAGATGCTCCAAGACAACCTGGAAAAACAAAAACAAGAAATTCTCTCCAATAAGGGGGGATTCTGGGGTGGAATGGGCGGTTTCTTACCCTACCTCCTTCCCCTCCTAGGACCCCTCACCATGCTGGTACTGGTCCTCCTCTTTGGACCCTGTGTTATTAATTCACTCACTGGTTTCATTCAGAGACAAATCAATAAAATCCACCTCCATCAAGTAGAAGTCCATTACCATAGGCTGGCCACCCGAGCGCCTGCCTCCCTCTATGGCTCATACCATGATGATATTAATGTGCCCTAATCACATCTACTTCCTAATCTCCCCTGCCCTCCATGTGACCGATGACGGGTAAGGCTATGATTTTGTCATGAGACGATCTAAGACAGACGCAGTGCAAATACAGACACTGGCAGTCAGAGACGGGTAAGATCCTTGCAGATCATAGACCAACCTAAGACAGGCCATGGAGTGGGTCCTCAACGAGCTCAACACATGGTACCCAGTGACGGGTAAGGTCCCCAGAGGGGGACAACCTAAGACAGGGGCCATGATGATCTGACGCTCTTACAAAAACAAAAGGGGGAGATGTTGGGCACTATGTAAAAGATTCTGGCCTAGAGGAAATGGATAAGCCTAAAGTAAAGTTTCAAACACTGTCTCTAACTTCCTGCTGAGCATGACACAGCACCTTGCATGGCTGATGTAGTCTTGCCCTCCCTGCACCATCCCCACACCCTCTAAACGTTTGTTAGAGGGTTCCACGCATGGTCTCCTTGTGAACAGCTCACGTCTCCATAGCGTTCCTCATAAACAATACTCTCCCGATTAGAACAGCCCATGTCTCCATAGTGTCCCTCACAAACAATTCTTGCCCAAGTAGGACATCACTGCTGACCTTTACACCTATTGGCTCCCCCACTGTTACCAGGAAAACTCCCCTGGAGAGTCCCTTTGGAAAGTCCCTTTCTATTCTTTGGTTTTCCCCTATATATACCTGTCTTGATATGCAATAAATGAGATCCTGCTTCGACAGCCTCCTGACTCAGTGTGGTGTTTAGTTCCTCTGGCGCCTAGGAGGAAAGAGGAGGAAAGGGGAGGAAAGGCTGAGTCATCGACACTCATCATCCCATTCAGCCCCGGAGAGGGACCGGCTGGACCAGTCCCCCTTCACTACGGCCTCTACCTGTCGGAGGGTCCGACACACACTGGGTCGGGAATCTTGTCGAAGCAGGATCTCGTTTTATTGTAGTAGGAAGATGTTTATATAGTATTGAGAAAGAGGGTGGGGTCTCAGGATAAGATAAAGGTATAGGGGCCAATAGTATTTCACCACGTCAGCAGTAGCTGGGCGGAGGCAGTTTTGGCTTAGGTCTTGTTGAGTCACTCCTAAGCGCGAGTAATAGGCCAAAGACAGGTCGCCAAACTCTAGCCAGGCTCAGGAAGTTCCACTGGGCCTCCCACCCAGGCCTCTTAGGGCCCAATAAGGGGGTTTCCCAACCTGGCAACTACATGATTGGCTAATTTGAACAGTAACTGTACTTGTGGGTTTCTGATTGGTCTTAGGGTTTTGGCGGCTAGGTCTAGGGGAATTTCTAACATGATTGGCTCAGGAAGTGGCGGTTACATTTGAACATATTTATGTGCCCTGGTCGTTCTGGCCTGCAGGCGGCAGTTTGTGATTTTTCCAGTAACTGCCTTATCTTTACCAGGAAACAGAAACTTAAGCCTGCAAGCAGCCCTGAAACCTGTCATGGTGCTGTTCTGGCTCCGGTCCCTCACCTACTACTATGGTTATGCTAAACAGATAGCATATCAAACTGCTGTCTAGCCAGGTATGGTTGCCTTTAATCCTAGCAGTAGGGCGGCAGAAGTAGGAGGATCACTGTGAGTTTGAGGCCAGCCTGAGACTAAGTCCAGGTCAGCTAGTCTGCGCTAGTGTGAGACCCCCACCTTGAAAAAAACCAAGGAAAAAAATTAAAAACCCCAAACAAACAAACAACTCCCCCTGCTGGCTAAATAAATATCTATATATTTATTCCCATAAATTAATACTCCTTGAAACTTCAATCACAGAAGTTATTTATACTATACCCTGCTCAAAAAAAGGATGTGAGGGCTGGGGAGATGGCTTAACAGTTAAGCCAGTTACCTGCAAACCTAAAGGACCCAGGTTCAATTCCCCAGGACCCATGTGCATAAAGTGGCACATACATCTGGAGTTTGTTTGCAGCGTCTGGAAGCCCTGGAACACTCATATTCTCACTTACTCTCTGTCTATTAAATAAAAATAAAACAATACTATTTTAAAAAAAGAAAAATGATGTGAAGAGGCAGGATGCTGGAGTACCACCCCATTTGGAGTGCTATGTAATTCACAAGAGACTCCTAGAAGACTGCAAGGTAGTTTGGGGGAGGAAGAAGCACTAAGAAATGCAGTGGCATCTTGTCCTGCCTCATCATTCATTTCCTCACTTAACAAGTCTTACCTCAAGAGTCAGCCAAAAACTGGTGGGAGAACTGCAGCAGTAAAAAGCAGCAAAGCAGCGAAGGGTTAATTCTTTTTTTTTTTTTTAAACATTTTTATTTATTTAAGAGAGAGGGAGAGAGAGAGAGGGAGAATATGGGTATGTCAGGGCCTCCAGCCACTGCAGATGAACTCCAGATGCGTGCACCACCTTGTGCATCTGACTTACATGGGTCCTGGGGAATTGAACCTGGGTCCTTTGGCTTTGCAGGCAAACGCCTTAACCACTAAGCTATTCCTCCAGCCCAAGGGTTAATTCTTAAGAGAGGTCACTGCCCTACCATAATTTCCACCCTTTGGTGCAACTGCAACTAAATTATCTGGTCTTGTCCAGTGTGCTCTGTCTGAGCCTGGGGCCTCCATAGACAGCAGCCAGCTTGGTCACTCTGCCAGAGGCCCACTGCTAGCTGCTGGTTCTGCACTCTACCCTTCCATCATTCTCTTCATCAGACTGCCAAAGACATAGCTACTCCACCATCAGTAGGATTTGGACTGTGCAGGTTGGAGGAATCAGAGGATAAGAAAGAGGTCCAGGGCTGGAGAGATGGCTTAGAGGCTAAGGCACCCGCCTGCCAAGCCTAAGATACGCCTGTTCGATTCTCCAGGTCCAACATTTAGCCAGATGCAAAACTTTCAGCCATCCTCCTACCTCTGCCTCCTGCTCTCGGGCGCTGGAACTAACTTTTTTTTTTTCTCTTTTTTTTCCCAGAAGAAATAGAATCTTGGATGGAGGAGGAGAAAGTTAGGAAAGGCGAGGCGTGGTGGTCCGAAGCTCTCTCCCCAAGAGCCGGGCTACAGACAGATCTGCTGCCTGGACGGGACGGAACCTCTTCTTTGGGGGCGGTAGTCGGTGCCTTCCGCATGCGCCAGCGCATCCGCACCTCTTCTGCCAGCTTTTGCTAGTTCCCCCCTCGCCCGCCTCCTCCACGGTGGGGCTCAGACCCGCGAAGCTCGGGACCAAGAGCCCTCCCCTCTCCAGTCCCCTGGATCCGGTGGAGCCTCGGGTCACCGGGCCTGGCGCACTTCCCGTGCGCCCGGGCCAGCCCCCAGAGCCACACCTCGGCTTTGGAGCCGCCACCCTCCCAGGCTTGAAGTCGCGATGGTCGTCGTCCCGCTGTTAGTGCTGGTGAGTCTGGGGTCCTGAACCCCGCGCCCCGCGCAGGCAAGGGGGACCGAGAAGTGGGGGGTGGGGTGGGGCGGAGCGCGCACACCCGCGGAGCTCCTGGGCAAAGAGGCCACAGTGTCGTCGTCCCCACCACCACCAACTTGCAGTTTTCGGGATGGACGATGTATTTGGCTTTAAGGAATCTGTATGATGTCCCTACCTGTGGAAAGCCTGCTAGGAATCTAGGCCGCTCCCCGGAGAAGCGGGATGGAAAAGAGGAGTGAGCGGCAATTAAAATTCAGCAAGCCATCCTGAGGCTACGTAGTGAATTCCAGGTCAGCCTGGGCTAGAGCGAGACCCTACCTCGAAAAAACAAAACAAAACAAAAAATAATAAAAATAAAATAAATAAAATAATAAATAAATAAATATAAAATCCTAAAAATCACGTCTTTCATCCCAGCACTCGGGAAGCAGACGTAGGAGGATCGCTGTGAGCTCGCCCGCCTGGGACTACAGAGTAGGTCAGCTTGGGCTAGAGTGAGACCCTTCCCCCCCACACCCCCCAAAAAAATCGAAAAGTGAGCGGACTCAGCAATGGAAGTTTTGGAACTGGGGACCCGGGATGAGGTTCCTAAGTGCATATTTTATTAAGGGAAAAGTTACTTTTCCTATTTCCTTTTCTCATTCTTGAGTGTCATTTCTTTTCACCTTTTGTCTTTAAACTGGTCTTCCTTGGATTGTAAAACAAAATTTCTTTTTAATGTAACGGGGAAGAGGGGAGGATCGTGTCTCAAAGAGGTGTTGCAATGGCTTTGTTGGGAAGGTAAAAAGAGCATTATATTCATCTCAGATGTGGAGGGTGCTAACAAAAGATCAGTCAAGTCTGACTTTTGGATAAATGTGTATTAGCGTTATCGACTGGAGCATAGGCGACTCACACAGCTACACGAGCACTTCTCTTTCTATGACCTTAGAAAGGGGCAGCACCTGTGGGGCCTCGTGTTTCTGATGACTTGGTGTGTTCAGAGGTGGCATTGTTTGTTGCAAATAAATTACCAGCTGTACCCCCTAGTGTGCTGGTAGATAGTGGTTGTTTTCTCAAGTAAGAGCTTGGAGCTCTGCATGGTGGCACAAGCCTTTTGTCTCAGCAGTCTGGAGGCTGAGGTAGGAAGATCGCTGTGAGTTCAAGGCCAGCCTGGAACTACAGAATGAGTTACAGGTCAGCCTGGGCTAGAGTGAGACTCTCCTTTGGAAAACAAATAACAACAACAACAACAACAACAAAGGAAAGTGATAAAAGATTCCCTTAGTGGTTTTATGTCATTACATGAATACATTTTATTCTTTTTAACAATAACTTAGTGTTTTTAATTTTTTTTTGTTTTTAAAAAATTTTTATTTATTTATTAGCAACAGACAGAGAAAGAGGCAGAGAGAGAGAATGGGCACACCAGGGCCTCCAACCACTGCAAACGAACTCAACAATGGCTTTCAAAAAACCATACCAGGCCATTCCCCCCCTGGTTTTCTCACCAAGGTGGCGAGTAGCCAATGACAGGTAGACTCCATGAGATAGGACAACGTAAGACAGGCACCATCACGTATGATGATCCCTTGGGGCCTGGGTTCAACAATGGCTTGACAAAAAACCATACCTCTCAGGGTTGCCAATAATAAAAACAAAAAGGAGGATATGTATGGCACAATACAGGCCTGGCCCTAGCCAGACCTGTTCTGTGGAAATGGCGTTCTGCGCAGGCTCGGTGTGACAATAGCTACAGTCCCATGCTCGCCAGAAGCCTGCTACGAGATGTCCTGTCCAGAGACAGGCTGTCATTGGTCACAAAAAGGGGGACCACCCCATACAATGATTAGCCAGCCAAGCCTTAAAACCCACGTGCACTTCCTCAATAAAGGAGTCAGCGGCAGCTCACCCTCTGCTGCTTCCACCCAACTCCCGGAGTCTGTGTCGAGACTCTGCACTGCTCACCCCAACACGGCAGAGACCCTACTGTCCCTCCTGGGCTGGCCCTAAGGGGGACTGCAACACAGATGCATGCACCATCTTGTGCATCTGGCTTTCATGGGTCCTGGGGAATTGATCCTCGAATGGGGATCCTTAGGCTTCCCAGGCAAGTGCTTAACCGCTAAGCCATCTCTCCAGCCCTAATAATTTAGTGGTTTTTTTTCCCCTCACATCTTTCTGGCTTACCCTATTCTTCAAGTCTTGGCTTAAAGGATTTTTTTCACTTTCCATAGTAGCTTGTCTAAATATTTCCCAAGTACTCCAGTGACATCACCCATTCTTCTTATTTTTTTTTTATATTTTATTTACTTGAGAGAGAGAAAGAGGCAAAGAGCATGAGAGAGAGAGAGAGGGAGAGAATGGGCACACCAGGGCCTCCAGCCACTGCAAATGAACTCCAGATGCATGAGCCCCTTGTACATTTGGCTTATGTGGGTCGTGGAGAGTTGAACCCGGATCCTTTTGCTTTGCAGGCAAACACCTTAACCCCTAAGCCATCTCTCCAGCCCATAACTTAGTGTTGTTCGAATGAAACAGAGATAGATGAACTACGGTTTATTTTAATCTTCAATGCTACAGGTAATTTGGATTATATCTTTTTTGTTTTGTTTTGTTTTTCAAGACAGGGTCTCAGTCTAGCCCAGGCTGGCCTGGAATTCACTCTGCATTCTCAGGGTGGTCTCAAACTCTCCTCCTACCTCTGCCTCCTGAGTGCTCCACCACACCTAGCTTACTTGGATTATATCTTGTCATTGTTTTTCCACATTGCAACAGCACTCTAGTAAATACCCCAGAGTGGATCACATGTATGTATATCCATGTGCACCATTCACTAGGTAACGTCTTAGGAGGGAGTGGTAGTTTGAATGGATGGCCCCCCAATATGTTCAGGATTTTATTAAAGTTTGTGTAGCATCTTGCACCTATCGCAATGTTCTATGAAAAATAATTAACAGGGCTTGAGAGATGGCTTAGCGGTTAAGGCGCTTGCCTGCGAAGCCTAAGGACGCAGGTTTGAGTCTTGAAGCCAGATCCCCCCAAGGTGGTGCATGCGTTTGGATTTCGTTTGCAGTGGCTAGAAGCCCTGGCACCCCCACTTTCTCCCTCTCTCTCTTTCCCTTTCTCTTTGTTACAAATAAAAATAAGTTTGGGACGCCCGGGTGGCGGTCGGGTCCGTGGCCTCACTTCCACCCGGGTTTCTCCGTGGTCTCTGGAAGGCAGGAGAGACCGAGGGGCCGGGCGGGAGCGATCGGGCAGGCTGCAGCGCGGTCCGAAGTTCAGCCCGCTAAAGTCAAAGCGCGGCTCCCGGGGTGCAGTGGCGCGGGCGGAGCGGCCTGGCCGGGGGCGCCCCCCTTCCCACACCCCGAATCCCCGCTGCCGTGCAGCGGCCGGACCCGGTCCCTGGTCCCCAGCCGGACTCGCCCAAGCGAGTCATTGTTCTTCCCCCCGCCAGCCGCCAGCTCGGAGGGGCCCGCGCACCGCGCATCTAGAAGGTGTCGGGGGAGGGTAACATCAGGGAAGTCAGTCTTCGTGAATATCCTTAAAACAGGTGTGTGAAGACGGGGAAGTGGTTCCAGAACCTGCTGCCAGATGGTGCAATGTTCAAAATACTCAAGATGAATTTGAAGAATGGACTAGACCTCAGAAAAGTGGTGGGAATGTTCATCAAATGATGTACGGAAAAAACCTGAACGATGTTTTTTTTTTTTACCTTCCAATCTTAAGCTTGTCTCAGTCGGATCCCAGCCCAGCTCGCTGCTCTCAGTGGCAAGCTCAAAGACGCAGAGAAACCTGTATTTTTTTTTTTTGAAAGATCTGTGTATAGTGACAGGTATATCTTTGCATATAATTTGTATGAATCTGAATGCATGAGTGAAACAGTGGACCGCATATCAAGACTTGGCACGATAGGATGAATAGCCAATTTGGCCACAGCCTTGAATTGGATGGAATCGTTTATCTTCATGCCACTCCAGAGAAATGCTTAAATAGAATATATTTACGAGGAAGAAGTGAGGAGCAAGGCATTCCTCTTGAGTACCTACAGAAACTTCATTATAAACATGAAAGCTGGCCGGGCGTGGTGGCGCACGCCTTTAATCCCAGCACTCGGGAGGCAGAGGTAGGAGGATCGCGGAGAGTCCGAGGCCACCCTGAGACTACATAGTTAATTCCAGGTCAGCCTGGACCAGAGTGAGACCCTACCTCGCAAAACCAAAACAAAAACACACACACACACACACACACACACACACACACACAAACATGAAAGCTGGCTCCTGCACAGAACCCTGAAAACCAAGGTGGCACATGTTTCTTGGAGTTCCCTTTGCAGCGGCTGGAGGCTTTGACATGCCCATTCTTTCTCTCTGCCTCTTCCTTTCTCTCCTTCTCAAATAAGTAAATAAAATAAAACAATTTTAAAGAGCCAGGTGTGGTGGCACATGCCTCAAAGAAAAGAAGGAGGAGGAGGAAGAGAAAATGGATCCCTTGTACCCCATTGGTGAATATATGAGTGGTGCCAGCATTATGGAAAATATTATGGCAGTCCTTCCAACAGTTAACATAGGATTGTCATATAACCCAGCAATTCTCCTGGGAATATACATCAAAGAATTGAAAACAGAGATTTTTGTACACCTGTGTTCATAGCAGAGTTAGAAGCAATGCAACTGTCGACAAACAAATGAATGCATAAACAAAATATGTTGAATATGATGGAATGTTACACAGCCTTTTAAGGGAGGGACCTCCTAGTGTGGTAGAGTGTAGACATGCTATGAGAATATTGTGGTAAGGGGAATAGGATGGTCATAAAGAGAAAATGTATGATTCTACTTACATGAGGTACCTAATGGAAACAGCAAACAGAATGTTGGTTGCCAGAAGTTGGAAGATGGATGAAGGAACGAGTAATGTTTTATGGATGTAGACAGATGCTCAGTTTTGCAAGATGACAAGCATTCTGTGTATTGGTGGCCCAGCACTGTGAATAAATGTATTTAATGCCACTGGTATTTGTGTTTGAAGTGATTATGATATTAAGTTTTATCTCCTGTCTATTTGACTGTAATTTTTTTTTTTTTTGAGACAGGATCTCACTCTTGCCCAGAATTCCAAATGCTGGGATTAAAATCATGCACCACCACACCCCGCTCCATGGCACATTTTTTTTTGTTTTGCTTTTTTGGTTTTGTGAGGTAGGGTCTCACTCTGGTCCAGGCTGACCTGGAATTCACTATGTAGTCTCAGGGTGGCCTCGAACTCACGGCGATCCTCCTACCTCTGCCTCCTGAGTGCTGGGATTAAAGGCGTGCGCCACCACGCCCGGCTTCCATGGCACATTTAAAAAAGCATTTGTGTGCATGAGAAAGAAAAAGAAGGAAACACAATATATGTGAATAACTTGTAGAATGAAATAAGACAATATATTAGAACATGCCTTTTTGGTTGATGGAATGTGATTTTTTTAAAGAAATTATTTATTTACTTATTTATTTATTTTGGTTTTTCGAGGTAGGGTCTCACTCTAGCCCAGACTGATCTACAATTCACTATATAGTCTCAGAGTGGCCTCAAAATCATGACACTCCTCCTAACTCTGCCCCCAAGTGCTGAGATTAAAGGTGTAAACTATCATACCTGGCTGGAATGTGATTTAAAATTTTTTTATTTAATTAATTTATTTGTGAGAAGGAGAGGGAGAGAATGGATGCACTGGGGCCTCTAGCCACTGCATATGAACTCCAGACATATGCATCACCTTCTGCATCTGGCTTATGTGGGTGTTGGGGAACTGAACTTGGGTCCTTAAGCTTTGCAGGCAAGTGCCTTAACTGCTAAGCCATATCTCCAGCCCTGGGATGTGATTTTAAAAAAAAATTTTTTTTAATGTATTTGAAAGAGACAGTGAGTATGGACATGCCAAGGCTTCCTGCTACTGCAAAATGAACTCTAGACACATGTGCCACTTTGTGTATCTTGCTTCACATGGATACTCAGGAATCAAACCTAGGCTATTAGACTTTTCAAGAAGGCATCCTTAACAACTAAGCCATCTCTCCAGCCCTGATTTTTTTTTTTTACAAAGAAAATCTTCACACTATCTGAACAAAAACCTTTTTAAAAAATATATTTTTATTTATTTGAGAGAAAGAAAGAAGCAAGAGAGAGAGAGAGAGAGAGAGAGAGAGAGAGAATGGGTATGCCAGGGCCTCCAGCCACTGCAGATAAACTCCAGATGCATGTGCCACCTTGTGCATCTGGCTTACGTGGGTCCTGGAGAGTTGAACTGGGATCCTCTGGCTTTGCAGGCAAATGCCTTAACCACTAAGCCATCTCTCCAGCCCAAGACTTTTTTTTTTAAAAAAAGATTTTTTATTTATTTACTTATTTATTAGAGACAGAGAGAGGGAAAGAGAGAGAGAGGGAGAATGAGAATGGGTGTGCCAGGCCTCTAGCCACTGCAAACAAACTCCAAATGTGTATGCGCTCCCTTGTGCATCTGGCTTACATGGGACCTGGAGAATCGAACCAGGGTCCTTAGGCTTCACAGGCATGTACCTTAACTACTAAGCCATATCTCCACCCCAAGACCTTTTAAAAATTTTTATTTATTTTTGGAGAGAGACACAGAGAGAGACAGAGAGAGAGGGAGGGAGAGGGAGACAGATAGAGATGGGCACGCCAGCAGTCTCAGCTGCTGTGAACGAAATCCAGATGTGTTCGCCCCCTTGTGGGCAAGTGTGGCATTGTGCCCTTGCGTCACTTTACATCTGGCTAAACGTGGGACCTGGAGATTGGAACTGGGTTCTTAGGCTTAACAGGCAGGCGCCTTAGCCGCTAACCCATCTCTCTGGCCCCAACAGATTTTTTTTTAAAAAGGAGCAAGGACAGTTTTTCAAGTTTATATTACTTAGTTAGCTCTAAGGGAGAAAATATGAACACAAACAATAGATTTGAAGGTCTTTTTTTAAATATGGAATGCTTCACGAATTTGCATGCCATCCTTGAACAGGGGCCATGATAATCTTCTCTGTGATGTTCCAATTTTAGTATATGTGCTGCCGAAGCAGGCTTGATTTGAAGTTTTAAAAGTGAGGAAGGGTCCATGTTCCATTTAGTTTTAGAGGCTAGGGGAGGGGCAGGAATGTGAGGCATCTTGTGATGGGTGAGATCTAAAAACCACTTATGCCAGTCCCTGTTTTGTCTCCACAGAGTCTCACTGATCTAGTGACAGCTGCCCCAAGTCATGATCAACCAGCTGCTGTACAGGGGCAGAGCCCCCCAGATAGCATTTGTTTTCCAGGTAAATTCCAGATTGATCACTCATTCCCCCTTGTCTCTATGTTCTTCTGAATTTTCTGTTTTGCAGCTCCTAGTTCATTCATTCAAATGCTACATCCATCTGGGCATGGTGATGCCTGCCTTTAATCCCAGCACTGGGAGGCTTGAGGTAGGAGGATTGCCTGTGAGGTCCGTATCAGCCTGGGCTAGGGTCAGACCCTGCTTCAAAACAAACAATAACAAATGCTAAGTTCAGGGTCATGAAAATTTGCCAATATGTTTTAAATAAGTTCAATAGTCTCTGCACTTGCATTTAGGTATTTGATTTATTTTGAGCCTGGCATGTTTTTGAAATATTTTATTTATGAGAGAGAGAATGGGTGCACCAGGGCTTCCTGCCATGGCAAACAAATTCCAGACACATGCGCCGCCTTGTGCAGGTGGCTTTACATGAGTACTAGGAAATCAAACCAAGGTCCTTAGATTTTGCCGGCAAGTGCTTTAGTTGCTGGGCCATTTTTCCAGCCACCAGCATCTTTATTTTACATGCGGCTATCCAGTTGCAGCTGTCCTAATGCCATTTGTTGAAAACACCATTCTCTCCCAATAAATGGTCTTGACACTTTGGTTGGAAATGATTGAACAAGGCAATCAATGGTGGTGTGCACCTTTAATCCCAGCACTTGGGAGACTGAGGTAAGAGGAACTGCAGTATTCGTGCAGATGATTGATTCAGATTACCTGGAGGAAACTGGACCATGGCTTTTGGTGTATGTCTTTGTCAGTGAGGTGTGTTTCTTGAAGGCACCAAATAGGTGAGTCTTGTTCGTTTAATTCAGCTGGCCTGCATCTAGTTTGAATCAGAGGCCCCACATAAATTCATGTGTATTGAATGCTTGGTCCCCAGTTGATGGCAATTTGGGAAGTGGAGCCTTGCTGGAGGAGGTATTATAATGGGATGCTAGTGGTCCAGGAAAGTCCTTGAACCCCAAACCCTAGGTTTGTTTTTAATTTTAATTGAAGAATTGAACTTAAAAAAAAGACTGAAGAAGATAATTATTAAATTATTATATTTATAGAGGAAAGGCACTCTTGTGGCTAGTGATCCCATGTGGAAGGCCTAAAAAAAAAGAAAAAAAACTGAGGAAAGAAAAGAGGAAAAAAAATATTCAAGGAGCTCCTGCCATGTGGAGAGCTGGAAAAGATAAAGGAGCCCATATAGACAGTAAAGATTAGTGCACCGCCCCAGGCTGGGCCCAGCTGAGAGAAAACCTCACCCACAGCTGGAAGTTCTCAAGTGGTCAGAGAGCCTGCCCTCCCTTTGCAAAGGTATTTATAACCTTAGAATGGTAGGATGTCTTCTGGTTCAGGTGAACCAGAGGGACAGCTGGTTGGTTAGGGCTAGGGGCTGTCTCAGGAAGAGGTTAGCCCTGACACCAAGTTCTAGGGGCTGTACTTGACCAACCACAATGCTTAAATCCTGTGAAAGACCTCTCTCCCAGGAGGGGCCCAGGTTGTTTGTGAAAAAACAATTCTAGGGAACTAGACAAGAGATAATAAGTCAGATCATCTTTGATTTCTAAAAAATGCAAACTTTCTTGCCTTTTTTACCTTTAGGGGTCCAGGCACCCTAACTGTACTCCCCTCTCAGTGTGCTGTGGGGGACAGGTTTCAGGATGTTGTATTAACTTGCCTTTGCCAGAATTTGACTTACCTTTTTTTCTACTGTTTTCTACCTGCTATGGCAGAGGTGATGTCCAGCCTCTGCTCATGCCATCATGTAGCTTCCCCTTAAGACTGTAAGACATCAAAAAATAAAAATAAAGAGCTGAGCTGGATGTGGTGGTGCACGCCTTTAATCCCAGCACTTGGGAAGCAGAGGTAGGTGGATTGCCGTGTGTTCGAGGCCACCCTGAGACTACATAGTGAATTCCAGGTCAGCCTGGACTAGAGCAAGACCCTACCTCAAAAAACCAAAAAATAAAAATAAGTAAATAAACAAATAAAGGGCTGGAGAGATGGCTTAGTGGTTAAGGCGCCTGTCTGCTAAGCCTAAGAACACCCATTCTATTCTTCAGGTCCCATGTTGAGCCAGATGCAAAGTGGTACAAGGTCACAATGCTGCACTTACCCATAAAGGGGTGCACATGTCTGGAATTTGTTCACAGCGGCTGAGAGGTTGCTGGCATGCCCATTCTCTATCTGTCTCTCTCTCTGACTCTCCAAAATAAATAAATAAATAAACAAACAAACAAACCCTTTTCTCCCATGAGCTGTTTTTGGTGGGGTGGTGTATCCCAGCAATGAGCAGTAACTACAATAGGTAGGCCAGGCTACCCACTGACTACATGCTGTAGACAGCTTCCTGTTGCTGGGATGAGCCTCTAAACCAGATAAGATTTTATATGGGAGGAATGGGACTTATTTGAAGCTTACAGAATCAGGGGAAGTTCCATAATGGTAGAAGAGGCTGGCCCCTGTTACAGATCCAAGCAGAGAGACACCACCAAAACAGCCTGCACCACAAGCAAGCCGGAACTGCAGGGAACTGCAGCAAACAGCAGGGACCCAGGCTGAACTCACTCTGCGTATCAGGCCGGAATTCAGATCCTTCATGCTCCCCCACCCCCAGTAGCAGGAGTCTGCCTGTGAGGGGCAGAAGTTACAAATACAAAACTTAATAACACCCAAGTCTATTGGTCCACTGGGGGACATCAGTCTCTACAGTTAAGTTATCCTCACGTGATAGGGTTAGCTTCCAGTCACTGAAGTCACCAAACACTCAAGCTACCAAGCACCATGCCCTTCTCCCCCAGCCCCAGCCTCCTGAACTTTTTTTTTTTCAAAATGAACGAAGTTTAATGTTACATCTTAATTTCAAAAATTAAACATTATAGGGCATCTCCCTTCAGCACACAGGAAATGCTCTGGAAATGGCGTCCTCCTTCAGCACACAGGAAGTGCTCCGTACAGGGTTTCTGCTTAAGAGTGACTCAGCAAGGCCTAAGCCGAAACTGCCTCCGCCCAGCTACTGCTGACGTGGTGAAATACTATTGGCCCTTACACCTTTATCCCATCCTGAGACCCACCCTCTTTCTCAGTTATATAAACACCTTCCCATTACAATAAACCGAGTTCCTGCCTAGACAGACTCCCAGCTCAGTGTGGTTTTTTTCTCCCCTGTGTTTTGGGGGGGAGGGGTCTGAGCCACCGATACCCATCATCCTGCTCAACCTCAAGAGGAGCCCCTGGCCTGGCTCTCTCTCTTCCGCTCTACCTGCCCGGGGAAGAGGAACCGACACGTACAGGGTTTCCATTTCAGAACACAGGAAGTGCTCTGGAACTCTGGAAAGGGTGTCCTCCTTCAGCACACACAGAAAGTGCTCCCTAGGGGGGGGGGACATCCTCCTCTTTAGTGCACAGTGAGGTTTTTTTTTTTTTTTTTTTTTTGCTTTTGTTTTTCGAGATAGGGTCTCACTCTAGCTCAGGCTGACCTGGAATTCACTATGTAATCTCAGGGTGGCCTTTAATTTATGGTGATCCTCCTACCTCTGCCCCCTGAGTGCTGAGCTGGGATTAAAGGTGTGCACCACCACACCCAGCTGTGAGCTTCTTTTTTAAAGAAATATTGTATTTGAGAGAGGGAAAAAGAGAGGGAGAGAGGAACACACACACACACACACACACACACACACACAGAATGGGTATGCCAGGGCCTCCTAACACTACAGACAAACTCTGTGTACATGTGCCACTTCGTGCATCCGGCATTACGTGGATACCGGGGAATTGAACTGTCTTCTGGCGTTGCAACCAAGTGCCTTTAATGGTTGAGCCATCTTCCCAGCCCCCAAACCTCTTATAGCATGTCCATGTCTAGCTCTCCCCCTCTCCCCAACAACCCTCCGTGGCTGCCTCCTACCCAGAGATTTTAGCAGGGTGCCCCTAGGCTCCCTGACTTAAAATTGCTCTGCCTTTTTAAGCTCCAGAGGAACTCAGCCTTAATAAGCTCTCTTTGAAGATGGCACCAGGCCACAGTCCTTGGAGACGTAAGGTGTGACAAAATGAACGTCCTCTCCAATGCCGTCCTGTCACACGAGAGGAAGTCTTGTCTCATCAAATCCCCCAATTGGATTTGAGGCTTGTGAGAGCTGTGCACTTATTCTGTGCGTTGGAGCTGGCTGTCGCTTGTCACCAGGGCTGCCCAGTTTACCTTTTGCGTGAGGCTTGTGTCCTTCTCCCCCTGCACCGCCACACGCTGGAGACCCACGGCTGGGGCCTTTTCTCTGTGGTGTCTTCTGTTTCTCTGCTTTTTAGTGGTGTGATATCCTGTGTATTGTTTGCTTTCTCTGATCTGGGACAAAGTGCAGGAAGTTTTTTCATGTGGAGGCGGGGGAACTGAAGCTCAGAAGGAACTTCAAGTGGAGCTGAAAGATAAAACCTCAAGGCTTTGTCCCAAGTGGCACACTTCCTCCAGCAAGGCCTCACCTCCTGATGGTTCCACGGCCTTCCCAAACAGCTCCACCAGCTCCACATGCAGTATTCCAACACACATGAACCTATGGGGGGGCACTTTAAATATTTATTTATTTATTATTTATTTAACCGAGAGAAAGAGGGAGGGAGGGAGGGAGAGAGAGAGAGAGGAAGCGCATGTCAGGGCTTCCAGTCACTGCAAATGAACTCCAGACGCATGTGCACATTTGTGCATCTGGCTAACGTGGATCCTGGGGAATTGAATCTGGGTCCTTTGGCTTTGCAGACAAATGCCTTAACCGCAAAGCCATCCCTCCAGCTCCTGGAGGGGCACTTTATAGTCAAACCATCACAGCATGCTCTTCCCTCTCTGGAATAGTCTTTACTTTGTTGCCCTGACTTTTCCCACACGGGGGAAATGTCTAATCCATCCCTTTACTGGGAACATCCCACTGTACCTTATTTGTGGTGCTTATGGTCTCTGTTAAGGCTAACCCAGCCCCAGAAAGTCTGTATAAACCACTGGTCTCTGCTGGTTCTGGGGTTTTTCAGTGACAGAAACAGAAAGTGCTTGTCCCTGTTTTATTCCTGTGACATCACTCCACACCGCCTTCCTCTCTGATAATTTTCCCTCCTCGTTTTCATTTTCCTTTCCACTTGTTTGCATTGCCTAAATTCTGGGGCACTGTAATCAGCCGGTTCTGGCTCAGATTCTTTTCACTCATCTTCATCCTTCCTGGAGGTCTTGGTGGTCTGTCCACCGCTAGCTGCTCCTCGCGTCCATGGGCATCATTGCAGAAAGGCATGCTGTGTCATGACCTCAGCTTCCCTCCAGGGATGGACAGGGCAGCAGCGGCGGGAGTGGGAGGAGGGAGGGAGCCCAACGGAGGTGACTGTGATCTGCTTGGAGCCCAACGGAGGTGACTGTGATCTGCTTCCTCGTCCACAGATGTCCCAGCTCCATTCCGTGGTGCAGGCCTGTGCCTGGAGCATGGTGCTGGGTGGTGGTAACTACCGTTCCTCTGCTTAGCAGTTACTCCACTGCTACTGCTAGTCACCCCTCACCACGACAATGGAGAACCAGCCTCAAGGAAAGGGGCACCCACCCACCAGAGGCCCACTACTGCGCCGGGAAGTAGTGCAGTAGGCAAGCACATGGGCAGTACATTGTGTCATCTTGTGTTGGCTCCCGAATCTTTATCTTTCTAGACATCTGTCCTTTTTACAGATTACCTTCTTGTTGATGTACAGAAGTTCATAACATTCTCTCATAACCCTTATTATTTCTGTGAGGTCAGTAGTAATGACCTTCTTGTTGAGTCTTTTTTTGGGGATAGGGTTTCGAGGCAGGGTCTCACTCTAGCCCAGGCTGTCCTGGAATTCACTATGTAGTCTCAAGGTAGCCTTGAACTCATGGTGATCCTCCCACATTTGCCTCCTGAATGCTGGGATTAAAGATGTGTGCCACCACACCCAGCTTTTGTTTCTCTTTTCTTCTTCTTTTATTATTATTATTATTATTAACAACTTCTCTTTTTTTTGAGGTAGGGTCTCACTCTAGCCCAGGCAGACCTGGAATTCATTCTGTATTCTCAGGGTGGCCTCAAACTCATAGTGATCCTCCTACCTCTGCCTCCTGAGTGCTGGGATTAAAGGCATGCACCACCACACCTGGCTTTTTTTGAGTCTTTTTTAAAAATATATTTTAAATTTATTTTTATTTATTTAAGAGAGAGAGAGAGAGAGAGGGACAGATAGAGAGATTGAGAGCACCAGGGTTTCTGGCCACTGCAAACTCCAGACTCATGCGTCACCTTGGGCATCTGTCTTATGTGGGTCCATAGGCTTTGCAAGCAAGTACCTGAACCACTAAACCATCTCCAGCCCTTGAGTCTTTTTTTTTTTTTTTTTTGGAGAGAGACAGAGAGAGAGGGAGAGGAAGACAGATAGAGATGGATGCGCCTGCATCCTCTCAGCTGCTGCAAACGAAATCCAGATGTGTGCGCCCCCTTGTGGTCAAGAGCGGCATTGCTCCCTTATGTCACTTTGCATCTGACTAAACGTGGGACCTGGAGATTGGAACCAGCATTCTTAGGCTTTGGAGGCAAGCACCTTAACCGCTAAGCCATCTCTCCAGCCCCTTTGAGTCTTTTTTGTTTCTTCTTTTCCTGATCATTTATCTGGGCAGTTACTTGATCGTTCAGAGAATTTGCAGTATTCATTTTTGTGTGTCTTTGTGCATGAATGCGCACTGAGGTCTCTGGCTGCTGCCGTTGAAAGTTTGTCCAGCTCTATATGGAGGGCTGGGAATTGAACCCCAGGCTGGCAGACCTTACAAACAAGTTAAGTGCCTTTAACCTTTGAGCCCTCTTGTTTATTTAGTCTTCATTTTGTTAATTTCTACTCTCATCTGCATATTTCTTTCCTTCACTAGTTCACATTTCTTCTTATAGCATTTTTTAAGGGGAATTAGCTGGGTTATACATATGTTGTGAGTGAGAAGTACAGTCTGAATTGCAAAGATTACTATTTTAAGAAATTAAAGTATCCCAATGTTGGAATGATAACATTTGGGATATTTTAGGTCAAAAGGTACATTGTTAAAATTAATTTGATCTTATTCTGTTCTTGTTGTTTGTTTGTTTGTTTGTTTGTTTCTAAGACAGGGCCTTATGTAGCTCAGGCTAGCCCCAAACTCTTTGTAGCCAAATTGGGCCTCGAACTTCTGATCCTCCCGCCTTCACCTGAGATTACTGATTACAGATTACAACCACTCCTGGAAGATCTTCCTTCTTTTGTTGTTGTTATTTTTTTGTGAGGTAGAGTCTCGCTCTAGCCCAGTCTGACTTGAAATTCACTTAGGCTGGCAGAGAAAGAGAATGGGTGTGCCAGTGCAGCTAGCCACTGCAAATGAACTTCAGATGCATGCACCACTTTGTGCATCTGGCTTTAGATGGGTGCTGGAGAATCGAATTCAGGTCTTTATGCTTTGCAGACCAATGCTTTAACCACAGAGCCATCTCTCCAGCTGGCTTTTGAATGTGTGACTACGGACACTGAACTTGAATCTCAACGTGTGTCTTGCATGGGTCACCAGTGCTGTTTTAATATTTTTAAATTTTTATTTATTTGTTTGACAGAAAGAAAGAGGGAGAGAGAGAGAATGGGCATGCCAGGGCTTCCAGCCACTGCAAAGGAACTCCAGACACACGCACCACCCTGTGCATCTGGCTTACATGGGTCCTGGGGAGTCGAACCAGGATCCTTTGGCTTTGCAGGCAAACACCTTAACTGCTAAGCCATCCCTTCAGCCTTTTAAAATTTTTTTTGAGAGAGACACAGAGAGAGACAGAGAGAAAGAGAGAGGAAGACAGACAGAGATGGGCACGCCAGCAGTGTTTCAGCTGCTGTGAACAAAATCCAGATGTGTGCGCCCCCTTGTGGTCAAGTGTGGCATTGCGCCCTTGCATCACTTTGCATCTGGCTAAACGTGGGACCTGGAGACTGGAACCAGCGTTCTTAGGCTTAGGAGGCAGGCGCCTTAACCTCTAAGCCATCTCTCCAGCCCCCTTTTTAATTTTTTAAAAATATTTTTAAATTTTTATTTATTTAAGCAGTGCTGTTTTAAGATGTATGCATAGCCTATGTAGAAACGAGGCCAGATAGCATGGATTCCACTGAGCACATTAGAGGTGTCACCAGGTCTCCTTTTGCCAGCTCTGCCAGTTTCCTTCACCAGCTTTCTCTCCTTCCTCAGGCCAGTACCTCTCAAAAGACGGAACATGTAAGCCATGCATAGATGGTAAAGGATACACCGTCCAGCAGAATATGAAGGAGTGCATGCAATGCAGCGTCTGTCCAGAAGGTATGGAGCAGGAAGGCCTTGTCCCACAGATGGAATGGGGGTGAGGAGTTGGAAATTATAGTGGATGTGAGTGTTGACACCTCAGTTCCTGTCCAACTGTTGTTGTTGCTGTTGTTGTTGTTATTTATTTGCAAGCAGAGAGAGAAAGAAGCCGGGCGTGGTGGTGCACGCCTTTAATCCCAGCACTCGGGAGTCAGAGGTAGGAGGATCGCCATGAGTTCAAGGCCACCCTTCACTACAGAGTGAATTCCATGTCAGCCTAGGCTAGAGCGAGACCCTACCTCAAAAAACCAAAAAAAAAAGAGAGAGAGAGAGAGAGAGAGAGATAATGGGCACACCAGGGTCTCCAGGCACTGCAAACGAACTCCAGATGCATGTGCCCTCTTGTGCATCTGGCTTACATGGGTCCTGGGGAATCAAACCTGGGTCCTTTGGGTTTTCAGGCAAACGCCTTATCTGCCAAGCCATCCCTACTTTTGTTCCCTACTTGTCTTTGATTCAATGGGATATTTAGATTTTACTTTTCATTTTTAAAATTTTCTGCTTGTATGTGTGCAGTATGCATGTGTGTGTTGTGCCCTTGCAGCTCTCTCTATGCCCACCTGCAGCAGGGTACACTCACCTGCAGTGGCTGGAGTGGAGTCTCAGGTACCTTGATTGCCTGATTTTGTTTTGAGCCTGAATCTCTTTTTACTGACTTTGGAGCTTACAGGCTCCGAAGATTCTCGGGTCTCTGCTCTCCTGTGGGACTGGGATTACAAGCACATGTGACCACATCCGTCTCTTCTATGTCGGATCTGAAGATTTGAACTAGAGCAGTCTCAGGCCCCCTTCAGACTCTCATGCATGCACAGAAAGTACGCCGAGCTATCTCTGCATCCAATGGAATGCACTTTTTAAAAAAAATTACTAGATAATGGATGGCACTTTCTAGGAAAGTCATTGAAGCCATCCATGGGGCAGGGAGACTAATGTGCCCTGTGGAGGGTCACTCTGGTGCCCCCAGATGTGTTGCCTGGTCAGTTACCATCACTGATTTTAAACTCAGCACATGCAGGGTGAGCAGTAAATGCTGTAACAGTTACTTTCGCATTACTGGAACAAAATGCCTGACCACGAACAACTGAAAGGGTTTAATTTGGGTGACACAATCCGTCCTGACCCCCAAGTACAAGTACCATCACCTTTGTCTCAGTGTAGACTATCATCTCTGTCCTTGAAAACTTAATCCTCTTCTTCCGGGACTATCCACAAAATATTTCTATCTCCGCACGCACGCACACGCATGTGTGTGTGTGTGTGTGTGTGATGTATGCAACACCTATGTGTGCATATGTGCACGCCCCATATGCATGCACCAAAGGCTAGAGGAGAGCATCAGATGTCCCTTTTCTGTCACTCATCTATGTTGGTGGGTCAGGCTCTTGCTCTGGGTTCTGGGCTCTGGCATGTGAAGGCTTTTCTGCATTCTGTGGCTCCTTTCCCCCCTCCCCTCTCCAGCAGAGCCAGGGCTTTTGAGAGGTCACCCGAAGGTCATTCTCCTTCCAGGAGCTCACAGGTTCTTCTTTTTTAATTATTTTATTTTATTTATTTATTTGAGAGCAACAGACACAGAGAGAGGCAGAGAGAGAGAGAGAGAGAGAGAGAGAGAGAGAGAGAGAATGGGCGTGCCAGGGCCTTCAGCCACTACAAATGAACTCCAGATGCATGCGCCACCTTGTGCATCTGGCTTACGTGGGTCCTGGGGAATCTAGCCTTGAACCAGGGTCCTTAGGCTTCACAGGCAAGTACTTAACTGCTAAGCTATCTCTCCAGCCCAGGTTCTTCCTTATACCTTCCTTGTGTCAGACCTTTTATCTAGAAGATTTTTTCTCCAAAATAGAGAGTTGTGTTGCTTTTGTATGACCACGTACAGACGACCTCTGAGGTTTGCTATTCCAAATGCGTTGCTGTTACAACTGGCTTCTTGGAATTACCTCCTAAATTCAGTGGTGCTGAAAGGGTACGAGGCTGTGTTTGGATGATCATGCTAACCAGGGAAACTCCTCCCCCAAACTCTTCTGCCTTTTCAGATACCTATCAGAACAGCTCGTGTACCACCACCAGAGACACAGTGTGCCTCTGCAAAGCAGGCACATTCCGGAGAAAAGATGCTCCTGAGTTCTGCCAGAACTGCACTCAGTAAGACGAAAGGGCCCAGGGGACTCCTCCAGCCCAGGGAAAGCCCAGACGACCCAACCTTTCTTGTATCCTTTTCTCTGCCCTGATTTCCTAGATTCCACCATGCCCATAGGGTATAACCACAATACGTGATCCCTCTAGGTCTGGTCAATAAGCAAATCCTTCAAACTCCGCCCCCCCCACACCCACTGTAGCAGTAACCCACTTCCAGTCTTTCCCACCCATTCTTTTCCTCTTGGTCAGATTATTTGTCCATAGGAAGCTATGATTTAGGACCTATGATGCCTTTAAGATCCCTAGGACATGCTTTAATTCCTTTTGAAAAAAAGAGGAAGGACTAGCACACAGTTGGCTTATATTCTTTTATGTATTCGTACAGAGATGATTTTTAATCTTTCCTTGTGCAAGCATAGGCCTATGAAGACAAAAATGCCTGCAGCCTATAGGAGGCATGATAAGGCCGTGTGTGTAGCTCCCCTTGGGGGTCCCATAGGGACCTGAGCTCAGCCAGCCCCACTCCAGGTCTTCTCAATAAGACACATCTTGACCCTGTTTGGGGCTTCAGAACTAGTGGTTAATTAACTTTTCTCTTGACCACCTGGTGTTTGCTACGATCGGTAGAAAGGTTGGTTGTATGGCATGTGGTGCTGTACAAGGGGATGTGGCTCAGTGGTGGCCACGCAGGCTTCCCTTTCCTAACTCAGGGCCTCCCTGCAGCCAGACAGGGTTAGCACACGACCTGCAGAGAAGGAAGGAAAGTTCCATCTCCACCCACAAGGCTGCCAAGTAAGATCCTTCCCAAGACAAGGTGACAAAAAGGTTTATGGCAGGGGGACCCAACAGACATGAGGAGCCTGTCCTTCCAGTCACACCTCCTCGAAGTGGGGGGATATTGAGCAGGGATGGTGGCTTTCCTTTCACCCCATCTGGCAAGCCTCCTCTCCCAGAATGCTATCATTTTTCCCCCTGTGTCTACACAGGTGCTCCAACAAGGAGATGGAAGCATCTCCCTGTACCCCAGGGAGTGACCGCAAGTGTGTTGCTAATGAATCAAACACTAATGTCACCGAGGATCATAAAAAGCAACAGGCCATCACGTACATCATTGCAGGTCTAGCCATACTTTTACCCTGCCTAATTGTCTACGTGCTGTATCTAAAGAAGAAAATAGCCCTGTGTAAGGTAAACTATACAGGTAAGTGTTGGCTCAAAGTGGGTACACTGGGCACCGTCTGTACTTTTCTGCCCCCCCCATATGCCTTTCCCTGTGTCCCAACACCCCCGTGCCCTCTCCTAAGTTTGGTTCTCTTACTTGTTCCTGTGATTAACACCCCCCCCACACACACACCTTCTAGTCACCCCCAGGAACCTTGGGACATGACCAAATCCTCTCGAGGGCTTTTGGTCTCTTTATCTCTCAGCCAGTTCTCAGCCAGGAAGGAAAGCCACCAGGTCCTCAGCTGGAGACAAAGGACAGGGCAGGAGGTGGTCAGCAGTTGGATGGTTTTGATGAGAGCAGTGTCAGAAAGAGATTTTGCATGTGTTTTATTTTCACTCATTTTCTCTCCAACTTTGCCCCATCCTGACGGAGCACCCAAGGGAAACAGCGCCACCCGCTGGGCTCCAGGGGGCTCCCTGTCCAGTGGCTGAGTTGCCAGCCCACTCTGATCAGGGAGAGGGGCTAATGACACCCCTGCTCCCTAAGGAGACCCCCCCATTTCTTCCGGGCCATGAATAGGAGGACCCTGGAGGTCTCTTGAACTCAACACCACTGGGCTTAGAAAGAGACTCGCATCACACCACAGTCAGCTCTTCACTGATTCAGCTAGTCTAGCCAGCCAGCTTGCCCGAGGGAGTCACCTCTCTTTGCCTTCATGCACCGGGATTTACAAGCAGTCTCATGCTAGAACAATGACTGTTTTTCCAGCTGCACTCCAGGAATCCTGCTTACTGTTTTGTTTTATTTTCTCCTCCTCCTCTTCTTCTTCTTTTTGTTTAGTTTTTCGAGGTAGGGTCTCACTCTAGCCCAGGCTGATTTAGAATCGACTATGTGTTCTCAGGTGGCCTTGAACTCATGGTAACCCTCCTACCTCTGCCTCCCAAGTGCTGGGATTAAGGCATGCGCCACCACGCCCAGCTTGTTTTATCACTTCTTGATTTGCTAGAACTTTCAGAACAATGTTCAGAATGATTAGAGAATCCAGGGGGCGTAGCTTGGTGGTGCAGTGCTTGCCTCGGGTGTAGGAGGTCCTTGTTGGCCTCATCTCTAGTGCTGCAAAACAAAATGTAAACAAATGTTTAAAGAGAGCTGGCCATGGTGGGGCTCGCCTTTAATCCCAGCACTTGGGAGGCAGAGAAAAGAGTATTGCTGGGAGTTCGAGGCCACTCTGAGACTATATAGCGAGTTCCAGGTTAACCTGGTCTAGAGCAAGACCCTATCTCAAAAAAATTTTAAAAACAGTTTAGAGACAATAGGCATTTTGGTCTCTATTGGACCTGTTGGGAAGCTTCCCAATGTGTTGTGATCATGAATGACATTGACTGTTAATATAGAAATTTCTTCATTATGTGTGTGTGTGTGTGTGTGTGTGTGTGTGTATGTATACACTCATGGCACCGAACCCATGTGGAGGTTAAAGGACAACATTGGGGTGTTGGTATTCACCTTCTAGCTTATTTCAGACAGGGGTTCTCTCGTTTGCCACTGCCTGTATCAGACTAGCTGGCCTATGAGCCTCACACCTGTGCCCCCCCCCGTTGCCATAGGCATGTTGGGATTACAGGTACACAGACTTCTTGTGTCTGGCTTTGTGTGAGTTTTGGGATCTGAACCCTGGTCATCAAGCTTGTGCAGCAAGCGCTTTGAACCACTGAGTCCTCTCCCCAGCCCTTCTTCATTATTGTAGCAGACAGCTTCACATTGCTAGGATGACCCTCCAGACCAGACACAGTCAGGGAGGAAGGGAATTTATTTGAAAATTACAGATCCACGGGAAGTTCCATAATGGCAGAAGTTGGCTCCACTAACACAGGTCTGAGCACAGAGAAAAGCCACCACCATCAAGCAAGCAAGCAAGCAAGCAACACTTAGGAACTCCAGGCAAAGCTTGGGAACTTCGTATATCTCTAGACTGGAATTTCACCCCCACACCTTAGGCCTGGTCCCTAGATCCACCCAGTGACACCTCCTCCAGCCAGGTGGCTACAGATCTAAATTACAAACTTTAATGAAATCCTGAATATATTGGGGGCCACCCATTCAAACTACCACAATTACTCTTGCATCCCTCTGTTCCAAGCTGGGTTGTTTTATTGTGTGTGTTATGCACGTGTGTGCAAATGCTTGCTCATGTATGTGCCAAAGGAGGATGTTAGTGATCTCCTCTATTGCTCTCCTGCCTTATTTTCTTGACGCAGGGTCTCCTCCAGACATCCTTCTGTCTCTGCCTCACTCAGTGTTGGGGTTACAGGCACATGCAGCAATGCCTGGCATTTTATATGGGTGCTAGAGATTGAGCTCAGGTCCTCTTGCTTGCGCAGCAAGCTCTCTCACTCATTGAGCCATCTCCTCAGCCCCTCAAAGCTGTTTTTTAAAAAGCCAGAATTGGAATTTAATCTCACCGAACCCATCTCCAGCCTGTGTGGTGATTGCTGCTTTCATTTCCTTGGTTACCCTATTGATAACAAGACATGATCATTGATCAAAATTCCTGCAACGTGTCGAACCAAACCTTGACTTTGGATTTTGCAAAGCTCTCTCCTCTACAGTCTCCTACTGGGTCTCACCAAGTGTGGGAAGAGGGACTATTGAGCGGGAGGCAGAAAAACAGCCCCTGGAGTAGAAGTGCTCTGTCTTGATGCAGTGACGCTTGTACATGGGCACAGAACGGAACACTTTTAGGGGAGCCTTTCCTGCTCCAGCGGACCACCCGTGCACAGAGCCTTCAAGATACTGAGGCAGGAAGTGTATCTTCATCCTCAGAGATACCTTAGGGGGAAGTTGCCAGGGTCAGGCCTGCATCCCAGGTCTTCTGATTCTGATCAGACCATCTCCATTCTTTGTTTCAAGAACTTGCAGAACCTAGAGGTGTCCAACAAGGAGGAATTCATCAGATGGAAACGACCCTAGTTGCGTTAAGTATTTTGTTTGAGGCAGTAATGCAGGAGCCTAGGGAACAGGAAGTGTTGCAGTGGTTGTCCTCGCAGCTGACAGGGCTCTCTACCAGCAGAGGTGATGGCAGGTACAGAGCCCCCTATGCTGTTGCTGCTGAACTTGGGAACCACAGAGCTCCATCTTCTTTTGTCCCCCTCAGGGTCCTCCCCAGCTTCTCATTTTGTTGACATCTTCCCTTCTCCCTTGTAATTTAGCACCCCTGATGGCCTCCACAGTGAATGTCTCAGAAGCTGCTGAAGTACCTCAACAAAATCGGCTGCTGTGCGTTTGTGAACACACGTAGCTTGGATGAGCTAGGAGGGATGCCCAGGGCACAACTGAGAACTACATGGGCTCGGGGAATTTCATCCATCAAGAAGAGATGGCCTACTGTGCTCTATGAGTGAAAGAATGCCTTTAGGGGGCTTTTTGCCTCTTGATCATATGTTAAGAGGTATCATCTAAGCATATGTGTAGTTACGTGTATCTGCCTTTATGGTATGTTTATTATATAGCACTTTTTATTTTGGAGGTTTTTTTTTTTTTTTTTTTTTTTTGGAGAGAGACAGAAAGAGAGGGAGAGGAAGACCGAGGTGGGCCTGCCAGCAGCCTCTCAGCTGCTATGAACGAGATCCAGATGTGTGCGCCCCCTTGTGGTCAAGTGCGGCCTTGTACCCTTGCATCACTTTGCATCTGGCTAAACGTGGCACCTGGAGATTGGAACCACTGGAGATTGGAACCAGCGTTCTTAGGTTTAGGAGGCAGGCGCCTTAACCACTAAGCCATCTCTCCAACCCTATTTTGGAGTTTTTAACACACACACACACATTTTGGTTTTGCAAGGTAGGATTTGATTTCACTCTAGTTCAGGGTGGCCTTGAACTCATGGCGATCCTCCCACCTCTGCCTCCTGAGTGCTGGGATTAAAGACGTGCACCACCACACCCGGCTGCTCACCTTCGTATTTTTTGTGTGTTCATATACTGGTGCCAAAACACTTGAAAATGTAGTTACCTAGGCTGCCTGGAATGACTCCGCCGTGGGAACGAAGCAAGGGAAAGGGAGGAGGAAGAGCTGCTCATGTGCATCATCTCACTACCTGACTCCTGTTCTTTTTCAACTTTTAATTGATTTATTTGAAAGAGAGAGAGGAGAGAAAGGGCATGCTAGGGCCTTCAGCCACTGCAAACAAACCCCAGAGGTTTGCACTACCTTGTGCATCTGGCTTATGTGGGTCCTGAGGAACTGAACCTGGGTCCTTTGGCTTTGCAGGCCAGAGCCTTAACCACTAAGCCATCTCTCCAGCCCTCCTGTTCTCTATTATATGCACTTTGCCTCATCCGAGTTGGAATCACTGAGGCCCAGTGTAACTCCTACAGTCGCGACAAGTTTCTATTTCTGCTTCACCACAGGTCCAGAACCCAAATTACCATTTCTAATACATGTTAATGACCTCTAGTCCTGTCCAGGCTCCAGGTGGGAGAGGACAGGGACTTGTCTCTGATGTCTGCGATGGTCATGGGAAGATTGGAAACTATTCATAAATGTGAAACGTATGCTAACTCATGACTAGACTATGCTTTGTATCCTGGTGAATCTGAGCCCAGAGCCACATTTTGGGGTATACATATTTGAGGGCCTCTCAACATCTGATTTCTGTGTGCAAGATTGAACACAGAAATACCAATTTTGCTTTTATAAGTCCCGTTCCCACAGCCTTTGGTGTCTTCAGCAATAAGGTCTTATCTAGTTCTGGTAGCGATGTACTTTGGCAATGGTCTGCACTTTGGGGGGTCCTCATGGGTCTCCCTGACCAAAGCCACTGTGTGTGGAGGAGTGAGCCATCTCTGACACTGGGATCTACCTGCAACGACCGATGGCTTCAGGGTAAAGCTTTCTCCACTCTGTCAGGGTACTTCTGTCCTTATCTTTAAAGTGATTATATATTTTAATTAACTAATGAAGAAGTAGGTTTCTATAGTATTTATTCATACTATCTTTTAGTTTTGGGTGTTCCCTCCCCTTAGACCTTTCCACCCCCTGTATTCTGTCCCTCCACCTGCCTATTATCCCCTCACTAGCCCCTCCCACTTCTCTCTTCGAGTGTCATTCTAGCTTGGCCACATGACTGGTGCTTACTATAACTTAGAACAAATCTGAATACTCCAGGCTAGGATCCACATGTGAGAGAGAACATGCGGTGCTTTGTCATTCTGAGCCTGAATTACCTCACTTACTATAACCCTTTCCAGATCAAACATGGATGAGCAGTTGTCTGTGTAATAAAGGGTAGAGACTTTAGGGTCTGCCTACCAGCAGTTCTGTTGGATCATGTGGCAAATCCATTTTTGAGGTTTTGAGAAGCTTCCCTCCTGACTTCCAGTAGGCATGCCCACCTACATTCCTACCAACAGTGAATAAGGGTTCCTCTTTCCCCACACCTTTGCCAGCTTTTGTTGTCATTTGATTTTTTTTTTTTTTTTTTGATGACAGTCATTCTGACTGGCTTGTTTTCATTTACATTTCCCTGATGGCTAAACATGTTGAACACTTTTAGACATTTATTGGCCATTCGCAATTCTTCCTTTGAGAACACTGTTCCATTCCGTATTCCATTTTTGACTGAGTTGATTTGTTGCTTAGTTTTTTTGAGTTCTTAATATATTCTAGATACTAAACCTTTGATGGAGGTATTGTTTGCATTTCCTTGGCGTTCACTCAGGCATTTGTTCGTGTCCTTTTTGAACTCATTCAAGTGTCGATAATATTTTAGTTGATTCTCTTGCATTTCATTCAAGGATTGTTTGTTCATATCCTCTGTAAGCTTGACATATATATCATAATCGTGTTTCAGAATTGTCTGGAAGGCCTTCTAAGTAGCTCTCGTTGGAGGCTTCAACTATGAAACTAGGCATCCTTTAAAATTTTATTGGCCTATGTGTGTGTATGAGTGCCCTGGGGTCTCTGCTACTGTGAATGGTAACACCAGTCACAGGACCACCTTTTGCATCTGGCTTTACAACCACTGAGCCATCTCCTTGGTGCCAGGGCCTAGGTATTCTCAGTGGGGATATCTGGCTTGGTTTCTTGTGTTAATTGCTTTATGTTGGGTTTTGTCCATCTAAAGTCAATTCCCTTTTGTTGAGAATGTAGCAAGTGCAGTTCCATTGGGAGACCCCCGGGTGGGCTGGACCAAGGACTGTTTCCGTAACTGGCTTCTGGGTTTGGGAGAGGGACGAAACCACCAAGTCACTGGGCCTGCTCCAGGTGGGCTTCATGTATCTGATTGGGGGAATGCTGACTTGTAAGCCGGGCAAGGGGGCTGGGTTGAGTACCCTTCATGTGTCTGGACTAGGGGAGTGAGGATCAGAGCCCGACTCCTGGGTGGCCTACATGCATCTGGGCTGTGGGAGAGGGGACCTATTCACACACCACTTAAAAACGTGTTTGTAATGTCAAAGAAAGAAAAGACCATCATAGGTACAAAATACTCATGTATTATGAATTCATGACCAAATTAAATATGAAACCTTATATAAAAAGAGTGTGTTTTTTTTTTTTTGCCCCCATCCTTTGAAAGAACGCCGAGTGACATGAGTCCGTGGGAGTGTGTTCTGCAGAACTGCCCGGGCCTTCCTTGCTCTCATGCCACGGGCTTGCCCTGCACCAGGGTGTCTCCTGTGTCTCTGCCTTCTTTGAGCACGAGGTGCTTATGTTTTGGGGACTGGAATTCACAGCTCTTCCCTCTCCTGGCTTACCTACAGCCCCCCCCTCAAGTGGTTCCTCTGGGCCCCGGGGCTCTATGTGATACAAACTGGCTGTGATGGAGCTGTGGAGAAGGGTGGTGGGTCCCTGAGGGGTGAGCTGGCCTGGGTGCGGGTGCAGTTCTGTGACCACTTTCCTTGGGTTTCCAAGCCTTGCCTTATGCTCCCCCCTCCCCCCGCCAGCCTTTCCATCATCATCAGTGGGCCCAGGTGGCCCAGCCTTGCCAGCGCCCCAGGAGGCATCCTGCTCCTTTCGCTTGCCTTCACCCTGGGAGCAGAACTCAGCTGCAGGAAGATGGACCAGCCAAGAGAGGGCAGCACATGAATGCCTTCCCAGACAGCAACCCTGGAGGACTTAGGGAGGTGGTCATAATCTTGAGGATCCAGGCTTAGATAACCTGGGTTCATCCCTACTGGAGACCTGCTTGATCTTCCACCGTCTGTTCCTTCTGACAAGGCCAACCTCAGAAGACCAGCTCTTAATCTTAGGGTTTCATTCACTTCTGGGTTTGCTGTACCCCAAACCTAACTAATCCTAGGACCTAAGCAGTCCTTCATCTAAAGCATTTTCTCTGGGGAGGGGACTCCAAAGTGCTTGTGACCCACTGCCTCCTAGGACTTAACTCAGAAATGTAAAAAGGGTAGAGGGTGGCGAAGTGTGGGTCAGGATCAAGAACCAGGGGGGTCAGTTGAGGCTGTGTCCTGTGGGGCTGCGAGCTACCGGGTTATCCCTAGTCTCATCTTGTTCAGCTCTTCCCTGCTCTCTCTTTTATCCTAAACCAGCACTGGGCTGGGTCCCGCACCCCATGACACTTCATTTCAGGAGAGCACTCTTCTCTACGTCTGTGTCCTCTTCCTGACATTTGACCCCTGCTCCAGGCTCACAAGGCACATGCTGTACATCCTGTGGGGTCACTGTCAGAAAGGAGAGGCCAGTCTGCATGCAGGTGGACGACAAGTCTATGCCACTCGAACCCTGACGCCAAAGCCCCGCCACAACCTTGCCGCCTCAGTGGCCAGCAAGGCCCAGGCCAGGAGCGGGGTTGACCTGAGGAATCCTCAGCCACGGAGGGCCCCAAGTCCTCTCTGAAAGGCATGGGAGTTGATGGGACAACCTGATCTTTTGTCTCCCCTTCATGCTTGGCTCTCTGAAAAGCTAGGCCATATGGGGTCTTTACAACCTTCACTTTTGGGGTCGGGTATAGAGGGCAGAGTGTTTTGTTAGTGGTAACTTTCCTTTGAGTTTAGTTTTCCTCTGTTGGGTTTTTTGGTTGTTGTTGGGTTTGTTTTGTTTTGTTTGTTGACTTTGCCCCACCCCACAAAAAGTGGTGCTTACCCAAAGGCAGGGGAAGAGACCCGGAGGAGCTCAGGCTTGCTGTGCGCTGGCCCCACCCTTCCTCCTTCCCTCTCCCAGCCATTCCTTTGCTTCTCATCTCCAACGTGAGGAGTGCTAGAGGCTGAGGGAGAAACTTCTCATGGCACCAACAGGCACTGCCTCCAGGCCTAAGCTCCAAACTGATGCTGCCACCCATCACCAGGCCTGTGCTGCCTGCTGGCAGGACGTGAGTCTCCCTCATGTGCCTTCTGACAGCCATACCCCAGATACAGAAGTTGCAGACTTGGGCCCTAAATATTTCCTTTCTACCCTGATTTCTCCAGTAGGGCATGATGCCTACAAACCCCTTAAGTCTGTTGGTGGAAAGACATGTCCAGTCGAGTCAAGACCCTCACTGCTCACTAGGAGGGGGCTGCCTCTCTGGCCAGAGCTGAGATCAAAGCCACAGGGAAGTATTTGTGCAGGGAGGGTTTCCCCTTGCACACTAGGGTACTCAAGTCCAGAGGGAAAAAATACCAGAGTTCTGAGCTTTCCTGCTTCCCACCTTGAGGCTGGTCTCGCCTGCCCTGCCTTTAACTGTAGGCGGGCCTTGTGCTGACCCGCAAGGCCTGGCTCCTTGGGCTGAGCCACTTTGGCTTGTGAGAATAGCTCTGCCCTTAGGGTCCTGGTTAGGTGAGTCCCCTCATCCCTGTCAGGTGGAGGGGGTGATGCAGACGAGCAGAGGGACAAGGGCGAATGGGGACAACAGCAGCAGGGTCAGAAGAGGGTGGCGGCATCTCAGACCACGGCCGAGGAGGAGGAAGGGGATGCGGAAGTGGCCGCAGAGGAGGACGGAGAGGAGGGACTGTTCCAGAACAGCCACCGGCGCTTGGGCTGCCGTCTCAGGTGCAGGTAGTCCTCCTTCTCACGTTCCTTCCGCGCCCGCTGATAGTGGTCTTCCTCCTTCAGGTACCACACCGGCGGCCACCGGTGTTTCTCGAAGTACTCTTGGTTTTCTAGAGCAGAATGTGAGAGGAAGAGTTGGGGCTGGGGGAGCACAGGCATGCCAGCAGCCTACCACACAGAGACCCTCTCTATACAGCACCAAACCACTCTGCTCAGGGAGCTCCAGAAAGGCTCGGGGGTGGAGCCCATATCCCACATCAAAGAAGCTAAACCGATTTCTAGTGGTAGAAGGAATATCTAAACATGGCTGCATGCATGCTGCTACCTCCCCTCTTAGGATACAGTCATGCTCAGGCAGCCCATCCACAGTGGAAAAACCTAACCCGCCAAGCACTGCAGCGTAGCACAGCTCCCTAAAGAGTGGTTCTTGTGCCACTGTCATGAAGGATGGACTAAACTGCACCTATTCCTACCCAGCATAGACCGAGAGGACTGAACCAAGAGTGCTGGCCAGAACAATATCCAAACTCAAGCCGGAGCACGGTTTCTACACAATGCCTATTGCTTTTGCATCCTGGTCACTGAAGAATGTAAACCAGCGGTTGGGAGAGATGGCCCTGTCGGTTAGAGCACTTGATGCAAGCATGAGGGCCTGAGACTGTGAGTTTGGTTCTCTAGGACCCATGTAAAACCCAGTCCCGGGGGAGCAGAGATCTGAGAATCACTGGGGCAATGTAAAAACTGCAGCTCTACAACAGAGACTCCATCTGAAGAAAACATGGATGAAGCCAGGCGTGGTGGCGCACGCCTTTAATCCTAGCACTGGGGAGGCAGAGGTAGGAGGATCACCATAAGTTCGGGCCACCCTGAGACTACATAGTGAATTCCAGGTCAGCCTGGACTACAGCGAGAACCTAAAAAAAAAAAAAAAAAAAAGAAAGAAAGAAAAAAAAAAAAGAAACATGGGTGAGCAATAGAGGAAGGGCACGCGACAAGCTCTGGGTCTCCACATGAGCACAAGCATTAGCTTCTACACCACACATATTATACCCATAAAAAAAAAAAATTAGGGCTGGAGAGATGGCTTAACAGTTAAGGCATTTGCCTGTGAAGCCTAAGGATCCCAGTTCGATTCTCCAGGTCCCACGTAAGTCAGATGCACAAGGGGGCACACACATGTGGGGTTCGTTTGCAGTGGCTAGAGGCCCTGGCATGCCCATTCTCCCTCTCCCTCTCTCTCTTTCCCTCTATCTGTCTCTAATAAATAAATAAATAAATATAAAATCTTTAAAAAATAAAATTAAAAAATAAAAAATTAGAGTGTATAACTTGTGGGTCCTGTGAGTTTGGAATAAAACAGCTAAGGCCAAGAAAGAAGAGCTGCAAAGCTGGGACTCAGCAAGGTTAGGTGTTAGTGTAGAAGTTTCTGGCCAGAGCCGAAGTTCCCCGGAGAATCAAGAAGCAGAGCCATGAAAGAACGTGGCTCAGATTCTGGAATGCATGGGGAGCCACGGGAGGTGTGCGGCTCCGAGATGGATGCAGTTGGGCCTGGGCTTTAGAAAGAAAATGCTAGAAAGGTTATAACAAATGTGGGAAAGAGGAAAGAGAAGAGTTCTGGGCGAACTAGGAGGGTGCAGCAACAACTGGCAGAGGGGAGAAGGGTCAGAGCAGGGTGGAGGGAGCCCCGTGAAGACCTGCGTCTCTGGGAGGGCAGCAGCGTGTCCCGGTGGAACCTGTGCAGTCGCTGCTGGGCTCCAGGACTGAGAAATGGAGATTAACTAAGGAAACAGAGCTGCAGGTGACCCCACAGGATATCCAGACCTGGGTGGACCAAGCTGTGGATGATGCCCATTTCTATGTAGGGAAGTCAGTTCAGTGGGTCATAGACATCTTTTTATAATTTTATAGGCTTTCCTGTGTGTTCTGGGTCACAAAATAGCTAATATATTTATAGTGTTCTAAACCAAAGATTCTGAAGACTCTAGTCCAATGCCTTCTTCAGAGCTCTATGTAACACAAGCCCAGAGTAGTGAGAGCTGCCAAGGTTCTCAGCTTCCCAGCCCTCACGCCAGTGCTTCTCCTGGGCCCCTCTGCATGGCTGAAGCATCTTGGTAGGCTGTTCACACCACAATGGCATGGGAGGCTTCAGGATCACTGGAAACCTTTGGGTCCCATGCTGTGGACCTGAGCTTAGGGGAAAGCAGCAGGAGCTGCTGGGGCTGGCCCACATGCTCACCTGGGGACATGGCCTTCATGTCTCGGGGGAACTTGCGGCACACGTTGTTGTAGTTGGTGCAGATGTGATGGAGACACCAATCAGCCAGCTGGTACGCACAGTGGAACTGTGGGCAGGATAGAAATGCACCTGTACCTCAGCAGGGTATCTGCAGGGATGCCTACAGTGGCCTTCAGACTGGCAGCCTTGGGTAGTGAGGGCAAATACCCTTGTCAAGGGACCCATCCTTATAAACAAGCCCACCCAGAACCAAAGAAGACCAAGCTAGAGGTAGGCTCCTGGACCCTTGCCAACCCCACTGGTGTCCCTACATCCATGCTGCTGAGATCCATGGCCCTGGTGGGGGAGCCGTCTCTGATCTCTGCCCTCCTCAGCTCTTATCCCACACAACCCCCTTCTCCTCTCGGTATCCAGGGCACTCTGAACCAGGATGTGGGTGACAGGGCTTAGAGAGCTCACCTTCACAAGGTCAAGCTTGGTACTTGTCATGTGCTAACTCAGTAACCTAACCTCCGAAGGCTCACTCGTGGTCAGTGCTGTGAGGCCTGTGTGGGAGACTTTGCTTGGACTGGAGATAAGGAGGTGGGTGTTTGATTTCAGAAGGAGAGTTCTCAATACCCCTCAGATAACCCCAATCTTAGCCTGGAGCCCCTCTGCTGCCCTACAGTCTTGGTCTTTCCTTTCACGGCCCGCCCCCTGCCCTCGGTGGATGCCCAGGGGTTCTCCAGCTACTTTTTGGTAAACAGGATGATGAGAGGTTCCCATCTACTCACCACGCCCAGGACCCCTGCAGAGCCTGGAGTTGGCATTGGTGTCAATCCTCCCCTCCCCCGCTGGGATACCGATACCTGTGCCAATTCCAGGAACACAAGGACGTCTCCATCAATGTCCACCATCATCTGAGTTGCTTCCATCAGCCCGGTCACTGTGTACTGCTCTGTGACACACAGAGACAGCAGTCAGCTGGAGAATCACATCCAAGGACCTCACTACTCGGCCTCACCATAGAGGACTGTTGAGGGGAGGGGTCGAGGGACTAGGGCCAGGGACAAGTCCTGATAGGCCACAAAGACCACAGGAGACGTACATTTTCTCCTATTAGGGGGACAAGGGACTGTGGGGGGACCTCGGTGGGGTGGGTGGGGTGGCATGAGAAGTAGAAAAGGTTGCTAAGCTTACTAAGAGGATTTTTCAAACTATGTATTGTCCCACTATATAATCTGATATACATAGGATCATAGTCCTCAAAAGAATTTGCCACTGATGGGATGTGGATGCTGGAGAGATGGCTTAGTGGTTAAGGTGTTTGCCTGTGAAGCCTAAGGACTCAGGTTCAATTCTCCAGGTCCCACGTAAGCCAGATGCACATGGTGTTACATGTGTCTGGAATTCATATGCAGTGGCTAAAGGCCCTGGCGTGTCTATTCTTTTTCACTCTCTCTGCCCAAGAATCATGAGCTAATACTATGGATTAAGCTTGCTTCTTTATATTAATTTAAGTTCGAGTAAACTGTGTACTCACCTTGTACTTTAACATTAAAACATCTATATGAAGGAAGTAAACCTCCTTGGTCCAGAATTGTTATTAGAAGATTCTGTATAAGCTCATAAGGTATTTTATCTTTACTTTTTATTTTTGGGATTTTATCTTTAAAGAGATAAATATAGTTTCCAGCACCATCCACAGAAAAGATCTGGAAACAGTAACTATCCCAGGAGCAGTGAGCAAACCGGTGTCCGTTTCCAGTGCTAACCATAGAAACCAGGACTTTTAGCACCTTACAGGCCCCAAGTTCAATCATGAGCACCACAAAGAAACTAGAGCTTCTTGGAGAACTGGATGAGCAGATCTGAAGCATGAAGTGAACATGTTGGAGCTAGAACATCTCATGATTCAGAGAGCAAGGAAGCCCAAATGTGTGTGAACTGGAACCAAAAATAGGTACCAGAAACCAGTAAGCTAGTAAAAGGCTGTAAGGGAGGGAGGAGAGGGAAGGACTTAAGTGTATGGTATTGCACATATGTAAGTAGAAGAACAGATTACAGGGAGGGGAATGGCCTAAGCGAGGCCATGGGAAGAGAATGCGTAAAAGAAGGGCAGGGGAGGGTCAATCTAAATTCAAGATATTGTGAATAAGACTTATGTAAACCTACTTTTTTGAATAATGGCACATCTAGAAGCTGTAGACTGTTACTAGAAAATTTTCAGTACCTGGGATGGGATACCTTCCAGTGAGTTGTTGGCCAAGGAGGTCCTGGTAGCCTCCAAAACATTAAAGGCTTTTGCCAAAGCCCTTGGTTTCCCTTGAGAAACAGATAGTAAGACCCTATTGCTGAAGACATCTCTTGCCTGAGAGGTAAGGTCACTGAGAAAGCAAGCTGGTGCTGAGCAGAAAACCTCCTCCCTGTAGACCAGCCAACTAAAAGCTGGAAAAAGCTGCACTGCATACAGTATGGGAGACAGAAGTCATCAGCAGTGAAAACAATGGACACTGAATATTCAAGTTTGGCCATACTGGCCCAAAGACTGAATGGGTACAATCGTGGCATGTCTACTCTTGGGGTAACCAACTGCTCCAGAATTGGACTGAAGGCCCTCTCTATGGGAGGGAATACATACCTGGTACTGAAAAACCTAAGCAAAAGTCTATGGCAGGGGAGGTCATGAGCCTTAGGGGTATAAAGCTTGCTCTTGTCTGACTAAATGTATATATTATTTCCACCAAACTGCCCTGAAAGCACTACACTTAATGTTCATATTCACATATTAATACTACTCTCATTTCTGGTTAGAGAAGCTTCTCTTTTCAGATGGCGATGACCACTGGGATGACCCAAAAGGCAACATAGTGCTGAGAAGAAGGGATGGAGGAGTGCCCAGCACTGAAACACCTCTGTCACACCCTCCAAGGCTCAGGGCCCATTGCGGAAGAGGGGGTGCATAGAATGGAAGAGCCAAAGGAAGGGTACAACTCCTTACAATGCAACTGTCCAGACAGAAATTGGCCTCGATATCCATGACCTTGCAGTGCCTAGCAATACCTTCGCAAGACCCTCAAAATAGAAGAAAAAGATGATGACATCAAATTAAAAGAGAGACTAATGGAGAGAGGGAGGGGATATGAGGGAGATTGGAATTCTAAAGGGGAATGGGAGGGGAGGGAAATATGCATTTTTTTGTATGTAAGTATAGAAGTTGTCAATAAAAAAAAAGAAAAAGAAAAAAAATCAGTAAATAGGGCTGGAGAGATGGCTCAGCAGTTAAAGGTGCTTGCTTGTAAATGTTTGATTCCCCAGTACCTACATAACGCCAGATGCACAAAGTTGTGCATACATGCTCTGCCTCTTTCTTTCTCTAATAAATAAATATATTTTTTTTAAATCAGTAAATGGAAGCTGGGCATGGTGGTGCATGCCTTTATTCCCAGCACTCAGAAAGCAGGGGTAGGAGGATCACCATGAGTTTAAGACCACCCTGAGAATACATAGTGAATTCCAGGTCAGCCTGGGCTACAGCGAGACCCTACCACGAAAAACCAAAATAAAAAAAAAAAAGAAAATCAGTAAATGGAGCTGGGTGTGGTAGTACACACCTTTAATCCCAGCACTCGAGGCAGAAGTAGGAATATAGCCATGAGTTCAAGGCCATTCTGAGACATACTACATAGTGAATTCCAGGTCAGCCTGAGATAGAGGCTCAAAAAACCAAAACAAAACAAAACAAAATAAAACAAAGCAAAGCAAAAAAGGGCTGGAGAGATGGCTTGGCAGTTAAGGTGCCTGCCTGCCAAGCCTAAGAACACCGGTTCCAATCTCCAGGTCCCACATTTAGCCAGATGCAAAAAGTGATGCAAGGGCGCAATGCCGCACTTGCCCACAAGGGGGCGCACACGTCTGGAGTTCATTCACAGCAGCTGAGAGGCTGCTGGCGTGCCCTCTCTCTCTCTCTCTTTCTAGCTCTCTCTCTCTCTTAAAAAAAAATCAGGAACTGGGGCTGGAGACAAGGCTCAGTGGTTAAAATACTTGCTTGAAAAGCCTATGAGCCTGGGTTTGATTCCCCAGTGCCCACATAAAGCCAGATGCACAAAGTAGCACATGCATCTGGAGTCTGTTTGAATGGCAAGAGGTCCTGGTATGTCATACTCACTCTTTCTCCCTCTCTCTCTTTACTCACAAATAAATAAATAAATAAATAAAAGTATCACCTTTAATCCCAGCACTCAGAAGGCAGAGGTAGGAGGCACATACCTTTAATATTCATTAGTATTCATTATTTGAAACAAACAAGATCTATGAAAAGCAAGGCCAAGCTAGAGTGTTTATGGAAGCAGGCTTGGATGATAAAACTATAGAGGACGGTAAGGAAGCGAAGCCATAAGAAATCCCATAAGAGAAGAGGACTGGATGGTGTGGGCTTCTGGGGGTGGGGAGAAGGATTTATAATGGGGAAGGACACATAGTGTGTAGCCACGTAGTGGAAGAGTGTTTTGCTTTTATAATTCATTAAGCTGAACATGTCTCGTGTGTTTATGTTATATTTAACAATGAATACGGTTTAAGTCTGAATGAATAGCCTCACAAAATGTCAAGCATCACCAGTGACAGACGCATAACTGAGCATAAACAAGCCATCTCCTCCCAACCCTTAACAAGTGGATATATACGCTTTGGTGCACGTTTTCTAATGTGCACGCACCATTTCCAGGGAAAAGTAATTCACTGTTATTTTCTGCAAGGTTTCCCACATGGCAGTGGAGTTTGATATGTTAAATGGCTACTATGTGAAATTGACCTATCTGGGCTTAACCAAGGCTCCTCTCTGACTTGTTTCCATCTGCCTGCCCTAAGGACAAGAACTTAGAGAAATGCCTATATTTTATTTTTACCTGGGGCTATTATTTTGGAGATAGTCTTTTAAAAATGGAATTACTCTATCTTTGAATTTGAAACTTTATGGGCTCTGGGAAATTCACACTGTATTTCACGGGCAGCAAAGAATATCATGCTATAACTGTAATCTTGGAATACAGCTCTTACTCTCTGACCTTTTATCTTTTTTGTTGTTTTGTTTTTTCGAGGTAGGGTCTCACTGTAACCCAGGCTGACATGGAATTCATTCACTATGTAGTCTCAAATTGGCCTTGAACTCATGGTGATCCTCCTACCTCTGCCTCCCAAGTGCTGGGATTAAAGGCGTGCGCCACCATGCCTGGATGCCTGAACTCTCGTTTCAGGTTTCTGTTTTTTTTTTTTTTCTTTTATGGTGTGGTGTGGTGTGGTGTGGTGTGTGTATGTGTGGTATGTACACATGTGTATGCAGAGTGTGTACACAGATACACACACATGTAGAGGCCAGAGGAGGATGTCAGGTGAACTCTTCTATAACTCTTCTGCCTTATTTTCTTGAGAGAGTCCCTTGCTGGACCTATTTTTAGTTGGACTGGCTGACCAGTGAGCCCCAAAAATCTTCCTAACTCTGTGACCCTTCAGCAATGAGGTCACAGGCATGCACAGCCATGTCTGGCTTTTTTAAAAATTATTTATTTATTTGCCAGTAGAGAGAAAAGAGAGACAGACAAAGAGAATGGGTGCTCCAGGACCTCCAGCCACTGCAAATGGAACTCCAGATGCATGCGCCAATTTGTGCATCTGGCTGGGAAATCTAACCTGGGTTGTTAGCCTTTGCAGGCAAGCACCTTAAGGTAGGGTCTCACTCTGGTCCAGGCTGACCTGGAATTAACTATGTAGTCTCAGGGTGGCCTCGAACTCTCGGCGATCCTCCTACCTCTGCCTCCCGAGTGCTGGGATTAAAGGCGTGCACCACCACGCCTGGCCCATGTGTGGCTTTTTATGCGAGTGCTGGGAATGAAATTCAGGGCCTGAAGCTTGTACAGCAATAAGCCATCTCCCCAGCTCCAAGTTTCATTCCTTGTACTCTGATTCTGGTCAATGGTTTCTGCTGTCTTCTGTAACCAAGTTGTCCCTTATAATTCTTTTTACTCATGAGATTGCTACTTGTCTGTAATCTTAATTAACTGCCCAGGGTCTTAGCAGATCTGACACTGAGAACTCACCTGAATCTTGACTCAAGACCGGAAGATCTTCTCTCTGCCCTCCTGACCGACCCAGGAAAATCAACCACGACCTCAGCACCAAAGCCAGCAGTGACATGGAGGCTGACAGAGCTGTCTGTCTACCTGGGCCTGTGGCCCAAGCCTCCCTTCAACCTGAGAGAACCAAGTCCTGGAATCCAGACTGCCTGCCACTGGATCCCCTAATTACCCACGTCTTTCTCCACCCTCAGGATCCCTGAGTTTGGTATATTCTAGAAGCTGATCTCTGGCTCTCATAAGTGTGCACATGTGCACACACAGGTGTGTGTGTGTGTGTGTGTGTGTAAAGATTATCACTAAAAGGCCAGGAATGGTAGTACACACCTTTAATCCCAGCACTCGGGAGGCAGAGGTACTACAGAGAGAATTCCAGGTCAGCCTGAGCTAGAGTGAGACCCTGCCTTGAAAAAAAAACAACAAAGAAAAAAGATTATCACTAAGATATATCGCTCCAGGCTGTCCTTGAACTCACTTTGTAGCCCAATTAGGCTTTGACCTTGTGATCTTCTTGCCTCTGCCTCCCAAGGAGCTGGGATTAGAGGCCTGTGTCACTATGCCTAGATCTTGTAATTTTTTTTCAAGAATTATAAATAGGTAGTCAATGCATGCTTTATATTTCTGGGAGAAGGAAGAGAAGCTACAGTAAAAGGGAGAGGGAGAGGAGAAAAGGGGAAAGAAGAAGAAAAGAAAGGGAAGGAGCAAGCTAAAAAGACTTACACGATCAGAAAAGAATTGTGTTCTATTCTTTGTAGACTTCTTGAGCTTGCCTGGGAGAAGCCAAGCCCAGAAGGCCAAGTGCCATCATGTGCTAGAGACCACTCTGTGGGGCCACAACGACCTCTAAGGTGACCCTCTATCACAAACCTCTCTCACACACAGTTAACACCTTTGTCCTCAGCCCAAACGCTACACACCTCAGCAGACTGTGTTCTAGGAGAGCTGCTTCCCTTGGAACCCCTGTCCTCAGGAGAGGGAGGTGACAGAAGCCATGTAATCACTCCTTGGGGTCTCCACGGCCAGCCTCACCACAGGGAGGCTCCTGCACACTCTGGTTAGTTACCTGTGAGGGCCACCAAGTGCGGCAGGCAGAGACGGTTGGCCAAAATGATGAGCTTCATGTCGTCCAGGTCGGGGCTGGAGGTGAACATGCCTGTGTAGAGGTACTCCAGCACGGCCCGCATGCAGCTTTTGCTCGTGTACGGAAACACCACCTGTGGTGGGAAGAAGTGGGGCAGGCTGCATAAGGCCCAGCATAGCCTAGAGGAACCCAGAGGCTGGTGGGCTGGTCTCTCCCAGATAATGAGGCTTCTGTATTGGGCCTTAACCTGCTAGGAGACCCTGCAAGCCCTGGCCCCTCACAATGACAACTGGCACTGAGCTTCAGTTTGCTGACAGCACCAGTGGGTGGGGCTCAGGTGTCTTTGAAAGGCACCTAGATTCTTGTGGGCATCCTTCTGAAGCTGCTCTGGCTGCTGCGAGGAAGCTTGAAGGAACCATTTACATTGGCTACACCCTCTTTCCTCTCCGTGTCTGTAGGGTGCGGCCAGAACGGGATGCAGAATGAGCAGAGGGAACCAGCTGGCTGCTCGGAGCTGCTGCTCTGGGCCTCCGGGATTTCTTCAGAGCAGCACTGCCACAAAAACTGCTTTCTCATCACATGCAAGTCTCTCTGGGCTTGCCGGGAACACAGCAGAGCGGTAAGGCTGGTGTCTGTGGTACTGACCCCAGTTCCCAGAGCGAGCAAGCCCCTGGGGCTTCAGAGAATCCTGGCCCCACACTTTGTATATCTAAGTTCTACTTCCAGTTCAGAGACCAATTCAACTTTTTTTTTTTTTTTATTGATAGGAAGGTTTTTAAAAATTTTTATTTATTTATTTGTGAGAGAGAGGAAGAGGCAGAGAGAGACAGGGAGGGAAGGAGGGAGGGAGAGGGAATGGGCACACCAGGGCCTCCAGTCACTGCAAACAAATTCCAGATACATGCACCACCTTGTGCATCTGGCTTACCTGGGTCCTTTGGCTTTGCAAGCAAGCACCTTAACTGTTAAGCCATCTCTTCAGCCCCCAATTCAGCTCTTAACCCTTCCCAGGAACCTTAGGGAGCTCATATCCTGCACCACAGGATAGGGTGATCTACCTCTTAGTTTAGCTTTTCAGTAAAGCATCTGAAGAGCATTAAGACACAGGCACTGGGCATGACAGAGGTACTTGACATAAAGTGGAAGAAGGCCTTGTCTTTCCACTCCACAGTCATTATAGAGCAGCTGGAAAATCTGCATGGGAACACTCAGATCTTCACACATCTGAGAAAAGTAGAACGTCTTAACTCCAATGTGGAGTGATGGGCACTGATGGTCCAGGAATCAGAGATGACGGAGCATACCAAAGGCTGTGGCCTGGACTATTCTGCTTGTGTGGGGATGGGAGGAAAGGGAGCAAACTCGAGAAAACATTTCTAATGATCCAATGACGGTCCTTTTCCCACTCTACGCTGAGTTGGAGCTTGAGAAAGAGGACTATGGGGGAAGGGACAGGCCAGTGGGCACTGACAAGAGGGAGGGGTTGTTGCTGTTCTCAGCATGTGTCCTATATACTTTGTGTGGGGATATGCATGTGTGTAGTATACATGTTTGTATGCGTGTGTGCAAGTATGTTTGTGGGTGCACATGCACATGTGTGCATGTGTGTGGAGACAAGAGGTTGACAGATGTCTTCCTCAATACCTTTCCATCTTATTTTTTTTAAATTTTTTTGTTTTTTTATTTATTTTTGGAGAGAGACAGAGAGAGGCAGACAAAAAGGGAGAGGGAGAGGGAGAGAGATGGGTGCGCCAGCAGTCTCTCAGCTGCTGTGAACGAAATCCAGATGTGTGCACCCCCTTGTGGGCAAGTGCGGCATTGCGCCCTTGTGTCACTTTGCATCTGGCTAAATGTGGGACCTGGAGATTGGAACCGCTGGAGATTGGAACCAGCGTTCTTAGGCTTAGCAGACAGGCGCCTTAGCCACTAAGCCATCTCTCCAGCCCGTTTCCATCTTATTTTAAAAAATATTTTTAATGGGCCGGGCGTGGTGGCGCGTGCTTTTAATCCCAGCACTTGGGGGGCAGAGGTAGGAGGATTGCTGAGAGTTCGAGGCCACCCTGAGACTACATAGTTAATTCCAGGTCAGCCTGGACCAGAGTGAGACCCTACCTTGCAAAACCAAAAAAAAAAAAATTTATTATTTGTAAGCAGGGCGGGGGGGGGGGTGGAAATAGGCATGCCAGGGCCTCTAGCTGCTGCAAACAGATGGATACACCATTTTTGTGCATCCAGTTTTACATGGGTACTGAGGAACAGAACCCAGGTCGTTAGGCTTTGCAGGCAAGCGCCTTAACCACTGAGCCATCTCTCCAGTCCCCATCTTATTATTATTTTTTTGGATTTTCAAGGTAGGGTCTCACTCTAGCTCAGGCTGACCTAGAATTCACTATGTAGTCTCAGGGTGGCCTCAAACTCATGGTGATCCTCCTACCTCTGCCTCCTGAGTGTTGGGATTAAAGGTGTGAGCTACCACGCCCGGCTTCCCATTTTATTTTTTGAGAACTCACTGATTCAGCTAGACTAGGGCACCTCCTATCTTCGTCTCCCCAATGCTGAGATTCCAGGCATGTGCAGCCATACCTCACTTTTTATTTTTATTTTTTTCATAGCTGGGTGTTTTTTTTTTTTTTTTTTTTTGTTTTGTTTTTTGAGGTTAGTCTCACTCTAGCCCAAGAAAACCACCTGGAACTTACTCTGTAACCGCAGGCTGGCCTTGAACTCATGGTGATGTTCCTACCTTAGCCTTCCAAGTGCTGGGATTAAAGGCATGTGCCACCATGCCCAGCTAATATAGCTGGCATGTTTACATGGGTGCTGGAGATCTGTCCTCAGGTGCTGCTCTTACATGGCAAGCACTTTACCCATGAGCCATGTCCCTTGCCCCTATATTCTGTATTTTGATGCTCTGACATAGAGTCTTAATGGTCCTTCCTGGCCTGCCCCTCGCAAGTCTAGCCAATCCTGAGAGAATGCAAAGATGCTGCCTACAAGAGGGCCTTTCCTATACAAATCACCTATGCAGCGTAACATCCTAGCCACCTCCTCTATGGTTCTCACACCCCAGCCCACCATTTCCCAGCCAGATCACTCCAGACCCAAGTACCAAACAACTAGAGTACTTCCGCTTCCACCTGCGGGCTGACCATGGTGCTTTCCCAGGGCCTCACGGTGTACATGCACCCTCATTGGGATCTTTCTGAGTAACAAATTATCTTTTCAATAGCATCACCTCCTGTCCTGTGGGCCTTTCCACAGTTCAATAATAATAAAACCTACCCTTTAAAAATATTCATTTGTGTGTGTGCATGCACGTGTGCTTGTCAAGAGTCTCATGTCATTACAAATAAAACACCAGGTGCTTGTGCCACCTTTTGGGTCCAGCTTTATGTGGGTGGCTAGGGAATTGAACCCAGGCCAGCAGGCCTTGCAAGCAAGTGCCTTTAACTGCTGAACTATCTGCCCTGCCTCAAAACCTACCTTTGAAGTTACTGATGAATTCAGCTTGCGACACACTGATTATTTTTTCTACTCATTTCATGTGTCTCAGGGTGGCAACAAGTTACAATGCAATGAACGAAGTAATTGTCAATCCCGAATTCTGTTCCTAACCTCTCCTTTCAACCCACACGAGTCTGTGCAAGCTATACACCTTTCTCAGGGCATCCCTTTCCTACATACGATATGGGAATGTCATAGTATGCATAAGAGTCATGGGTAAATCAAATGAGCTATGTGTGTAAGTGTTTTCTGAACTTCCAAGTTTAGATGTTACCGTAATCCCCTCTCCTGGAATAACATAAAGTCCTTGGTTATAAGACGCATCGCATCAACTTGTGTCCATCACTCAGTGCTCAGCACACAGTCAAAGCTGCTGAAAGTACCATTAGCTGATGCCACCTCAGATGCACAGGACATAAATGTTGCTCTCTCCCCTCCCTTCCCATCCTCACCTCCCGGGTAGAACTCTCCACAAATGGCCCCCCAAACATGGCAGCCATCCAGTCACAGCTGGAAATCAACAGGGGCTTGTGGGCGCTGATGGTCCCATCATCCAGAATGAAGGTCACATCTGTCCAGGAGAAGAGGCATCGCATGAGGATACAGTAGGCACAAAGGAGAACCAGCCCCAAGGGCAGTTACTGAGCCCCAACTACCCAACTGCCTTCTGAAGCCGCGCGATATGAGCACTAGACAACCAAGCTGCTGGCTTGAGCAGCAGAGAGGCCATGACCTCCAGGACGTCAGAAACTGAGAACGACATGCAGAGCTGAGAGGACTAACCCGGGCCTTCCAAACATGCTGCATACCTGAGAAGGTGCCCTTTGCCAAGCACTCCTTCACCCGGTTGGTCCGGCGGACATGGAAGGCCTTGGTGATCTCCTGGTTCATGAAGGCCTCGTTGTTGAGGATGTTGGCCACCATCATGCGCAGATCAAAGACCTCCAGCAGCTCGGCGATGTGGGCGATGTGCATGAGGTCCCGCTCATTCTCACCCAGCTCCCCCGTGTACAAGTATTTGAGAACAGCCCGGAAGGGCCCGGGCTGGATGGAGTTGTCCATCTTCACCACCACCATCAGCCGGGATTTGAAGGTCAGGGGATCCTCTGCCATCTCCTCCTGAATGCTCACAAAAGCTCGGCTCCAGGAAGAGAGCACACGACCTCTGCCGGGCAGGTACCCTGTTCCGTTACCCCGTAAGATCCCATCACTGGTCGAGGCCCGAAGGCCAGCGGGACCAGAGCCCCCGGCCTCATCCACACTCTCACACACATCAAAGCTGGCTGCCCGCAGCAGGAAGTCCCGCCCATGGTGGTGATGGTGATGGTGATGGTGTTGATCAGGGTGGCCCCGGTGGTCCTCTGGGCAGGGGCCTCCTGGCCCGGAGGGGCCCCCCATCTCTCCCTCACTCAGGTCCATGAGAAACAAGTCGTAGAACTTGGAGGAGGAGGTGGAGAGGTAGATCTTGTGGGCAAAGATGCGCACCCGCTCCTGCAGCACCAGGATGACATCCGCGCAGAGTGGGTCCTCCAGGAGGTGGGCGGGGCACTCCTCGCTGCTGGAGGGGGGATCGGGCACCACGATGATGGGGGGCGGTGGCTTTGGGGGAAGGAACGGTGCTTGCAGCAGAGGCCGCTGCACGTTGCGCAGGTGAGACTTCCAGAACTGCAGGTGGCGGCGAGAGATGAGCGCAGCCCGGATGGCGTTGTCAAAGACGTCCTTGATGCCAAACTGGGCCACCACACTGGTCTCATAGTAGGGGATGCCCAGCTCCTTGGCCACCTCCCGACCCTTCTCTGGGGGAAGGATCTCATTGGGCTTGATGGGCCTGGTGAGTTAAAGAAGGGAAACTAAACTTGTGTCGGTGGTGGAAGGAACATCCCCATTCTTCCCCAGGTGGGGACTCTCCTCAGAATCCTTGTGCCTTGGCCCTTCTCTGGCCTGGCCTTTTCTTCTCTGGCCTTCAGGAAGTCTTCCTCATCTCTGCCTGACCCCCATGACCTTCCCAGGTCCAAGCAAGTTATAGTGCCACCCCACTCTCTCTCTCTCTCTCTCTGGAAATTCATATGCAACACTTCACATTGGCATTTACTGTGCTCATATACAGACATGACTTGACATCCACGGGGATCAGTTCCAGGATCCTGCACAGGCACTAAGCCCATCAAAATTCACATCTCTCATATAAAATGTCACAGTATTTGTAAAACCTGCACGGACACCCACTATTCTATAAGTCATTTCTAGATTATGTATGATACCTAATCCAAATGCTATAAAAGCAGTTATTATATCTTGTTTAGGAAATAATAGGGAAAAATATCTGTACCTTTTCCAGTCATGTTGGTTGAAACCACAGACAGGGAACCCATGGAGAGAGAAAGCTATCTGTATTCCCTCCAAGAACATTCTAAGAGCTTTTCATGCAAATACTGTCGCTTCCCTCTGCCTTTCCTCATTAAGTTTAGGGTAAAAGGAGGAATGAATGAATGAACACGTCTGTTAGCTCTGATATGAGCTTGCTACAAACTGGAAAGAGCATGTAAGTATCAGTGGGACTCCCTCGGGGCTGAGCAGGGAGCGTTTCTCCATGCACCTTCCCTCTCCCTGGGCACCAGTAACCCTACCTAGCCAAGGGTCGCCTGGCCCTGTTGACAGCCTCCAGGTCAGCATAGCGCAGGTCCAGCTGGCAGCCCACCAGGATGACAGGAGCTCGGGGGCAGAAGTGCTTGATTTCTGGGTACCACATAGTCTTGACATGGTGGAGGGAGTTGGGGTTGGCGATGGAGAAGCACAGGACCACCACATCCGATCTGGGAGAGAGAGGTTACAGGCAGGAAAGGCTGGGGAGCAGGTTTAGCACCCCTGCAATGAGGGAAACATGCATGCCTGCTCCCGTACCCTACACTATGGCCCTAACCCCTCCTCTCCTGAGCCTCACGCCCCCCACGTACAAACTTGTTTCCACAATCTTCCACACAATGTATTATAATAATAGTTCCTTTAAATTATGGGGCATTTGTGTATATGTACAGCTGGTATGCACAAGTGTGTGTATGCATATTCTTATGTGTGTGGCCACATGCATGTATAGGTGTGCATGAACAGGGATACACATAAGTGTGGGGTCAGAAGTCGATATGGGCTGTTTTCCTCCATTGCTCTCCACCGTCTTTTTTTCTTTTTCTCCTTCTTTCTTTCTTTCTTTCTTTCTTTCTTTCTTTCTTTCTTTTTTTCTATCTGTCTGTCTGTCTGTTTGTTTATTTATTTATTTAGAGACAGGGTCTCTCGCTGAACCTAGAGGTCACTGATTCAGCTAAATAAGTTAGATAACAAGCCCTGGGTGTTCTTCTCCCCTCCACCCTCCCACCACGAAGATTACAGGCACACACCACTACACTCGACATTTTATGTGGCTATTGGGAATTCAAACTTCATGATGACACATCAGATATTTTGCTAACCGAGCTAGCTCCCCAGCTCCTAATGTGCCATTTTAGCTCAAAGACTCTGAATTAAAAATTATCATTTCCGAGCCGGGCGTGGTGGTGCACGCCTTTAATCCCAGCACTCGGGAAGCAGAGGTAGAAGGATTGCTGGGAATTCGAAGCCAACCTGAGACTACATAGTGAATTCCAGGTCAGCCTGGGCTACAGCGAGACCCTACCTTGAAAAAAAAATTATCTTTTCTACCAGGCCTGGTGGTACAGGCCTGTAAGCCTAGCTACTCAGGAGGCTTAGGTAGGAGAATCACAAGTTCAAGGCTCACCTGGACTACAGAGTGAGTTCAAGGCCAGCTGAGTAACTTAGTGAGACCTTATTAAAAAGGAGGCACTGGGAGCATAGCTCAGTGGTAGTGAATACTTGGCATGCATGGGACCCTAGGGTCAATCTCCAGCATTGCAAACAGGGGAGAAATTATGAAAAAATTGCTATTTTTACCACTCCACAGTGAGAAAAACCATCTCAGACCCAGTAGGGAACAGAACTGAGACTCTTCTAAACTCCAAGCCCAGGCCGCTCCTGGTCCCAGGAAATGGTCATCGTGCTATTCTCTCCACTTCTTCCAACTTGGTACCATAGTTCCTGGGAAAATCAGGGAAGACCTTTCCACATGTCTTTCCCGTGCAGGCAGCCCCAGCCTTTCCTACCTCCCATAAGCAAAGCGGCGGTCTTTGTGGTGGTCTCCAAAGGTGTCCCAGAGGCGCAAAGAAACACTGACGTCATCTACCACATCTCGGGAGCGTTCCAGCACCTGCGGCAGAGGAGATGGGGACAACGGTTCTTGAGGCAGATGCTGGCTCACTCACCCCTAAGAGTCCCTGGCAGTTGTGGGAGGGGGCGAAATAGGAGAATACATCTTACTGTAGGTCTTACATAACCTACTTAACCACACGAAATTTCTGGAGAATCAATAACAGAGGCAGCCTCTGAGATGAGCAGAAGCAGAAGAGATTCTAAATGAGCAGACTCTGGCTGGAGAAGGGATCCCTGAAGGACCCTGCCCTCTACCGCCAACTTTCCATGCAGTATATATATTTTTAATATTTTATTTATTTGTGTGTTTATATGAGCGGGTGAATGGGGGCACAATGGCCTCTAGATGCTGCAAATGAACTCCAGATGCATATGCCACCGTGTACATCTGGCTTATGTGGGTACTGGGGAATCAAACCCGGGTCCTCAGGCTTTGCAGGTAAGCAGCTTAACTGCTAAGCCACCTCTCCAGACCTCCAGGCTTTATATTTACATGCCTGGACTTTTCAGTACTAGATTTTTCTCCTCTCAGCTCTCATCTCTCCCAACCATCAGTGCCCACTCCTGGATTCTCTTCTATAGATTTGGGCTGTGATTGTGCAAGATGTGGGGTGCAACCAAAACCAGGGTCTCAGACATAAGCTCAGCCACTGACTACAAATTGCAAAGATATCTCCCCACAGGCGGGCTTCCCTGGGTCCTCTCTTCCACCCTCCCCTCTCTCTCTCTGTCTCCCCAGGGTTGGCATCATCTGCCTTCACCTCACCTCTAGGGGGCTCCTATGAACTCCAGACATACTAAGCTACAGTTTAGGAAGAATCCTCAAATGCACGGCATGGAGCCGGGCGAATCCCAGCACTCCGGGAGGCAGAGGTAGGAGGATCGCCATGAGTTCGAGGCCAACCTGAGATTACATAGTTAATTCCAGGTCAGCCTGGGCCATAGTGAAACCCTACCTCGAAAAACAAGACAAAACAAAATGCACGGCATGGAACTCCAACCAAGGGGCCTGGCAGTCTTACCTCCTGGCACACGCGATACTGGTCAATGGCCCACACCGTGGGCACGTGGGTGGCAAGCAGTTGGTACTGGGTGAGGGTGGCATTGCAGGCCCGGGCACAGATGAGCCTGGTCTTGCCCACAGCGTTATCCCCCACCACCACGCACTTGATGGTCTCTACGTTTGGCCTTTCATAATCCATGTCAGAATCCATTAACTGGGACCTGCGGGGCAGGAAGGGAGTGGTTAGGACCATGTGGCAGGGCAGCCCCAAGGATCAGGGCCAGCATTGGCAACCCTTATCAATTGAAGCTGCTGTCCCCTATCAAACAGTAGCACCAACAGGAGGAGAGAGGAGTGGGCAACATTCAGAGAAGTAGCTCTGCAGGGGTCTCAGGAGTCAAGAGTCCACTCAGGCAGCAAGGGAAAATGCCACCAAATGAACCACTTGGCTCCCTTTGGTCCCCACCATCCTGCAGCTGGTGTTCCTTTGGGACGTTGGAGGCCTGTGAGAGACTGCAAGGTGGAGCCTGCCCTGGGCCTGTCTGGTCCCCACTCCTCCAGAGAGAAGAGAAAAGTATCTGATGGAAGCTCACTCATTTTCGGTTCTTCTCCTCCTCTTCCTCCTCCCCGGGGCTGTGGCAGCAGCAGAATAAACAGCTGAGAGAAGCAGTCGGGGCCAGGTCCCCACCCCTTCCCAGCATGCTACAGGGCAAGGCCACTTTAAAATTTAATGGACAAGTTAGGGCTGGGCAGAAGCTCGCCCAGATTCCCCCATTTTCCCCTTGGCCCTCTCTGGTGGATTTCCATGCCCTGGCCTGCTCACATTCATCCTTTAGTCCCAACGGGATAGGAGAGCATTTCCTGGCAGCTTCTTTGAGTAAAAAGCCTTCTGGATGCACCTGCCCAGCACACAGGCCTCCCTCCACTACTGGTCTGTCATGTTGCCCACAGGTCCCGCTCAGTTCAAGACCCGCTTTGACATGGGGGTGAGATGAGGGTCGCCACAACCTGTGATGATACACTCCACGGTCCATGGGCTTCCTAGGCTGCTCCCGACATCCCACGTCTATCCCCAAGACAGAGGTCAGTCTTTTCTGCACTGTCCATTCCTAGGGAGGAGGATGCTTAGGCTAGAACATTCCAGACCACTGGCACTCTGGGGAGAGGCTGGCCATATTGCAGGGAATTGGGTGCTTGAAGGAACAGAGGGTCAACCTTGAGCCTGAATTTCTTTTTTTTTTTAATTTTATTTTTAGTTACTTACTTAGAGAGAGAGAGAGGCAGGAAGAATGGGTGTACCAGGGACTCTAGGGACTGCAAATGAACTCCAGACGTATGTGCCACCATGTGCATCTGGCTTATGTAGGTTCTGGGGAATTGAACCCGGGTCCTTAACTTCACAGGCAAGCACCTTAACCAGTAAGCCACCTCTCCAGGCCTCACCCTGAATGTCTACCTTAATTTCCTTTGGTGACAGGTAGAGAAGTAGCTGGTCCATCCTGAGAGAGGGATGGCTCATATGCACAGAGAACCCTCCCCTAGCCAAAATGTCATTCCAGTGGTTGAAAAGCTGCTCCCAAGAAGCTTTGAGAGGACTTTGGGAGCAGCCTCTCCATTGGCACCCACCCTTCTAGAAGGGCTGAGGAGCAGGAAGAGAGTAGAGGCAGAGCAGGCATAATTCGGGTCATCAGCCTGGCCCTGCTTGCATTCCCTGTGTGCAGTAAGAGTCATCTTGGGGCTAGAGCCATTCAGAGTAAGCCATGCCAGGCCCAGGAAGGCTGATGAGTGCAGAGATGTCCTGGAGGCTGCCCAGACACCTCGCTGCAGAGCCATCCAGACCAGAGCCAGGCCAGCAACAGCAGCAGCAGAGATGCTCCATGCCTGCTGGGCTGTAACTGGATGCCAGCATGCAGGAATGCAGAACTGAAATATCCAAGTAACAATGGCAACTGGGATTTGTGAGTGGATGGAGCTCAGCAACCTAAGCAAAAAAGTACAGCAAGGACTTTTCAATGAGACAGGCGCCTCCTCCTCCTCCTAGGAATTCTACACGATCAGGACCCTGCAATTAGAAGGGGTCTCCACACAGCTCTTGCCTCAGTCTCCATAGCAACTGTCTGCATCAGTGTGCTCCCTCCTGGTCCTCTCCATCAGGCATTCCCTGTTCTAACCAACAGCTTCCTGCTCACTTTTCTCTCCTGATCTCAAGCTGGGCAGCTGAGGGATATGTGGGCACCAGGAGGAGTCACATGGGTGTGGTTTCTGTTTTATTCGATGGATAACAACAACAAGATAGAATCCTACCTACAAAGTAAATGAAGACCCCCCAAAAAATAACCATTAGCCAACAGAACTTTCTGCAATTCATATTTAGTTGCATGTGAGTATAGAAGCAAAAGAGGGGGAGGAGGCAACAAGGACGGGGCCTTGATTCTTAAATCCAGGGGCATGTCCAAGTTCGGCTACGTTACGATGAAAACACTCAGGCATGCCTTATGTTATTTCACTTCTAGAGTTCAGGAGAGGACACCTAATCAACAAGTATGGAAGTAAGTTTGAGTACTACAACTGCTATCCAATCTGAACATTCCCAGCCCATTCCCCTCCCTGGCTGCCCCTTCAGCCTTCCCTTGAATGTCTTCCAATTGCCTCTTCATTTGGGTCCATCTCACCCATTGCACCCCTATCCCAACTGCATACTTCCTTGTCCTATCTAGGAAAGGGCAAATCACCTCACTTATTTTGTGGACATCAGTCTTCGCTTCTGGAAAATGGGTATGAGGGCGTTGGAAGAAGAAACTCTCCTGAATTTTGGTAAACTCATGCCAAGAGAGCCTGGGTGAGAGGAGGCATTTGTCTTCTTATGTAATATAGCATTATATAATGCTAGATTGCATATCCATACGTGTAATTATAACCCTCTTTAGGATACAGACTGGCCCAATTAAGCCAGGAGAACTCTTTGTTTGGTCAAGCCTGTCTTAAGTGAAGATCTTGTCCTGCAGACAGCATGGAAGCAGTAATGTGATTTCTGCTCTCGAATTCTGCTACTTTTCTGGAGTGTGGCTGATGCATGATGATCCAGTCCACTCAGAGATCTTTTCGGCTTCCTCTTGCCCTCTGCCACTCGCTTCTCCAATGACTCTATGCTTTTCCTCGTAACTGCTTTCTGCTCATTCCTTCAGAGCCTCCTGACCACCTTTCATAAACTTTGGTTTTCTTGCTACCCGGCACTGAGTATCGCAACCCCAAATTCACTCCTTCCCCATGACGATCCCAAAGCTACTGACAGATCCTCCAACTCTTGTCCCCAAGTCACTGTCCCACCTCTTTCAAACCAGCCTCCCGCTCAAGTGTTTTCCCCATTCTTTGTAGTCCATCCAGGACAGATCCAAAGGTGTGCCATGATGTGCTACAAACCTGGTGGGCTCCCATTCCCACCCCCATACCCCTACACACAGAGCTCAAAAAGGTCCCCTTTCCCTCCCACAGCTGATAGGAGGCTTGTTCATCTGTGGCTGCCCTAGTCTGGTTGTCAAGGAAACAACAGAATCTCCCTGGGAGCCTGGCTTGTCTCCTAGCAACCGATATCCCACATCCTGCATCTTACAAAACGTGAAAGGGAGGAAAATCCAGAAAACGAAGGTAAAATTTGAGGAGGATGGATAGGAAGGGAGAATCAAGAGAAGAGAAAACAAAAGGTGGACTAGGGATCACGAGCTCCCACTGGGGAAGCTGACATTGTAACACGGAGAAGGTGGAGGGATGGGTCCCCACGCAGATGTAACATAAAGCAAGGCCCAAAGGGATCGTGAATGGTCATATGAACAAGAACAACAACAAAAATACAAGCCTAGACACAGGCTTAGCCATATCAATCCTAAGATGTCCACGCATTAACAAGCAAAACTCAAGACTCCAGGAGCTGTTTGCCAGAGCTCAGTTGGACAGACCCAAATGGAGTTGACTTCAAAGAAACGTCTGTCCGCAACTGCAAAGCAAAACACCCAAATTCCACGGGTTTTACAAAAACAGAAGGAAAGAAAAAGGAACGCACCTCCAACACTCTGAACCTGTTATTCTTTTTTTTTTTAGACACGCTGCTCTGCACACACACACACACACACACACACACACCATATATATATATATGTGTGTGTGTGTGTGTGTGTATATATACATACACAAAAAAAAAAAAATACGCTAGGGGGAGGGGCGTGACAAGCCGAAGCAAGTCACCTTTCTTATCCCTAGAAATACCCGGGGAAAGGTTAGTCCCTCGCCCCTCCGATCCGCCCCCTACGGATCCCCCTCATCCCCGGCAGCCTCAAGCAAGAGCCCTAGGAGAAGCAAGAGCCCAGGACGACAGCAGAGGGGGCTCCGGAGGCAGAGAGGGAAGGCAACCCGGCCACAATAGAAATCAATCATTTACTTACACCACTACACGTGACGGGGTAATTTCTAGTGGAGGGAGCACATCTCTTCCTGCTAAGCACGCTCATTTTAGTGGGATGTCTGGGGTCACTCCTCGCGTGCAAGTTCGGGTACCGCCGTGCCGTTGGCGTTCAGTGCCGTGCCGTGCCGGGGTCTGCAGCCTCCGGGGGCCCGGCTTGGGTCAGAAACTCCGGCCGAGCGGCTGCAGCCACTGCCTCTTCCGGATCAGCATCCTCCCCCCGCGCCCGCCCGCCTCCTCCCCGCGCCCCGGGCGCCCAATGTCACGGAGGCGCGCGGAGCCCGGTCGCGCGCCGCCGCCGCCGCTCGGACCTCGGGGCTGCTGGGCCGCGTCGTCGTCGCCGCCGCCACCCGGTTCCGCTGCGGAGGCTGCGGGCGGACGCGCGGGACGGGAAGACGCGGGGCGAGGCCGCCGCGGCTGCCGCACGGACGCTGCCTGACGACGCCGAGCGCTGCAGTCCCCGGGACCGCTAGCGACCTCCTTTTTCATTCACAAAAAAAAAAAAAAAAAAAAAAAAAAAAAAAAGAAAAAAAAGAGGAAAAAAAATCGCATCCAGGAACGGCTGCCGTAATAGGGCCCGCCCACCGCGGCACGCTATTGGTGGAGAGGAAGAGTGGGTGGGGAAAGGGCGGAGAACGAACGTGATTGGACGTCCCCGAGACCACGCCCACAACACGCCCTGTCCACGCCCCGCCGCGCCTCTCCGTGCGCAGGAGCCGCGTGAAGGGATCCGCTTTGCTGCTGCTGCTGCTGGTGGCCGCTTCGCGTCTCTCGTGACCCGGCCGCAAGACCTTGCTGCATTCCCGCCACGTTTTCCTCCTTTTGCCCCAAGAGGCCGAGAAGAAACCCGTAGGCATCCAGTGCGTCCTAGAAGGACCGCGGTTTAGACCACAGCGAGACGAGACGGTTTGCCTATGTTCCCCCGCTGAAACCCACACCTCCACCCACAGCACACTAGGAGACCATTTTCATACGAGTCCCTTTGAAGGCTTGGGAATTTCCCCAGCTCCTGAGGACCGTCCTTCCTCCATCCACCCTGCAGCCTGTGCCTTCGACGGCCGTGGGCCTTAGTAACTTTCTGTACCTACCTGTACTTGTGCCTACTTCCATATTTGTCAGTCCCCAAGGCCTTCTTCAGCCATCGACACCCATCCTATTGCCACAGGGGCTTCACTAATATCTTCTGACTTTTTCAAAGGATGCTACAAAAAACACTAGCCATGGAAGCGCTACCTAAGTCCTTTTTGAGTGCTCTTGCCTTCAGTAAACAAGATGATTCAAGCCAGGGGTGGTGGCTCACGCCTATAAACCCAATGCTTGGGAAGTAGAAGCAAGAGGATTGCCACGAGTTCCAGGCCACCCTGGGCTACAGAGTGAGGCATCGTCTCAAGAAACCGAAATTAAAACAAGATGACTCAATATCATCTATTCCGAGTGATCGTTAAAAGGATGATTCCAGGGGCTGGAGAGGTGGCTCCACAGTTAAAGGCGCTTGCTTGCAAAGCGTGATGGCCTGGGTAGAGTCCCCAGTGCCCACATAAAGCCAGATGCACAAAGTGGTGCATGTGTCTGAAGTTCCTTTGCAGTGTCAAGAGGCCCAGACATGCCCATACTCACTCTCTCTCAAATAAATAAATAAAAATAGTTTTTAAAGGATGCTTCCATTTTCAAGACCAGTCTTGCTGGGACACTCTGGACCTCTACAAATTACAACAGGCAGCTCCTTTTGGTGTTACTATCTTGTCAATTGCCTCTAGACAGTTTTTAAAACCCAGACTGGCATGGCCCTCACCTCATCCATCACACCTCCAATTTGCACTCTGTTTTTTTAAAAAAATATATTTTATTTACTTATTTGAGAGAGAGAGGGAGAGTGAATGGGCACCCCAAGCTGATAGCCACTGTGAACAAACTCCAAACACATCCGCCACCTTGTGCATCTGGCTTACGTGGGTACTGGGGAATTGAACCTGGGTCCTTGGGCTTTGCAGGCAAACTCCTTAACTGCTAAGCCATCTCTCCAGCTCTACACTCTTGAGAATGCACATCCAGTTTAATATTAGTGTATACAAAATATGATGAGGAAAAGAAATGTATTGCCAAAAATCTCTCACCAAATAAAAATGGAACGAATTTAGGCCATTTGTGATCACACATATGCACACACGCTCCTGTAATCCCAGCATTCAGGATTTGAGGCAGGAGGATCTTGAGTTAAGGTCAACTTAGACAACACAGATAAAACCTATCTCAAATAAATATATGTTGAATTTTGTATTGTCTGACGCATGCCTCTGATCAGTGGCTACATGTGATTGCAAGTTGCCCATCAAGGTTCTCATAGTAAGTGTGCATGCTGGCTTGTGGGTCTTGTCCCTTCCCATTCCCCGGGGGTCATTGGCCACCAATGTCCTGGGCAAGGGAGAGAGGAGTTGGGAGGGAAGCAGCAGGGTCCTTCCTGGAGTAGCGGGTGAGTGCGACACGACGACACATGTCGGGGCAATGAGCACCTGGGAGACCGTCTGATGGACAGCACTCATTTATTCAAAAGGGGAGTGAGTTTATAAACACTTGGGGAAGGTTGAGATGGCACGTACAGACTATATGGCAATCGGATGCATAGTTTGTGGGCTGTTATCTAGATAGTGGAAGGACTAGTAACTTCAAAGCTATGGGGAAAGGATAAGGGAAGGTAGGGGGAAGGGCAGAAGAGGAGATTAACAGAAGGCTGTGACTTCAAAACTGTAGGGGGGGGGTGGGAAGGCTATGTGACTTTAACCACATGAGGGTCTCTTGGGCAGCTAGCCACAAGGTCAGGAACTGTGGGGGGCAAAGTCTGACTTATGGAATGGTCAGAGCCTTTTGGGGTCTGGGGGGAGGGCCTTGCCAGTTCTGCCTACTCTGGGTGATGACAGCTCCCTACAGCCTACAACATAGGGAAGGCCATTACTGTCGCCAGGGACTTCCTGACAGAGGGCCAGCTGCAATCCCACAGCCCAGGGTCCCTGGTCATGTCTAATAGTTCAGGTCAGCCTCCTCACAGGTCCAGCCTGTTACTAGCAAGGCCCAACACTGGCTCACTCAATGAAAAGTGGGTACTAGACTGGTGGAGGAGGCTCCCCTAACCCTGTTTTCTGATGCTACCCTCAGCTGGAGAGGTTGGCAATGACAAGAGTGCTACTTTACAGCTCATGTTTGGATTCACCCTCTGTAAAAAAGGGAGTACTAGGACTGGAGAGATGGCTTAGTGGTTAAGACGCCTGCCTGCCAAGCCTAAGAATGCCCATTCCATCTCCAGGTCCCACATTTAGCCAGACATAAAAGTGAGGCAAGTGTGCAATGCTGCACTTGCCCACAAGGGGGTGCATGCATCTGGAGTTTGTTCATAGTGGCTGAGAGGCTGCTGGCACTCCCGTTCTCTCTCTCTCTCTGCTTCTTCCTCTCTGTCTCTGTCTCTCTTTGTGTGTGTCTTGTCTCTCTCAAATAATAATTTTTTTAAAAAGGAAGTACTAGTTCAAATACATCCTTAGGAGAGAAATTAGACCACATTCATGTGCATCCTCCCCCCTCCCATGTTTGGCACGGATGAGGCACACCCCATCTTCTATGTTACAAAGAGTGATTGCACCAAGAAAATCACCAAATGAGACTTCTCTGCATTCCCACAGCACGCTGGGGTCTCTCCCATCCATACTCTAGCACCTCCACCCAGTTCCCATAAGCCACCTGGATGCTGGATGCCTAATAATGTCACTTCTCACATATCCTGGCAGCAGGCACATACATTCCCAGTGCACTGTCCAAAAGTCATGAGGGTGGAGGCATGCTGAAGTACCTATAACTCTGGAGGCAATGCCCTTCCCCATGGGAGAGGAATCCAGCTCAGCTTGGGAAACTCAACTGGTTCCAAGGTGTAGGCCTGGGGTCGGGTCTTGAATCAATGCAAGTGTCAATGAGGATGTGAACCTCATCTTCAGTAAAGTGGCTCAGGCAGAGGCACTGGGCTGGGGAGATGGCCTCGATTCCCTGTCTTGCCTTTGGACACAGTCCCCTCTTTCAGTGTTTCTTCAAACCAAAGTCCTGTCACTTCACCTCTCAGGCATTCTCAGACTCCACTCACTTGGCAGCATTCCTCCAAGCCTGCCTCCTTAGAAGCCAGCGCCTCTTCTCCTCAGACTCCTTATCCTTGTCAAGATGTTTGTGGTTTGAATGTAAAATGCCCCCCATAGTCTCATGTGTGTGTGATTAAATCTCATACTTTTTTTTTTTTTTTTTTCGAGGTAGGGTCTCTCTCACTGTAGCTCAGGCTGATCTGGAATTCACTATGTAGTCTCAGGGTGGCCTCGAACTCATAGTGATTCTCCTACCTCTGCCTCCCGAGTGCTGGGATTAAAGGCGTGCGCCACCATGCCCAGCTTATTTATTTATTTTATTTGAGAGTGAGAGAAAGTGGCAGAGAGAAGAGAGAGGCAGAGGGAGAGAATGAGCATGCTAGGGCTTTCAGCCACTGCAAATGAACTGCAGATACATGTACCACTTTGTGCATCTGGCTTACGTGGGTCCTGGGGAATCGAACCTGGGTCCTTTGGCTTTGCAGGCAAGCGCCTTAACCACTAAGCCATCCCTCCAGCCTATAAATCTCATACTTGATGCCCAGCCAGTAGAGCCTTTACGGGATAGAGCCTTGCTGGCGGAGGTGCGCCACTGAGGGAGAGTCTTGAAGTTTATTAGTCCAGCCCCCTTAACGCTAGCTCACTTTTCTCCCCCCCCCCCCGCAGCTGATATGATTGTCTGCTGAGTGCTCTGCTATGCTTTCCCTGTCACAATGACATTTCCTCTCAAAACTGTAAACCAGCCGGGCAAGGTGGCACAACCCCTTTAATCCCAGCCCTCGGGAGGCAGAGGTAGGAGGATAGCGTCGAGAGTTCAAGGCTACCCTGAGACTACATAGTGAATTCCAGGTCAGCCTGGGCTAGAGTCAGATTCTACCTCAAAAAACCAAAACCAAACAAACAAACAAACAAACAAATATCTGTAAACCAAAATAAACCCTTTCCTTTCATCAGCTGCTTCTGGTTAGGTGTTTCATCCCAGCAATGAGAAGGTAATGGCTGCAGTGCCCCACTTGTCTTTCATCCTCGCTCTCTGGAAGCCTCTGCAGCCCTCTTGACCACGGTAGTCTACAGAATCCTCTGTGTTCCCCACCCACAGCTCAGTAACTAAGGTCTCCTGGTGTCAGCTTCTAGTTTGTCCCCTCTGCATGGCCATGGAAGATTCTGGTCATGATGGACAGATTACCAACAACCCCTGGCCTTCACTGTGTTCCAGTTGTGGCTGATGTCAGATTCCTAGGCTGGGACCATTCTGGACCCTCAACTTCATCCTCTCTACTGTTCAAAGTGGCCACATACTAGCTCTGGGGCCAAAGGTTTTCTACCATATTTGCTTATCTTTGCCCAATACCAGATCCTGAAAAGCAGGACGATTCCTGAGGCCGGGTTGCCCCAGCATCAAGGCAAGAAGTTGCCAGGGGCCCACTCTGTGCCATGCCCCATGCCTGGCTCTCACAGCAGCAGCTACTCCAGTACTCAGGAGCCTCTTTTCCCTCACCCAAGCCATCCAGCCTAGCCCAGGAGCCTGCTTTCCTTGCTTCAGGCTTCTTCTCAAGTGGCTGAGAGATTTTTCCAGAAAGGTTCCTCTGTCTGTTTCCGTCCTCCTTCTGCTCCTCCTTCCTCCTCTTCTTTCCTCCTCCTTCTCCTCCTCCTCCTCTTTCTTCTTTCTCTACACACTAGTCCTCTCTGCCCATTTCCTGAAGCCTAGAGTCACTAGTGTGCTTCTAAGGAATGCTTCAAAACTAGCTGTTCCACTGGGCATGGTGGCGCACACCTTTAATCCCAGCATTTGGGAGGTAGAGGTAGGAGGATTGCCATGAGTTCAAGGCCATCCTGAGACTGAATTCCAGGTCAGCCTGGGCTAGAGCGAAACCCTACCTCAAAAACAAACAAATAAACAAACAAACAACCTAGCTGTTCATTCTGCCACTTCACTGGCTAGCTGGCCCTTCCAGGGGGCCTGGGCACTGCCATATTGTAGCCTGGCTTCCTTACCCCAGGGGCAGTATCTTACTGCTGCCTGGGGGATTCCAGATGGCATGATGGCAGGTTTGATTCCGGAGCCCCTGACTGAGCATCTCTTCCTTCACCAAAGCTGTCTGACATAAAACTCCTCCTTGGCCCTGTCTCCTAAAGGCACCTCCTCCTCTTCCCAAGGCCACTCTGTGCCAGGCCATTATGAGGCTACTGTTTCCCTGCCAGACAGATGCCTGGATACAAGCAGGCGGTTTAGCTGGGGAGAGAAGCTTCCATCCCAGTTCTGAGGAAAGTGAACACTGCTAGGTCCTGGCCAGTCCCAGTACTGCCTACTTCCTGTGGCTCAGATCCCCCCTCCCAGGACCAACCCAGCTTGTGCAGACTCCTCTGCCAGCCCCTCCTGCAGCTTGCATGTTCCGCAAGCCTTGCAGGTGGGTGGCTCAGCTCTCCAGCTCTGCAGGCTGCTCAACACATGCTCACAGTGCCGCCCCTCTCCTGGAACACTAGAACCTTCTCCCCCCCCACCACCCGCTAGACCTTGTGACATGAACCTCCCCTCCCCTAGCAGTGTGCCTACTGGGTCCGGTGGCATCCCCGCCCAACTCCGGGGACAAAGTTAAGAGCAAAAGCGGAAGTCTGTCAAAATGCAGAGACTGGAGCTGGGGAAATGGCTGAGTGGGGAAAGAGCCTGCTATTCATTGTCTTTGCCGTGTGAAGTGCCAGGCACGGGGCTACACACCTGTAATGCCTGCACTGAGGAAAGGGAGACAGGCAGTCCCTGGGTCCCACTAGCTAGCTAGTCTAGTTGAATCTGGGAGCTCCAGGTTCATCAGAGACCTCTGCCCTGCATGTGCATGCACACATACATGCATTCACACTTGCCCACACACACAAAAACGTGCATACATGCATGCACAGCGCCCCCATGCAAGCACACACAAAGACCAAAAAAAAAAAAAAAAAAAAACAAGATGCATAACTTGGGCAAGGAAAGTGCTGAGTTGGAGAAACCTAGGTATTTTCAGCTCTCGGCCCAGGGTTCGGGCACCACTGGGTCTACGAGAAGGTAGGACTCTTCTGGGTCTTTATACGAATAGTGCTGTCAGCCCATCCCCTGCACCTGGGAACGCTGACTCATTCTTCTTCTTTTTTTTTTAAATTTTTTAAATTGACAACTTCTATACTTACATACAAAAAATGCATGATATTTCCCTCCCCTGCCCCTATACCCCTTTAGAACTCCAATCTCCATCATATCCCCCCCTCTCTCCATTAGTCTCTCTTTTAATTTGATGGCTGACTCATTCTTCAAATTAATCTGGGTATCACTTCCTCCAGGATGCCTTCCATGAATGCCCCCTGTCAAACCTGGATTTCCTGTCCTGTGTTCCTCTAGTATGGTCTCTCTCTTTCTCTCTCCTCCCGTCCCTCCCTCCCTCCCAGTCCTGAGAGCTTCTTTAGGGAAGGAAAGTGCTTATTCAAAGGGGTATTTGTCTACCGGTCATATTGGTCTACTGCCTATAGCCTAGTGGTTGAACACGCATACTATAGGTGCACAGTGGATGCTTGACAGATTAATGGGTGTTTGAGAAGTGGAAACGGAGTGAGGACAGGAGAGAAAGCCACAGAGCAACTACTCACATGCTGTTCAGCGAGGTCTTCCATGGGTTGTACCAGCCTTTTCTTTGGCTTTCCACGGCACTAGCTTCCCTCCAGGCTCCTGATGAAGGTGGGCAGAAAATAAATACAAGTCACTCACATGTCAGCTAGGGGCTGGAGAGATGGTTCAGCGGTTAAGGTGCTTGCCTACAAAGAAAGCTTAAGGACCAGGGCTCAATTCCCTAGTACCCACGTAAGCCAGATGCATAAGGTGGTGCATAGGTATGGAGTTCATTTGCAGTGACTGGAGGCCTTGGTGCATCCATTCTCTCTCTCTATCTGCCTCTTTCTATTTCTCTCTCTCCCTCTTGAGAAATAAACAAAAAAAATTTTTTTAAACTGAAAAAAAAAAAGTCAGTCAGCTGAAATAGAGGGCTCTCTCTACTCAGTACAAAGTCATGGCCCCTGCTGTTCAAGCTCAGAGGGCTCACATACCAGCCTGGGGGGTCTCTGAGGCCACCCTCGAGAGTCAAGACATCAGCCATGAGGCAAGCGCTGGGGCTGCAATCTAGCCCACTGTGAGCTGGATGGGTGAGTTGGAAAAAAAGCAGTCAGCTGTCCACGTCGGAGCTGTGTGATGATGGACAAAACTTTGTCCTCTCGGGGCTCATTTTCCCATGAACAAGGGTCAATTTATGTGGACTTCAATATTCATGACAGTTCTGACATCTGCTATTGGTACCAAGCATGGAGGGCATGAATTTTATTGGCCTTCTTTTTCATGAAAGCTGAGAAGTGATCAAGAAGGGCTGGAATAAGCTGCACGTGGGGGCACACACCTTTAATCCCAGCACTTGGGAGGCAACAGTAGGACGATTGTGACTACATTGTGAATTCCAGGCCAGCCTGGGCTAGAGTAAAACCGTACCTCAAAAAACCAAAATAAATAAAAATTTAAAAAATAAAGTAAAATAAACAAGGGTTGGAACGGGCTGGGGAAATGGCTCAGCAGATAAAAGTACTTGCTTGCAAAAGTCTACCAGCCTGGGTTCAGCCCCGAGCAAGTCCCCAGTACCCACGTACAGCCAAATGCACAAAGTGGCACATGCATCTGGAGTGTGTTTACAGTGGCAAGAGGCCATGGCACCCCCACTTCTTTCTCTTCTTTCAAATAAATAAATAAATAGAATTTTTTTAAAAAGTTTTTTTTTTAAAAAGGAAGCAAAGTGTAGTGGTACCCTCTTTGAACGTTAGCCCTCTTGGAAGGCAGAGGTAGGAGAATTGTTGTGATTTCAAGGCCAGCCTCAGACTACAGAGTGAGTTCCAGGTCAGCCTAGGCTAGAGTGAGACCCTACCTCTGGAGAAAAAAAAAAAAAAAAAAAAAAAAAAAGATTAAGGGCTTGGAGAGGTCTGTTGGACACCCTGGAAGCAGTGCATTGTTAAAGTGGGATCATTAGCTGGCTTTGAGATAAATTCCCAAGGACAAAGTAGTGAGTGGTAAGTCAAGAAAAAGAGTTGTCAAGAGTTGTCCTAAGGGTGAAAAGAAATCAAAGCAGGGGTGTCCGTGGTCCTCTTTGGTGCCGACCTTGAAAATATCTGTATGACTTTGAGCCAGGAACTTAATCTCTGTGATCTCCCATTGAGGATAACACTGTCACTTGTGTGAAGACAGCAGATGGCTAGGTGACCTTACTGTCCCTTCCAGCACTGAAATCCCTCTAATGCTTCTTCAACTTCAGTACATAGCCCCTCATAGCTCCATGCCTGTGGGTAATGGAGGAACCAACTTCTATTTGTATCCCAGCCATCTGGTCCCCATGTGCAGACCAGATCGCATGAGGACATGGAGCAAGGCTAGGGGGTGGAATGCTAAGAGTCTAATATTCTAAGGTGGGAGAAACCCAAGCTCATCATGGCCTTAATGTCCTGGGAGTCACACGAGGAAGTGTAAAGGAAGTCAGGGGGGATGGGCCAGGGTACATGAGCAAGAGATCTTGGCCGGATGTCCGAAGCCAACCAGCCCCTTGCGGCAGGCCTGCAGTCACCCTGTGTAGCTGAAAGTAGGACCTGAAGATTCCACCAGCAATCTGTGGTAATCAGGTACAGCTGGTTCCTGCTGGCCGAGGACAAGCAGAGCCTTCGCCTACTCCCCCAGTCCTCCTCGCCAACGGCTGGTGTAGGCCCCCAGGAAGCATCTGGCTCTGCAGTGGCTCTTGGATCAGAAGAAACATTTGAGATCTTAATGGTTTGTGTCTTCAGAGACTTCGAGAACCACCACTCATGATGACAGGACACACAGTATGCCAACACAAAGCATGAAACACAGCGAAGGGGTGGCTCCAGCCGAAGCCTCCTATGAGACGGCTTTCCCAGGACAGAGCCACCATCAGGCAGCGTCAGAGCAGCGAGGAGCGAGGTGCTGCTTCTGTCCCCTTCATAGGCCAAGAAGTTACACGAGGGGCAAAAATGCAAAGCAAGTGCTTCTAGGCTCAAGAATCCGTGGCTTCCCACAAACTTCAGACCTCCTGAACAAGGGTAGGTCCCATCTTCAAATCCTTGCCAAGCTGGGGGTGTAAGGCCTTGAGGAGGCTGATCACCCCAAAAATAGACTTGTGTTTTTCACAACTTTTTTCATCTCTGGCATCTCTTGCAGCATGAAGGGAAAAAAAAATAGCCTCAACTGTTAACAAATAAAGATTATAAAAAGCCCCAACTGTTCCCCAAGGGTGTCCATGTGGCCACAGTAGCAGGGTTGGGGGTTGGGGTGGCAGGGAAGATGTGTCACTGGGAGCCCGGTGTCTCTTCTTCCTGGCCCACTTTCCACCAGTGCTGCCAGCATGCAGGGATAAGCCTTAACGTCAGGGGTGGGAGCATTTTGTAAGGACCTTCAGACATGTCCACCGTGAGTGTGTGTTCTTGTGTTCCATTGCAGACAGAGAAAGGGGACATCTCGACACAGAAACTGGAGGTTGAGGAGATAGCTCAAGGGATACGGTGCTTGCCTTCTGTGCATGAAGACCCACGTTTGATTCCCAATACCCATGTAAAATGCCTGGATGGTGGCATGTGCTTATAATCCCAGCACTGGGGAGGTGGAGACAAGAACGATAGAGCTCACTGCCAGCCAGCACAGCCTAATTAGTGGGCTCCAAGCCAGTGAGAGGCTCTGTCTCAAAAAGAGGCCGGGCGTGGTGGTGCACGCCTTTAATCCCAGCACTCGGGAGGCAGAGGTAGGAGGATCGCGCCAAGAGTTTGCGGCCACTCTGAGACTACATAATGAATTCCAGGTCAGCCTGGGGGGTCTGGAGAGATGGATCAGTGGTTAAGGCGCCTGCCTGCAAAGCCCGCGAAGGCACCATTTGGATCTCCAGGTCCCACGTTTAGCCAGACACAAAAGTGATGCAAGTGTGCAATGTCACACATGTGCACAAAGGGGTGCACGCATCTGGAGTTCTTTCACAGCGGCTGGGAGGCCACTGGTGTGCCCTTTCTCTCTCTGTCTCTCTCCCTCTCTCTGTCTCTCTCCCTCTCTCTGTCTCTCTCAAATTAAAAAAAAAGTGTGTAGCACCCCTAAGGATAACACTCAAGGTTGTCCTCGGCCTTCACATGCACATACCCACATAATATGCACTTGCTTACATGCAAACGCACACATACATACATGCACACACTACACACATATGCATGCATGCGCACAAGAAAGAAAAGTTTAGCCGGGTGAAGTGGTGCATACCTTTAATCCCAGTACTCAGGAAGCAGAAGTAGTAGGATTGCTGTTTTAAGTTCAAGGCCAGTATGGAACTACAGAGTGAGATCCAGGTCAGCCTGGACTATAGTGAGACTCTACCTCAAAGAAAAAAAAAAAAGAAAGAAAGAAAGAAAAAGAAAAGAAAGACAGATTAACATATCAAAGCCAGTGGGTAGTAAGCACCTGGAAGGTTCCTTCTTGCTAAGGTCAGTTTAGTCAGAATTGGAATCCCCTGGGTGTTGCTAGGTGTCAGCAAGCAGCATGAATTTGTGGTAGTAGCTGCTTTTGACCTGGGTTACAGCATTTCCAGGGCTTACCCAGGAGAGAACATGATCCTCACCTATGCCTTGCATTTCCCTGGAGAGCTCCAGACTGAACCTTGCCGAGCCACCCTGTGCCTTCTCCCCAACCGTGAGAACCTCCTTGGTATGTGGGCCTCTAAGGAAGATAATGGCAGTAACCATCAGGTACTGGGTTCCCATCCCCAAGGGATCCTCAGAAAAATGGGTGGTTGACATGGAGGAGCCTTGACCTTTAACAACCACGAGAAGAAAACTCCCACCCCCCCCACCCCCAGCTCTAAAGAAACCTTGTTCTTCATGGGTCTGGGATCCATCCAAGAGCCACCCACCTTTACAGGCTGAAATGGAGTTTGTGTTCAAAGTAGAACACCAGCTGAGTGTCCTCAATTCTCTTCATTTTATCTTATTTATTTTGGTGTGTGTGCATGCACATGTATGTGTGTGTGTGTATAATCTATGCACACGAGGGTGCAGATGCATGCATCCCGTGTGCATATATGTAGAGGCCAGAGAAAAATGGCAGCAGTCCTCCTCTATCACTCTTCCAAGTTATTTCCTTGAGATGGTATTTCAAGCTGAACCTGGAGCTGCCATGTTTGGTCAGACTGACTGACCAATGAGCCCCAGTGATTCCCTGCTCCCTACAGGACTGGGCTTATGGGTGGGTGTGGCCACATCTGGCTTTTTTTGTTTGTTTTTTAAGGTAGGGTCTCACTCTAGGCCAGGCTGACCTGGAATTCACTATGTAGTCTCAGGGTGACCTCGAACTCACGGTGATCCTTCTACCTCTGCCTCCCAAGTGAGTGCTGGGATTAAAGGCAAGTGCCCTCTCAGCCAGCCTGACACTTGAGCAAGAGTTGTACCCTGCTCCATCTTGGCCCATACATAGGGTTGCCCACAACTTGTTAGTATACCTGCAGGGCCCTCAAAGCCTGGGGGTCAGGCCTAGTCTTGAGACAGGGGTAGGATCTCTGTAGCAAGCCTGAGAGCTCCCAGTTAGCTAGGATTCAAAAAAGGAATAAAATTCAGGCACTGGGAACAGGAGAGGGAAAAAAAAAATCAAAGTTCAGGCTGTTGCTCTGGTCCTTTTGAGATCTTCAGAAACGGATACCTGTAGCATGGGGAACCCTCTCCCCAATGTGAAGAGCTATTGACTCCGGGGCCACTCAGGGCCTAAAACCAGTGGGTAAAAGGAATCTTACAGGCTGGGGCCACTAGCACATGGGGGTGTTAGTGGGGCAGGCTGGCACAAGCAGGATCACTAAAGACTAGAAGGAGCAAGAGATAGAATGATCATAAAGGTCAAGGTTACCCCAACATCACAAGCTGTCATTGTACTCCAGTGGCCCCTTTGAGAGACTAGAATTCGTGAGCTGGGAGTCGGGGATGGCATTTACATGGCACTCCTACACCTCCCGTTCCATCCTGGCCAAGGTTACAAGCAGAGAGTGGAACTCAGGTCTACAGTGACATATGACCATATGGTAGACACTCATCCTTGACACTCCCACAGCCAATGGAAGTCCTCTGCCACCTCTCCGAATGTCACATGTGTGTCTGCTGGACCACACTCTAGAAGAGTCTGCACACAGATAGGTCAACAGACATGACTGCTCAGCCACCCACTCTCTTTCCTGCTTTTATATGTCATGCTTCGCAAGGGACCCACCGCCGAGCCCTACATGTTGCATGTAGGATGTGCTGGTGTAGTGCCCAGTTCACAGCGCCCCCCAGAGACCACCAAAAAGTCCAAACACATATGCAAAAGCAAAGAGCTTTATTTCGGGCTTAAGCTTGGTGTCTTGACTTTACCAACACAGTGGGTTCGTGCAAGAGCCTCAAGCTGCGTTTGGGAGAAGCTTTTATTGGGTTCAAACAAAGGGAAAAGAAATTTCTAATATGATTGGTTGACATTTACCATGAAATTACTTGTTACAAGTTGATTGGTTATGCAGCAGCTGAGGAACACTTAGCAAACTACAAAGCCACAGGAATATATAATACCTGCTTCTTTTGTCAAATTGGCTCATTAGTTTGGGTCAGTATGGTCTTTCCAGTAACTGTTTGTTCTTACCTACATTCTGGGAACCTGACCTGAGTTTAGCCTGAGGCCTGCGAGGCAGCTGAAGCCTATCATGGCGTTACTTTGGTCCTCGGGCCTTTCACTGGGAGTGACCAGGGCAGACAGGTGAAGGAGCCATGATCATCAACAGAGCCATGAGACATAGACTTACCTGCTTTCTCTCATTTGAGGACCAACTGTCCTGTCCTGCCCTGTCATACCCTCTTTGGGGGCAGTGGTTTCCGGACAGATTGCTGGGGGAGGATGTGTGAAGAAACAGCAGGCGTATTGGATTTTAAGGCTGGGAGTCGAAGCCCAGCCTATAGGGAAGCAGGGGAGTGCCTAGTTACAGTATCGAGGGGTGTGACCAGGACGCTGGCCTCTGTCCAGAACTGTGCTGGACCCAGGGTAAGCCACCTGTTTTCATCTTTGCACAGGTATTCATGCTCAGTGCCTGGACCAGTCCCTTTCCCCTCCCCCACCAGCCTCATTTAGCTGCCCTCAGGCTCCTGGTATGACTTGGTGCCTGGCCTGTTCTCCTGGGTCCCTGGTGACTCACACTGCTTTGGAATTTCACTCACTAGCATTTTCTGACGCACATCCTGACAGCCTGGCCTGGAGCCAGGGCACAGCACTGCTACTCCAATCCCACCGGTGATTAATTTTTCTTACCTGAGCACCAGGCCATCCAGATTCAGGAGAAGGAAGGCAGGCCAGAGGCCAGGCAGGGGTGGAGAGACTTGTTCCTGCTTCTGTTTACCTAAATGCACACAGAAAACAAGCTTCTGTTTACCTGAATACACACAGAAAACACATAGAAGGGGCTGGAGAGATGGCTCAGTGGTTAAGGTGCATGCCTGTGAAGCCTAAGGACCCTGGTTTGATTTTCCAGGTCCCACATAAGCCAGATGCACATGGTGACGCATGCATCTGGAGTTTGTTTGCAGTGGCTGGAGGCCCTGGCAAGCCCATTCTCTCTCTCTCTCCTTCTCTCTGTCTCTAATAAATAGATAAATAAAAATAAAATCTTAAAAAGAAAATAAAAAGAAAAGAAAACACACAGAAGCATTGAGAAACTTATGGGCTTAGCGTGGCCACCCAGGAAACAAGATAGAGCACCCAGGTATAAAACTCTAGACTGACCACTGCAGCTTCTTTCTTGTTTTTTGTTTTGTTTCATTTTTATTTTTTCAAGTCATGTGTGTGTTTGTGTGTGTGTGGTACATGTACGTATGTGCCTGTGTGTTATGGCGTACATGTGGAAGCCAGAGAACAACCACCTTCGCCTTCTTCTTGAGACAGGGTCTCTTCTGTTTATTTAATAAATTTAATTTCATTCAATTTAATTATTTAATTTATTTATTTGAGAGCGACAGAGAGAGAGAGAGAAAGAGGCAGAGAGAGAGAGAGAGAGAAAATGGGTACACCAGGACCTCCAGCCACTGCAAACGAACTCCAGATGCATGGGCCACCTTGTGCATCTGGCTTTCGTGGGTACTGGGGAATCGAGCCTGGAACCGGGGTCCTTAGGTTTCACAGGCAAGCGCTTAACCACTAAGCCATCTCTCCAGCCCCCATCCTCATGTTTACACAGCAAGCACTTTCCCATTGAGCCTTCTCTATAGCTCTTCTTGTTGTTGTTCTTGTTTTGTTATCATTATTATTGTTATTTTGGGATTTTGGGGGATAGGGTCTTGCCATAGTCCAGGCTAACCTGGAATTCACTATATAGTCTCAGGCTGGACTCAAACTCATGGCGATCCTCCTACCTCTGCCTTCCTAGTTGCTGGGATTAAAGGCATGTGCCACCACGTCCAGCTATTGTTATTTTTTGAGACAAGGGCTCACTATTGTAACCCATGCTGGCCTACAACTCACTGTGTAGCCGATGCTAACACCACATTTGTGACAATCCTCCTGCCTCAGCTTCCCATGTATTGAGATTACAGGTGTGAGCTGCCTGGCTGAGGCCACTGGGCTTCTTGGATTGGATTTCTAGATCTTGGTTTGTGAGTGTGTGTGTGTGTGGGGGGGTGTATACATATGTACTTGCACACACACATGTGGTGAGGTACCCCCATACGCTCAATTGTGAAGTGGTGGTTCTCACCTACGGTGCTCAGAACTCTTCTGCCCAGTCTTGTTTTGAGCCAGAGTCTCTTTACAGAGCTTTTATGATTTTTGATTCTCGGGTCTCTGCTCCCCCGCAGGACTGGGGTCACAGGCATGTGTTGCCATGCCCCGCTGTTTATGTGGGAGCTGGAGATTCTAATCTGGTGGTCTGGCCCTTATGATTGTGCAGGAAGCACACTTAACCACTGAGCCATCTCTCCAGCCTAAGATGGGATTGTTCTCAAATCAGAAGCACATTTAATAAAGCTGCAATAGACCATGATCAGGTGGGTATATGGGTTTTCGGTGTCAGAACTCAGATCAAAGACATCTCATTTAAAGGTTTTGGAGATGCCTCAAGAGTTCTTCTATAGTCATTAATATTTTAAAATTAGGTAATAAGCTAAACATAAAATATTGCACACACCTGAGTCGTCAAGCATGCCGGTGACCCAATCAACTTGCCCAACATTAACAGAGTAACGTGACCCGTACACTGCATGGAAGAAGCTTCCATTGACCTCCGGCTTCTCCTCCTACCACCAAGTCCTCCAGCAGGGGGAATTTTGTTATGGATTTTGGGCTTACTATTCTGTTGATGATTTTACGAAATTTTGTATCTGTTTTTGTCTTTTGGAAGGGTGATGAGGACTGAACCCAGGCCCTGCATGGATGCCGAGCACATGCTCTCTCAGTCACATCCGCAGCCTGTTTGCTCATTTGTAAGTTATTATATTGCATGCAATATTTTAATTGTTTTTTTTAGTTTTTGTTTTAGTATTTTGTTTATTATTTGCAAGCAGAGACAGAGGGAAGAGAGATGGAAAGAACAGGCATGTCAGGGCCTCTAGCCACTGCAAACTAACTCCAGATGCATGCACCACTATGCATCTGGCTTTATGTGGGTACTAGGGAATCAAACCTGGGTCCTTAGGCTTTGAAGGCAAGTGCTTTAACTGCTAAGCCATCTCTCCAGCCCCCTATATGCAATATTTTTTATCTTGTTTAATCACTCTGTTCCTTAGACATAGACACCTCTATGTATATCTGGAGCTCCCTCATTTTCACTACAGTATATTTCTTTCTTTTTATTTTTCCTTTTTGTTTTTGGAGGTAGGATCTCACTCTAGGCCAGGCTGACCTGGAATTCCCTATGTAGTCTCAGGGTGACCTCGAACTCACAGCGATCCTCCTACCTCTGCCTCCTGAGTGCTGGGATTAAAGGTGAGTGTCACCACGCTCGGCTACAGTATATTTCACAGCTACAACATTGTCTCCTGATGTTCCCATTTGTTTCTGCCATGATGAGTACCTGTTTAAATATTCTTGTGTTTATCTGCATATGTGATAGATAAGTCTTTGTCATTGGATAAACAACAGGAAGTAGAATGAATAGATGGTAGAGAATGCCAGTGTTCCATTGTATAAGAGAATACCAGAGAAGTTTCCAAAGTAGCCATAATCTAGCACTTTGTAAGAGGTTCTTCCTGGGCAGAACAACACATACTGTAATCCTAGCACTTGAAAGTCTGAGGCAGGGTGACTGCAAGTTCCAGGGCAGTCTGGGCTGTGTACTTATTGTAGTTATCTTTGCATTTCTGGGACAAAACACCTCACCCAAAGCAGCCACTACGAGGAAAGGGTTTATGTTGGCTTACAGTTTCAAGGTGAAGTTTCATCACAGCAGGGAAAGGATGGTAGAGCAGAGGCTGGACATCACATCTTACCACAGCAGCTGGCAGGACGCAACAAGAGTGAGCTGAGCTAGTGCTGGCAAGCTGGGATAATAAATCCCAAGGTCTATCCCCAGTGACACACCTCCTCCAGCAAGGCTCCACTTCCCAAATTGCAACCAGCTGGGGGCCAAGTATTTAACACACACGAGTCTATGGGGGACATCTCATTCAAGTCACCACAGAACCAAAAACCTGTCTCCAAAAAAACCTCTCTCAGCGCTGCATGGTATTTCAGATGTGAACTTGGCCTCTCTGCTGAGCACACAATGGCATGACCGTTGTTTGTTCTAACAAGGAAGGCTGAGCAGATATTCCCTTACATTTCAGTGCATTTGTCTTTTTTCCTCTGCAAGGTGGCCATTGCCCATCTTCTTTAGCAGGGATTTCGAGAAGAGATTTGTGTCTTCTGTGATCTTGTTCACTTATATGTGCAAAACTATTTTCTGCAGGAATATGGAGTCTTTTGTTACTTTCTTTATGGTGTCTTTTGATGAACAGAATTCCTTAATTATATTGTGGTTGCATTTATTAAGTGCTCTTTCATGGCAGTATGTTCTTGGCCCTGATTAAGAAATCCTTCCTTATCCCAAGGTGACTAATATAGTTTTCTATATTGTTTTTCTCAGGCATGTCAAGTCCTGCATTTCCCCCTCACATATTTACACGACCTGTAATTGCATTTTAGCAATTTGGAGGTGGTTTTCTTGCTTGTTTTTGTCTTTCAGTCTGTCAAACCAGTGCCTCAGCTACACAGAAGCAAATGCTGTGCTTGCTTAGGGGACTCTGCCTGGGTCTATCCGCGAGTCTGGATGGATCCCCTCACATGGATATGTAGAAAGTTAACCTGCAATGAGCTGCTATTAGGAGGTGGAGCTTGAGAGAGGTGATTAGGTAATGAGGGTGCCACCCTTATCAGCGGGATTAGTGCCCTTCTAAGATCCCCAAGGGAGCATGTTCACCCTTCCATCATGTGAGGGACATGAAAAAAATCATGTGACATTTAAGCTGAACCTGGTAGTACAGCCTGGAATCTCAGCTTTCCTGGAGGGTGAGGTAAAAGGGTCATAAGTTCAAGGCCTGCCTAGGTGACTTAGACTTTGTTTCAAAATGAAGTCCAGGGGGCTGATGGCTCAGTGGTTGAGCGCTTGCAGTTTAAGCATCAGGAACTCCCCAGAACCCATGGACAAAGCTGGTTATGGCCATGCACACCTGAAACCCCAGTCCTGAGGCAGGAGCAGCAGAAGAGGGATGGGACCCAAGAATCTCTGGGCTTGTTGGCTCTGGGTTGAAAAAGACATCCTGTCTCGAGAAAATATGTGAATGAGCTGTAAGAGGATAGAGGGAGTTCTCTGGCCTCTGCACACACATGCATGAGGTTTACTTCTGCACATACACGAGCATAAACCACACACTACAACACACACAAATACTCTACACACACTGGCACCTTGACCTTGGACTTTCCAGCTTTCAGGATAGTGACAATGCTCTCTGTTGTTTCTAAGACACCTGGTCTGAGCCAGTTTGGTACAGCGGCAGGATGGACTCAGGTAGTAGATAGGAAAGGCCGTAGAATGAGGAGTGAAGACCGGTGGTGGATGCCAGAAGGAGATGGTGGAATGGAGCTGCAATAGTAGGTGGGCAGGCAGAAGAGAAGTAGGTTCCCAAACTGGCACTTCTATCTTGTCCAGGGCCTGCCTTGGCTGCTGTGATCACGGCACCATCACCACGACAAGTGAGTGGCTTATTTCCTCCTGCACTTGGCCTAGATGGCATGACAAGGGGACAGAGTATGGAGAGCTTTTTCTTTAATTGAGTCAGACTTGTCTGACAGGCCCCAGTGCCCTCCCTGTCTGGTGACAGGCACTGCTACATGTTCATGCAGTGGGGACTTTGACACCCCCTCTCCCCCACAGCAGTGAGGTGGCCTGGGGCTTGGGCAGAGGGCTTGGGCAAGAGGGCTGTAGCACCTGATCTTTGGAAAGTTGCGCAGCAACTTTCTACATATCCATGAGAGGGGATCCATCCCGATGCTAGCACAGAGCCAGGCAGAGTCCTCTAGCAAGCACAACATTGGCTTCTGGTCAGAGCAGCCAGGCCACTGCAGCTGGTGCTCAGCTGACCGGGCTTGGGGCCAAGCTGAGGCCCTGAACTGGAGCCGGCTGATCTGGCTGCATCAAGGGAGTACGGTGGAGCAACTGCAGAACTAGCAGAGGGGACAGGCACACACACGCTACCCCTGCCCGAGGTCCCCTTCCAGCTATGTCCCACCAAGGCCCCTGTGCAAAGAGCCAGCATTGGCTGGTCACTGCCTACAGATTCCTGGCAAGGACCTGGTGATTTTTTCAAATGACTGTGGTTGGCAAAAGACTTGGCTCTGATAACCAGCCTATTTGGAACAGTCTCGAAGGGCCTGCCCTACCTAGTGCGCGCTCCACATTAGTAAAGAAGGGCAGGAGGGGGTGCTGGGAGAGTGGGAGAGGCTCCTTCTGAGGGTCTCACACTGGGGGTCAGCTGAACCCAGGTCTCTCAGAGCTCTGATTGATTGATGTGTATTTTTTTTTTTTTTTTTTTTTTTTTTTTGAGATTGCAAGAAAATTCAGCCCAGGGATAAAAAGAATTGTCACCACAACCCTAGTTAAGGGGCCATTTTGTTGTATACATGGCTGCATAAACTCCTTGTGCCAGGCACTAACTTTACAATAGGAAATGAAATTGCAAGAGAAGAAAAACAACATAATCTCACAAGAGGAGCCTTTTGTGTACGCTCAAGTAAAATTCAGGACAACACATTTATAAATCTCAGAGGAAAATGGGCAGGAGGCCTTAAACCAGGAAAGTGAACAGATTCTTTTGCCTTAATCTCCACAAACAGATTAAGGGAGGACACTGGGAAGAGGGGCTGCCCAAAGCACTTTAGTGTTTTCCTATGACTGGCCATGGCTCAAAGAGAAAGTTAAATATAGGAGATATGAGCAAACTAAAAGGAAATGTTGTTTTTGGGTCATAGCAATGAGGTCTGGGTGCACTTAATGTAATCAAGTTGAAATTCGAAGTTTTAATTCGGAACTTCTGAAGTATTTGGGGCATTACACAAAGCTCGGAGGAGATTAGATTCCTTGGAATGTAGAAGTCTAATTTTAAATAGCCCCAGAGTTTGTTTTGTAAAAAAACTTGGTATTGGACATCAGCTCCACGCTGCACTTTGAAGGCAGCTAGGATAACAATCAAAATTGTGTGAGCTAAATGAGCCGACCCTTTTGTTTTCTCAAATTATTAAGGAATGTGGTGATTAAATGAATTCTTTCTTCCTCCTCACGCTGGTAAGATAAACACCCAAGTTTTTCAATGTCTGTCCTCATAAATAGTCTAATGTGACAACTGAGCATTTTCACCTGAAGGAATTTAATTTCTTAGTAAATTATTTTAGTGATCGAAAAATAGGCTCAGAGCACGCAGATATAATTCATAAAAAGGAAATACGTGTGAAAACATTTAAGAACTGTTTTATACTGGGCCTCTGAGGCAGTTCTATAGTCCCAGCTGCTTGGGAGGATCTCCAATTCAAGATTCCAGAGTAAATTCAAGGCCAATTTTGGCACGCTATCAAGATCCTGTCTCAAAATAAAAAGGTCAAATGAAGGCTTGGGCTACAGCTCAATGGCAGACAGTTTACCACGTCTGAGGCCCTAGCATCTCCAGTGTTAAACAACCAATAAAAAAAGAAAACTAGAGTAATTTATTTTTTCCAGTATGGGGGTAAACCCATGGTGTTCTACCACTAAGCTACATGCTGAGCCCTAAGCCAGCTTTTAATCTATCAAATCAGCAAGAATGTTTTTGCCTTCTTGATGTAACTGGAGCCTCAACCCAGAGCCTTAGCATGCAAGGAAGAATGAAACCAGAGCCTCAGCATTCTGAGCAAGAATGTGTTTGTTTTGATTTTTACTTTTTGTTTTTGATATTTTTATTTATTTATGAGAGAGAGCAAGAGAGCACACACCAGGACTTCTTGCCACTGCAAATGAACTCCAGAGGCATGCATCACTTTGTGCATCTGGCTTTATGTGGATATTGGGAAATTGAACCTCAGGCTGGCAGGCTTTGCAAGCAAGTGTCTTTAACCACTGAGCCATCTTCCCAACCCCACTATGTAGCCTAAGCTGGCCTTGAAGTCTCAATTCTCCTGCATTTGCTTCCCATGTGCTGGGTTTACTATATGGACAACCACCACACCTGAAAAAATAATAATGTTTTAAAAATAGTAATTTCACTGGGTGTGGTACTCATGGGCTTAATCCCAGCACTTGGGAGGCAGAGGTAGGAATATGACCATGAGTTCAAGGCCACCTTGAGACTACATAGTGAATTCCAGGTCAGCCTGGGCTAGAGTGAAACCCTACCGCAACAAAACAAAAAGTGAAAATAAAATAAAAATAAATTCTCAACTCCCTGTGCTTAGTAAGATTATAAATTGATTCAAATTATTTGGAAAATACTTAGATGAGGTTGGAGACCCAGTTAGGACCCTGAAGTTGGAATAAAGATTATTTAAGACTTTAACCACTTTATGAGCTGACTACTGTTTTTGTTCACTCGAATATGCACACAAATAAACTATTTTGTCTCCTATTAAGTTGTCACTTTAATTCCCATGACTTGGGAGCTGAATCTAACAGGGTAGAATGAATTTTTCCCTTTCATAGTTATTCAAAGACTTTAAAAATGTATCTGATTTGATCTAAGAAAATTCTAATAAAATTTAAGGAAGTAATCAGAAATCTAGGAAGATTTATATGCAGGTTATTCAAAACACTACTGATAGTGAGGAAAACGTGAAGAAAAAACCCTGTCCTACAATAAAGAAGGTTTAAGTCAATGGTGGGTCTCCTTAAGATGAAATGTGGGCAGCATTCTGCTCTTCGTGTGTGTGTGTGTGTACATACACATGCAAGCTATGTGATTGTTAGCATGATATTAACATTAACAAAAGATACACACATATAAGGAAAAGGATGAAAACATTGTAAAATGTAAATGGACATTATTTCTAGATGGCAAATTTATAACATCTTAACATTTTATTCCTTCTGTATATTTTTCATGTTTTCTAGATTTTTTTGTCATACAGTTGTCTTTTTTAATGTAAATATATCTATATATCTATATCTATATCTATATCTATATCTATATCTATATCTATATCTATCTATCTATCTATATATATATATATATCAGGTTATACTTTTAAAATATTTTATTTATATTTATTGGACAGAGAAGGAAGGAAGGAGAGAGAGAGAGAAAGGGCATGCCAGGATCTCCAGCCACTGCAAATGAACTCTAGATGCATGTGCCCCCTTGTGCATCTGGGCTTACATGGATCCTGAGGAATGAAACCAGGATCCTTTGGCTTTGCAGGCAAACGCCTTAAACGCTAAGTCATGTCTCCAGCCCAGGTTATACTTTTTTATCCCCTTACCTTTGTTCCTGTTTCCCTGGGGCCCTCCTCAGTGGGGTCATGGCATTCACTATAGGGTCATGCAGGCCTCAGTCAGTCCCTGTGGGGCAGCAGGAGGAACATGCCTCAGGGTATTCCTGCCCACTCTATGGCTCTTACAATCTACACTCTATGGCTCTTCCACAATGTTCCCTGAGCCATGGCAGGCCTATTGTCCATGTGATTTAGTGTTGAATTCTCTGTAGCCTCTGGATTTCTGCTTTGATGGGTTTTGATTGATCACTGTGTCTGTCACCATTGCCCTAAAGCAAGTTATCAGGCTAGAAGGAAGAGCAGTATTCATGTCACAGCTTCCTCAGTGATTTCTCCTGGGCCCCTGAAGATGTGGTAGAGGTGGCATGTACCATGGTGGGCAATTGGCTATTTTTTTTTTTTTTTGGAGAGAGACACAAAGAGAGATGGAGAGGAGGACAGATAGAGATGGGCGTGCCAGCAGCCTCTCAGCTGCTGTGAATGAAATTCAGATGCCTGCGCCCCCTTTTGGGCAAGTGCAGCATTGCGTCCTTGCGTCACTTTGCATCTGGCTAAACATGGGACCTGGAGATTGGAACCGGGTTCTTAGGCTTAGCAAGCAGGTGCCTTAAACACTAAGCCATCTCTCCAGCTCGCAGTTGGCTATTTTTGTCTTATAGAAGGATCTTGGTTCTCCTGCATTTTACCAGTCTTCACTGATCTTCCCCTAGTTTGTTCGCTCCCAGAAAACCGCCAGCCGTGGTGCTCAGCTCAGTCTCACAATGGTCCGGATTTTTATGATAAGCATAACTTTAGATAGAGGTGGAGAAGCACAAAAGGGTTGATTTATCACAATAGCAAATTAGTTACTTTGGAAGGAAGAAGGGAGGGATAGAAGAATGTGTTCTGCCAGGCCTCTGTTATAAAATGTCACTGAAGCAATAAATTCAGGTGGATTTTTTTAAAAGCACAGTTGGTATTTTAATTGTTTTATTGCATCTCATAGGTCCATGATAAAGGGAAATATAACATAAGCAAGGTGAGATGTAGCTCAGGCCACAAAAGACTGTGATAAAGAACAGCCAATGGGCTGGGGAAATGGCTTAGCGGTTAAGGCATTTGCCTGTGAAGCCTAAGGACCTTGGTTCAATTCCCCAGGACCCACATAAGCTAGATGCACAAGGGGGTGCATGTGTCTGGAGTTCATTTGTAATGGCTAGAGGCCCTGACGTGCCCATTCTCTCTCTGCCTCTTCCTCTCTCTCTCAAATAAATAAATAAATAAAATATTTAAAAAAGAAAGAAAGAAAAGCCAGGGTTGGGGTGATTGATGCTCAGTGGGCAAAAGTGCTTGCTGCCTACATGCAATAACCCAAGCTCAGATCCCCAGAACCTATGTAAAAGCTGGCTATAGTAGGGAGCATGGGTAATGCCAGCACACCTACTGTGAGATGGGAGACAGACAGGAGAATCCCTGGAAATTTGTGAGCCAGCCAGCCTGGTGTTTGTAGAGGTGAACCATAAGAGACTCTGCCTCAAAACAAGATGGAAATGGAAAGGGAGGGTCCATACATATACACATGCAATCACATCACTCACATAGACACACAGAAGATAATTTTTTATATATATATATATATATATATATATATATATATATATATATATATATGTATGTATTTGAGAGAGAAAGAGAGAGTGTACCAGGGCCTCTAGCCACTGCAAATGAACTCCAAATGCATGTATCACTTTGTGCATCTGGCTTATGTGGGTACTGAGGAATCAAACCTGGGTCCTTAGGCTTCACAGGCAAGTACCTTAACCACTAAACCATCCTCTAGCCCTACAAAAGATAATTAAAAAAAAAAAAAAAAAAAAGGTTTTCACAGTCATTTAATGGTGGGGACCAGTTCTGAGAGAAACATTGTTAGGTGATTTTTGTCAGGATGGGCATATCACTGAATGTGCCTTCACAAATCCAGGTGGCATGGCCTATTTCACATATAGGCCCACAATGTATGTATTTGGTGTGGTTTCTTGCTCTAGGGCCTGGTGAGCTAAACATCACAAACAGAAGGGGTAATCTGGAGATGCGGGAAACCTTGACATGCGTGAGGCTGCTGGCAGAAGCAGGTGTTCTGTTTCACAGTAATTTTCCTTTGTGAGTAGAAGCAGTGAACTCTAAAAGAATGGTCAAAAAATACAACTTAGGGCTGGAAAGATGGCCTAGCAGTTAAGGCACTTGCTTGTGAAACCTAAGGACTCTTGTTCAACTTTCCAGGTCCCATATAAGCCAGATGCACAGTGACGTAAGCATGCAAGGTTGCAAGTGTGCACAAGGGGGCACATGCGTCTGGAGTTTGATTGCAGTGGCTAGAGGCCCTGGCATGCCAATTTTCTCTCACACTCTCACATAAAAAAGTACCACTTAGCAAATAGCCAAACCAGTGGCATAGACACCAAGGATGATGTACTAAGCCAGGCGTGGTGGTACACACCAGTGATTACAGAGTCTGGCAGACTGAAGCGGGATGATCACAAGTTTAAGACTAACCTGGGCTACATAGTCAAACCTTGTCTAACAAAGAAAAGAACAAAAATGTCTGCATTTAGCCAGGCAGTGGCTCTAATCTCAGTACACAGGGGGTTTATTCAGGAGGATCACAAGTTCAAGATCAGCCTGAGTTACATGGCAAATTTGAGACCAGCCAAGGTTACATAGGAAGATCCTATTTTTTTCTTTTGAGAGAGAGAAAGAGAGAGAGAGAGAGAGAGAACGGGCATGCCAGGATCTTCAGCCTGCTGTGAACGAATTCTAGACATGTGCACTCCCGTGTGTCACATGTGTGACATTGCATGCTTGCACCACTGTGCATCTGGCTACTGGAACCTGGAGATTTGAACATGAGTTCCTGGGATTCGCAGGCAAGTGACTTAACCACTAAGCCATCTCTCTAGCCTGGAAGACCCTATTTCAAACAAAGCAAAGCAAAACAAAAAAGCAACAACAACAAAAAAGGATCCTTTGCATACATGATTATATGGGCACAGCAGGATTACTGAATCAGTGTCGTCACAAACACGTGAGCAGCATTTTGCTCTCTGACATGTCACTAGGCTATAGGGTTTTCCAGCTCCGTTACGTTTCTCTGGGACCACTGTCATAATGTGGTCTGTTGGTGACTAGAATTTTATATGATATGTGACTGTATATTTATGTATGTGTGCATATATCAGGGCACTATATAACATAAACAAAGTTAGGCAGGGAGTTGTTTATTGAAATAACTTTTCATGCATAAGAAAACATAACAGGAAGTTGAGTAAAAAAAAAAAACCCTCCAGGAGTTCATCACTAGAATGATGATTATTCTCAGTTCTTTGATTCTCCCAAGCAGAATTATTCTGCCTAGGGAGATCTGAGGCTGAAGCAGGATGTCCCAGGAGATAGCTGCTCTCCAAATGTGTGGCTTGCTGGCCAGTCCTCAGGCCTCTGTCTCTGCCAGTCTCATGAGCTAAGCCAGAGAAATGATTGTATAGCGTGGCCCCTCCTCCGCAAAGGTCCCTATTAAATAATATATATATATTTTAAAAAATGGGGGGGCTGGAGAGATGGCTTAGTGGCTAAGGCATTTGCCTGCAAAGCCAAAGGATCCTGGTTCAATTTTCCAGGACCCACGTAAGCCAGATGCACAAGAGGTCACATGTATCTGGAGTTCATTTGCAGTGGCTGGAGGCCCTGGCGCACCCATTCTTTCCCCCTCTCTCTCTCTGCCTCTTTCTCTCTCTCAAATTAATTAATTAATTAATTAAATGTATTCTTTAAAAAAAGAGTCTCCTCCAGCCTTTGATAAGCAATAACCTTGACTGGGGATGATTGGTGGAAGGCTGAGGGGAACAGGAGAGAAAGATAGACTAGCTAAAAAGATGCATTTGATATCCAGCCTCCTCAAGCTCAGCGTACCTTTTTCTTCTAATCTATCCTATAAGACTGATGCACAGTCATGTCCCCCTGGAGATGTTCCAAGACCCCCGAGTGTATACTTACAACCAGAGACAGTATTATGTTTTTTTCTATACATACTTAATGAGAAAGTTTAATTTATAAATGGGGCACCATAAGATTTAACACTAATAATAAAATAGGGACCATTATGTACTCAAGTGAAAGTTTGCACCTTGGAACCATTAAAACCAGAAAATGGAGTGACACGAACAGATGTACTTGGGGCTCCCATTATGAGTAAGTGCAAGTGTGAAGACCTGAGTTCAATCCCCAGCATTCATGTACAAAGCCAGCCATGCCAAGCATACCTGCAATTCTAAGCCTGAGGGGATGGAGACAGGAGGCTTGCTGGCCAGGCAATACACACACACACACACACACACACACACACACACACACACGCACACACCCCAATATACCAGCTCCATGTTCAGCAATAGACTGTGTCCCAAGGAAACAACAGGTGGAAAAGCAGTCGAGGACACCCAATACTTCACTCTGGCCTTGCCATGGATGCCCATGGGGTGCACATATCAGCACGTACATGCATACACAATACGTACACACACACACACACACACACACAAAGATGAGACAGTCCACTGGATAGCCAAGGTGACCACTAGGTAACTAATGGCGGGCAGGCTATACGTAGAGAATTCCTGGACAAAGGGATGGGGTCTGTCCCGGATTCGACAAAGCAGAATGATGCAAGATTTCATCATTTCATCCGCATAGGGCACCACTTACAAATTTTGAATAGGGCTAGAGAGATGCTCAGTGGGTTAAGGTGCTTGCCTGCAAAGCCTAAGGACCTGGGTTCGATTCCCCAGCACCCACGCAAAGCCAAATATGCAAGGTGGTGCATGCATTTAGAGTTCACTTGCAGTGGATAGAGGCTCTGGCACTTTGATTCTTTCTTCCTCTCTTTCTCTCTCTCTATCTGTTTCTCTCTCTCTCTCAAATAAATAAATAAAATATAAAAAATTGAATAAGTTCTTTTTGGAATTTTCCATAAAGTTTTGGACAGCAGGGTAGTTCATCCCACATACTCTGGTGGTTGGCTGTCCTCTGTCCTATGTTGAGCTGTGTCCCTACTTGAAGGTTCTTACTATCCTCTGCCTCCCAACTCAGATTTGCCACTCTCAAGGCCAAGTTCACACATTCCTACTTTTAATTAATTAATTAATTAATTAATTAATTTTATTGTTTTTTTGAGATAGGGTTTCATTCTAGCCCAGGCTGACCTGGAATTCACTATGTAGTCTCAGGGTGGCCTTGAACACACAGCGATCCTCCTACCTCTGTCACCCAAGTGCCGGGATTAAAGGCGTGCCCCACCACACCCAGCTATCCTACTTTTCATCTCCTCACATTTCTGCATTTAGCTCACATCCTCTTGTCCCCTCTCCTGGGGGACCTCAGCCCACTAACACTTATGTCAAAGAAAACCCACTCTGTGCAACAACTTCCAGGGAGTCACGGCCTCACTTCTTGAGGTGTTTCTAGCCAGCTCTGCTGGGGATCACATGACCCGGTTTGCCTGCAGGACAAACTCAGCAGCTCAAGGCCAGCCATGAGCTGAAACCCACTCCTCTGCCCGGAAGTCTTTCCAGGGGGCCCAAGGAATACAGCCTGGCCTCAGCGTCTCTGTTAGGAGGGACACTGAGTCAGGAGGGTGCTTGCAGAGATTTCTAGGTTCTCTTTCTATCACATGGATAATGACAGGAACACAGTTTATTAGGAAAAACAGGAGGTCTTGAGAATGGAAGTGAAGAGTTGGACCAGGTCGAAGGCTTTAAAGGCCTTGGGTCCCTAGGGTCTTGGCCTCTATAGTTCATTTACAGAAGGCCCACCTTCTCTCTGCATTCCAGTGCGTTAATTTGTTGTATGTAGCTCTGGCGGGGGAAAGAATTTCCAGTCTCTGCCAACTAGCGTCTTTCATCTGTTAATTTTGATTCTTTCTCTCATTCTGCCCACAACCCCATAGGCTAGAGAAGCCCCAGTTCTGCACATTCTAAGGTAGAAATGGGGTGCAGCAAGTGGCAGGGCCGAGGTAACAGCAACGTTCTAGCGGGGTACCCATCTCAACTCGTAGGTAGCTTGCAGTCTCTGGGGTGGCTTCTTAAGGCGCTGTCTGGGCGTGTGGGACAGCGAAGACTCTTGGGAAAAAGAAGGTACAGGCGATGTAGGTTTTGGGGTCAGCATCCTGGGATCAGACATTCATACTCTGCAAAGGGATGTCTACCTCAAGGGGGACTGTAGGAAAAGGTTCACGGGACACAACTGAGTTATCCTGGTGAAAGAGGGGAGCAGGGGGACCTTAGCAGGTGAGGCATTGACCTGTCATAGTCATAGGCCTCCACAGTGGCGGGAACTCGTGAGACCTGCCTCTGTTCACAGTACCTGGGTCAGCCCACTGGGAAGCCCTTTCTCTCTCCAGCAGGATATGTGGTTTAATTATGGTCTCAGGAAGGGCCTTCTGAAGTGGAGGGGTTCCATGGCTAATGACAATGCCAGTGGTCCAGCGTCAGCCCAGCCTAGCCTTGAGGCTTCCAGGCCTCAGGGACACTCCAGGGAACCCAAGCCTCGCCCTGCCCTGTGCTGCAGAGTCTATGGGATTCTCTTTTAGCAAGGTCTCAGTGGGAGGAAAAGAAAGACTGTGAAATGGGTTAGAGGCCTAGGCCTATGGGAATTAAAGAGAGGCTGCTCGAGCCTCAGCTCTCTGTTGTCAGTTGGCCCCTGGAGAGAGAACCCCAGTCCATTTAAGTCTCCCTTCTGCAGCTACAGGCCCCGGCTTGTCTGTTTGTCTCACCCTTGACACTAAAAGAGGCATAAAGAGCCCGCAGGCCACCCTGTGCCCGCACCTTGCCTCTGCCTTGTGACTGAGCTTAATATAGGCCAAATGAAAACAGCTCCCAAAATAGACCTGCTCCGAGAGGCAGCTGCGGCTGGGAAGCGCTCCGAGGAAAGAGAAAATGTGCAGGTGACAGGGGAGCCTAGTTCTTCTCAGGTATTACGTAACAGGGCCGGGAAACTGGGCCCCGATATCTGCCCTGGTCCTTTCATGGCCTTCCTCTTCATCCCCTCCAGACCCAGGACTCAGCCAAACCTTTCAGATGAACAACCAGCCAACGAGCTGGCTGCAAGGTCACCCCTCAAAGCATCCCAGGGGGGGTCTGTCATGCATGCCTAAGTGGTCACATGACTCCCCAGAGCTGGCTGTGAGCCTCAGAGGGGTCAGGTGACTTCTGAAAGGGTGGGTTTCATCCGACCCAAGAGATGGGAGCAGGAAGGGAGGAGTGGGAACAAGATGCAAACTGCTGTTCCTGCCTGAAGGGCCAGAGGAAACAGCCTGCAGCAGGGGTGGCCCTGTGGCCAACAGGCCCTGGGAGCTGGAGTGGCCTCTGGCTTTGTCATTTCCATCTTCCCTCAGTCGGGAGTGGGTAGAGGGGCCGGTCTCTGAGGTGAGAGAGCTGCTCCCTCCTTTATTCATCTTTTCATTCCTTCAGTGGTCGTTTTATTGGAGAAAGAAGTTTTATTTCCAGCCCTCTATTTCCAGTCTGACACTTGATTATGCCCCGCCTGAGTTGACCCCATACTTTCCTTGGAGACCCTCCCTCCCTTTCTCTCCTCAGTCAGTTCCTCTCAGCTCTTGCACAGGTCCTTCCTCTGACCTGGAACTCACTCTGTAGTCTCAGGCTGGCCTTGGACTCATGACAATCCTCCTACCTCTCCCTCCCAAGTGCTGGGATTAAAGGCATGCGCTACCATGCCCTGCTTAATTTTTTTGTTTGTTTTGTTTTTGAAGTAGGATCTTACTCTAGCCCAGGCTGACCTGGAATTCACTGTGTAGTCTTAGGTCGGCTTTGAACTCACGATGATCCTCCTACCTCTGCCTTCCCAGTGCTGTGATTAAAGGCATTGCACCACCACACCCAGACTTCCATCTTTTTAAAAATTTTTTTATTATTTTATTTATTTTTGGAGAGAGACACAGAGAGAGACAGACAGAGAAGGAGAGGGAGACAGATAGAGATGGGTGCACCAGCAGTCTCTCAGCTGCTGTGAACAAAATACAGATGCATGCGCCCCCTTGTGGGCAAGTGTGGCATTGCGCCCTTGCGTCACTTTGCATTTGGCTAAATGTGGGACCTGGAGATTGGAACCGGGTTCTTAGGCTTAGCAGGCAGGCGCCTTAACCGCTAAGCCATCTCTCCAGCCCCAGACTTCCATCTTTTACAGGTCTTTGTCCCTTGGTTTCTGCCTGCGCTCTCCCAGGCCCACCCATCCTTCTGAATCTCGAAATGGAGAGAGCCAAGAATGAAGGTCAAGCCAAGTACAGGTCACAGGAGGTGACCACAACATAGGGTGGAAGTACCCCAGGGCCCAGGGGTGGAGGGGCTGCCTTGAAGGACAAGCACATGACTCTAAAGAAGTGACTTGGGAACTGAGGACTGGGCTCAGCAGGTTCAAGGGACTTGCACTGCAAGCCTGCTGACCCAAGTTAAATCCCTGTCACATAAAGCCAGACAGAAAGTGGTATGGGCCTACAGCAATGGTAGGTGGAGCCAGGAGAACCATGAAGCTCATGGACCTTCCCAGGAGCAGAGCAAAAATGAGACACCCTGTCCCAAGGTGGAAGGATTGTCCTCTGACCTCCACACGCATGCTATGGCGCATGTGCATCCATATATACATATGCATGTATACATACCAACATAGATACATTTAAAAAAAAAACCGAAGTGACTTGGACAACAGACAGAAAGGCTGAAAAGGTTCTGACCCGTTCAGGGGAGGGTCGTAGACAGTTCAGGCAGAGGAGACTGAGCATGGACAAAGGCTCAGAGACCGGACAGACACCATGCCTGCTGGATAAACCCCAAACAATACAGAACAGCTGGCAGACAGGATCAGTCAGGGTGGAGGTGATGAGAGATCAGATACCACGTTGTGACAAAGAGCCTTGCGAGGCAGTATGCGCTTGGTCTTGACGGCATTGGGGAGCAGCTGAGGTAGGGGGTTTGCAAAGCCTGGGCAACAAGAAGCAGGGCGGAAAAGCCAACTGATTACAAGGGAAGGTCTGGGTGTGGGCCAACAATCTGCTTCACAAGGCCCTTCCGGTGGTTCTGATGTGTACGAAGGCGCAAGTACAGGCTAGGGTGTAAGTAGCTTAGAAAGAGCTCTCTGGTTGCGGAGCAAAACGGTGTGGAGTGGGGCAAGGCAGGAAGGCAAGGAAGAAGGGTGTCCAACACCCAGGGGAAGGTTGCCAGGCATTAGCTGTGCGAATGGCTCAAAGTACTATCACTGAGAAATGTGAGCGGGGTGATATGATGGCTTTGGTGGGCTCCTTCACCCATTAAAACAACTAACAGCTGGGCTGCAGAGATGGCTTAGCAGTTAAGGTGCTTGCCTGTGAAGCCTAAAGACCCATGTTTGACTTTCAAGATCCCAAGTAAGCCAGGTACACAAGGTGACACAAGTGTGCAAGGTCACACATGCGTACCAAATGGCACATGTGTCTGGAGTTCAATTGCAGTGGGCTGGAGGACCTGATATACCAATTCTCTCTCTCTCGTTAAAAAAAAAAAATTAAAACTTATCTGTTGACTACATTTGGCCTGAATATAAATATACTCCAGGGTAATTTTGAAAGCATTAGAAACACTTTCACAGACCCCACGACCACCACCATCACCAGGCACTGTGAACCCACCTCACTGTGCCTAGTGGATAACTCAGCCGTGAATATTCAGGTGAGAGTCTTGGCAGGACCTGGCTTTTGACTGAGTGGAGGAATGGGGAGCTAAGGCATTGTGGCCGACCTCTAGCATCTGACGCACTCGGGGGGGGGGGGGCTGGGTAGGTGGTAGGCCACTAAAAGGAAGAATAACAGAGGGAGGGTGAGTTTACAGAAGGAGACAATGCCATCTGCTCTACACAGGTTCAAGTGTGAGACGCCTGAGAAGGGGACAAGTGGGGATGTCCAGATGGCAGCTAGCCAAGCAGGGCAGGAGCTCTGAGGCAGATGTGTAGGTCCATGGCTGTAAAGGGCTGGCTGAAGCAAAGGGTGAGCCGAGGTTATCCTGTCAGAACATAAGACAAGACTCCAATGAAGGAAACTGAGGGACGGTGGCATTTAAGTGACGGGCCACCGAAGCCATCTGCACAAGACATGAGAAGGAACAGGAAGAGATGGGGCAGTAGAAGGAAAACCAGGAAACTGTACGGTTGACTAGAAGAGGGGAGCTCGAGCGGGGGAGGGGGTGGCCAGATATCAACTGCTAGAGATAGCCCAGCACACAGGCAGTGATGTGTGTCCCTTGCATTGGCCTTGACCCATGGAGATGTGGAAGGCTATTGGGAAAAGTCAACCCTAGCAGTCGAGGTTCTTCTGTTAAGAGATTTGGCTGGGAAGGAAAGAAGAGACAAGGTGTGGGTGGTGGTTAGTGGGGCTGTGGGGGCGTGTTGAGCATCTTACGTTGGTTCCCTGGGAAACAGATGCCGAGGTGGGGTTTGTAGGCAAGAGGGTTCTTGAGGAGTGTTCTCAGTGAATAGGCAAGGTAGATGGAGCCACCAGGAAGCAGGCTTATGATAGAGTGAGAATGAAAGCCTTGGCAGAGCTTGCTGTATGACCCCACCTATGGACCATGCCTTTCTAGTTTCTGTATTTTCCGGTGCTTTAACATGGCGTGGAACACTGTCTTATCCCAAGGCTGGCAGTTCTTAGAGGTGGCAAATGCCTTCCCTGGAAGTAGAGCTTTCTCATTTGTAGCACCCAATTCGAAGCCCACCCTAAGCATGTCGTAATCACGGCAGGTCAGGTACTGACAGTGAGGGAGGACCCGTACCTCAAAGACCATTGAAATTATTCAAATTAGGGCTAGAGAGATGGCTTAGTGGTTTAGGCGCTTGCCTGCAAAGCCTAGGAACTCATGTTCAACTCTCCAGATCCCATGTAAGCCAGATGCACAAGGTGAGACATGAGCACAAGGGGGCACACACATCTGGAGTTTGATTGCAGTGGCTGGAGGCTGTGGTATGCAGATTCTCTCTCTCCCTCTCTCTGTCCCTCTCCTGCATAAAAAAAAAAGAAAAGAAAAGGCCAGTCTGTTGGGCTTGCCTCAAGAAAAAAAAAATTAAAACGGGGCTGTAGAGATGGCTTAGTGGTTAAGGCACTTACCTGAAAAACCAAAGGATTCCAGTTTGACTCTCCAGGACCCATGTAAGCCACATGCACAAGGGGGCACATGCATCTGGAGTTCGTTTGCAGTGGCTGGAGGCCCTGGTATGCCCATTCTCTCTCTCTCTCCTTCTGTCTCTCTCAAATAAATAAATAAAATTTTTAAAAATTAAAAAGATATTCAAATTAACCAGAAGAACCCCGCATGAGCTGGCAGTTCCAGCAGAGATCACAGTGAAATCTCTTGGTCATATCTCCCTTCATGTTAAGCCCATCTTCGACACCCGAGCTACACTCCCACTGCCTCCTGTTTGTAGGGATGTTTGAATATACAGTCTCTTTTCATGACAATCATTTCTGTGTCCATGTGACTTATTATACCTGATAATAAAAACAAATCTCAGGTCGTGTGTGTGTGTGTGTGTGTGTGTGTGTGTGTGCGTGCGTGTGCATGCATGCTCACATGCAGAGGCCAGAGGTCAATGCCAGGTATCTCCTTCAATTGCTCTTTACTATATATATTAAAATTTTATTTGTTTCCCTCTCTGTGTGTGTGACGGGGGGCACACCAGGTCTCTTGGTGGTGGCTGGGGAGCTGAATCCCAGACTGGCAGCAGGCTTTTCAAAACCATCTCCCCAGCCCCTCCATCTTTTTTTTTTTTTTTTTTTTTTTTTCAAGGTAGGATTTCACTTTAGCTCAGACTGACCTGGAATTTATTATGTAGTTTCAGGCTGGCCTTGAACACATGGCAATCCTACTATCTCTGCCTCCAGAGTGCTGGGATTAAAGGTATGTGTGTGCTACCATGCCCAGCTCCCTCCATTTTTAAAAAAATATTTTATTTTTCTTTATTTATTTGAGAGAGAGAGGCAGAGAGAGAGATAGAGACAGAAAGAATGGGCGGCCCAGGGCCTATAGCCACTGCAAACGAATGACAGACGCATGCGCCACCTTGTGCATATGGCTTATGTGGGTCCTGGGGAATCGAACCGAGGTCCTTTGGCTTTGCAGGCAAGCACCTTAACTGCTAAGCCATCTCTACAGCCCTCCCTCCATTTTTTTTTAGTTATTTTTTTTCTAAATTTTTATTTATTTATTTGCAAGCAGAGAGAGAGATAGAAGAGAGGCAGACAGAGAGAGAATGGGCATGCCAGGGCCTCTAGCCACTGCAAACGAACTCCAGATGCATGTGCCCTTTGTGCATCTGGCTTACGTGGGTCCTGGAGAATCGAACCGGGATCCTTTGGCTTCACAGGCAAATGCCTTAACCGCTAAGCCATCTCTCCAGCCCCTCCCTCCATTTTTAAAAACTTTCTTTAAAATTTTTTATTTATTTATTTAAGAGAGCGAGAGAGAAAGAGGAGAGAGAGAGAGAAAGAGAGACAGAGACAATAGGCACACCAGGGCCTCCAGCCACTGCAAACAAACTCCAGACGCCTGCGCCACCATGTGCATCTGTCTTATGTGGGTCCTGGAGAATCGAACCAAGGTCCTTTGGCTTTGCAGGTAAACGCCTTAACTGCCAAGCCATCTCTCCAGCCCTTTTTTAAACTTTTAAATTTTTATTTATTTGAGAGACAGAGAGGGAGAGAGAGAGAAATAATGGGGTACCAGGGCCTTCAGCTGCTGCAAACGAACTCCAGACACATGCGCCACTTTGTGTATCTGACTTATGTGGGTCCTGGGGAATCGAACCTGGGTCCTTTGGCTTTGCAGGCGAGAGTCTTAACTGCTAAGCCCTCTCTCCAGCCTTCCCTCTGTCTTTTTTTGAGATGGAGTCTCTCACTAAAACTAGAGCTCACTGATTCAGCTCCACTCCAACCAGCAAGCCCTAGGGATTCTGCTCTCTCCACCGCCTCAGCACTGGGGTGATAGCGTCGTGCCACCCTGCCTGGATTTTAGGTGCATGCCGGGAATGTGAACTCAGATCTTCATGGCAAGCACTTTAACCATTGAGCCATCTCACCAGGCCAGATCCCGGGATAGTCTTGAAATGGTACATCACAAACTAGTCAGTGGATGTGCCCACCTTGGAGAACAGGTGCCATTGTAGATGAGGCAGCTGCAACTGGCTGACAGTTCCAGGCTACAGTCTCTCATGGCGTGGAGGGAGGGTGTGGTGGCAGCTGGTCACATTCAGTCGCCAGTGAGGAAGCAGAGAACAGTGAATGTGGTGCTCAGTCAGCTCTCTCCTTCTTATACAGTCCAGGACGCCAGCCTAAGAAACTGTGCCACCACCAATCAGGATTGGTCTTCCCACCTCGATCCCCCAGGGATCAGCCCTTGACACTTTCCAGTTTGTATTTGCTGTGGGCATTTTGTTTTGGGGCTTAATGACTTGGCTTCCTCGACCAGGTGGTGCCACAACGATCGCATGCTCAAATGTGAGGACTTGGGGTGCAGGCGGGCCCTTGAAGTCCTCGGCGAATGAGCCCTAGTCTATCAAAGAACCAAGGATGACTTCGGTTACATAGCATTTTCATTAATGAAACGTCATGGCTCCCATTCATTTTTTTTCTTTCTTTTTCTTCCAATTGGTACACATAATTTTAAGAGCTCTTGCATTTGGAAGTCTGGAAGGTCCCGGATTTTTGAAATAGTGTCTTGATTTCATGGTTTTTATTTTATTTTATTTTAAACTAAAGCTGTATAAAGCTTATGGATTAAACAGAATAAATCTCTAAATTAAAAAGAGAGAGAGAGAGAACCAAGGATGAACTTAGAATGCACCATCTCCAAGACTCATCACAAATATCTCACCACTATGAAGTTGTCATGAGTTCTAGCCTGACATGACCATGACCCTAACTGTAACCCACTACAGCACCGTGACACATGGCTTGCTACTGGCTACTTTATTAGTTCCTCTGTCGTGTCTGTTATCTCTGGCTGGCTCGTTTTCCCACCGGCTATGTAAATGCTGGTCATTCCCATGAAACCACAACGGCAACTGGACTTCCTGTGCCCTGGTGATAATCCCCAGAGCCCAGACCACGCTGTGCACACAGTTGGGCTCTCGGGTGTCTCAATGGCAGCTTCTCCACTCACCTTCCCCAGAAGAGAGCAGCCATGCAGCTCTAATTCCCTCCCAGACCCAGCCAAGGAAGATGCTCAATTGTCTGAGTGAATGAAAGTGGGATGAGACACAGAGGAGTGTCTGTTGCAGTCAGGTTCGCATTGCTGGGAGAAATCACCCGACTGAAAGCAGCTTGTGGGAAAAAAGAGGTTTATTTTGGCTTACAGGCTCGAGGGGGAAGCTCCATGATGGCAGGAAAAATGATGGCATGAGCAGAGGGTGGACATCACCCTCTGGTTAACATAAGGTGGACAACAGCAACAGGAGAGTGTGCCAAACACTGGCAAGGGGAAGCTGGCTATAATACCCATAAGCCCGCCCCCAACAATACTCTGCCTCCAGGAGGTGTTAATTCCCAAGTTGCCATCAGCTGGGAACCTAGCATTCAGAACACTTGAAGTTTATGGGGGACACCTGAATCAAACCACCACATTCCGCCCCTGGCCCCCATAAACTGATAACCATAAGATGTAAAATGCAATGCATTCATGCAAATTTAAAAGTCCCCATAGTTTTTATCAATTCCAATGATGTTCATACGTCCCCATAATCCAAGGTCTTTTAACTGAGCCGTAATACCAAAAATATCCCCCCAAAAAACCCATAATGGCACAGAATAAACATTCACACTGCAAAAGATGGCATTGGGCAAAGCAAAGAAATGTTCAACCAATACAAGATTTTAAAACAACCAGGGCAAACGTCAAACTCTGTAATTCCAATCCAACAACTACTTAGTGACAAATCTCCAAGTCCGATACTTCTGAGCAGCAACAAGTCTCTGGAGTTCCAATTCCGCCCCTCCAGCTAGGCTACTCACAGTCCTGGAAAACTTCATCCAGGGCCGGCAGCTCTCCTTGGCAGCCATCTCATAGTCCCGGCATCTCCACTGGGTCTCCACTGCAACCCACGGTCCATCCTCATGGCCCCATGGGATCTCCATGCAGGTATCCAGCAAACCTGCTTCACACTGCCCATGGCCATTTCCAAAACACAAGACCGCGTTAAAAACTCAATGACCCTCTCTTTCCTGCATTTGTTATACTCCATAATACCAGGTAGGGTGCCAATTTGTTAATCCAGGGGGGAATACATCAGACTTTGAAGAACAGGACACTCCTTCAGCATTCAGGCCCCTTCAAAAGAGTCTGCATTCTTCCTGTTGCCCCATTGCAGGTCAGCTGGCCCAATCTCAAAGGTTATAATCTCTCAACTGCAGCTGATGGGTAGAGTTCACCCAAAGATTTCATTTTTTCTGTGCCATATCCCTCTGCTCACACCAGTTCATTTCTACGCAAAGCAACCCTGCACAACTTCTCAGGACATGGGCATAACAGCAAACTTGTCACACAAACTGCTAGCCCAGTCCAAATAAAGCTCTTTCTCACCCTCATAAGCCAAACCTCACAGTCCATAGTTCTTACTGCATTCAGGTCTTTCAGCTCTGACCAGAATAGTCCATTAAGCTGTACTTACAGCACTGCAAGGTGTCTCTTAGGCCAAGGTTTCAAATCCTTCCACATTCCTCTTGAAAATCAGCTTCAAAGGCCAAAGCCACACAGTCAGGTGTCTAGCAGCAATCCCACTCCTGGTACCACTTTACTGTTGCAGTCAGGTTCGCATTGCTGGGAGAAATCACCCGACTGAAAGCAGCTTGTGGGAAAAAAAGAGGTTTATTTTGGCTTACAGGCTCGAGGGGAAGCTCCATGATGGCAGGAAAAATGATGGCATGAGCAGAGGGTGGACATCACCCTCTGGTCAACATAAGGTGGACAACAGCAACAGGAGAGTGTGCCAAACACTGGCAGGGGAAGCTGGCTATAATACCCATAAGCCCGCCCCAACAATACTCTGCCTCAGGAGGTGTTAATTCCCAAGTTGCCATCAGCTGGGAACCTAGCATTCAGAACACTTGAAGTTTATGGGGGACACCTGAATCAAACCACCACAGTGTCCAAGAGGAAGAACCCCAAATGTCCTGTGACCATTGCAGCACGGAACTGTGAATCAAAGAGTGGCCCCAAGAAAGGGCTGTTTGGCAAGGCTTGTCTGGGAGATCTAAGGGATAAACGCAGGCTTTCTCCTGGTCAAGGTCTACCTCAGCTATAAAGTGGAAACAAGAGAACCCAGGTCAAAGGCTGTGGGAGATCCTTCATTTTGTTTGCTACTCACAGGGAGGCACATGGTGTAGCCGATATGGCAGCCATTTGAAGCATCACAGGCTCAGTGGCACAAGCAGCCAGTGGGGTACAATACCTGGAGGCAAAGAGCAAAAGTGGGGAGACTGGTCCATGCTCAGGAAACCATGCAGCAACTGAGCTCCTGCAGCCTGTTCCCTCTGCAGCTGCCTCCTGAATGTGATGGACACCAATAGATCTCGTGACAGGGATGCCTCTGGCTGAACTGTCATCCCTCGGATAGGAGCAGCTTTGATTTCATTTTTTGTGTGGCCATTCCCCCAGCCCAGGACACCTGGACATCCTGATAATACTCAGGACAGGGTTTGCTTTCCCCTGAGCCTGTCAGGCCTGACTAAGGGCCCCAGACCCCTGTATGTTGATGTAGACAATCAGCCAGCAGCCTTCCTCCCCAGCCCAGCCAATTCCCCTGATAATACTCAGGGTTTGCTTTCCCCAGAGCCTTGTGACCTTTGTCCGCTTATGGCACTGTATGTTAATGTGGTATCAGCCAGCAGCCTTCACACAGCCAGTTCCCCTGTGACCCATATCCTGTACCTCTTCCTAAACTAATGAACATTTATAAATGGCCATTCTAAAGAACCTGCTCCACAGTTGCCTTCCCTTCACCTCATGGGAAGAACCTGCTCCACAGTTGCCTGGACTTCCCCGGGGAACCGCAGCCACGGGGACCCCAGGAACCACAGGGGATTAAAGCCAACGCCTGTGTGCACTTAGGCAAGTGTGGTACCACAGAGCTAGACTGCAGTCCTCAATTGTAGTGCATCTTTCTATTTGCATCAGATTTATGAATTTTCTTTGTTTACTGTTTTTCTGCCTTCCTCCACCATCCATGACAGAATGCCAATGGCCCAAGACTGTGCAGGCCTTGCACAGGTAGCCACAGTCACTGCACAACCTTGAATGCAACAGCCCCTCATGTTCGAAAGACAGCATTCCAAAGCACTCTTAATTTCTTTCTGCCACCTCTTTCACAATGTTCCCTGAGCCTTGGAGAATGTGATATAGATGTCCGTCTCACTTAGCACTCAGCACCAAAAGTCACTTAGCACTCAGCACCAAAAGTCACTTAGCACTCAGCACCAAAAGCCACTTTTCCTCAACACTGATGAGTTCTGAATTTCCCCATTAGTTACCATCACCTGCAAAAAGGAATCCCTCTGACTAAAGGTGACAGCAGCACTAATCTATGAACATAAATACAAATATTTAGAGGGTAATTTGATGGATACAACATATTTGTTTAGCCAAACACAACAGTAGAAGCTTCCCTCCAGAAACATTTTTATTTTGATTTGTTTGTATGGCTGGAGATGAGTTTTCTACTGCTGAGCCATACCCCCAGCTATCTCTAGAATCCCCGAGAGCTGGAAGGGACAACCTTCATGCTATCAAACCTCACCAAAAACACTAAAGAGGGGTTGGAGAGATGCCTCAGGGGTTAAAGGTTCTTTCTTAAAAAGCTTGACAGCCCAGGTTTGATTCCTTAGTACCCATGTAAAGCCAGATGCACAAAGTGGTGCATGCATCTGGCATTTGTTTGCAGCATCAAGAGGCCCTGGTGTGCCCATTCTGTCTCTCTTTCTCTCTAACAAATTAATAAAAATACTTTTTTAGGGCTAGAGAGATGGCTTAGCGGTTAAGGCACCTGCCTGCTAAGCCCAAGAACGCTGGCTCCAATCTCCAGGTCCCACATTTAGCCAGATGCAAAGTGATGCAAGGGTGCAATGCCACACTTGCCCACAAGGGGGGCTCACACATCTGGTGCTCGTTCACAGCTGCTGAGAGGTTGCTGGCGTGCCCATCTCTATCTGTCTTCCTCCCCCTCTCTGTCTCTCCCTCTGTCTCTCTCAAAAAATATTTTTTAAAAAGTGGTGCAAGGACTGGAGAGATGGCTTAGTGGTTAAGGCACTTGCCTGCAAACCCTAACAACCCAGGTTTGATCGCCCAGTACCTACATAAAGCCAAATACAATGGCACATGCATCTGGAGTTCATTTGCAGCAGCTGGAGGCCCTGGTGCACCCATTTTTTTTCTCACTCTCTCTTTCTCTCTGCTTACAAAGAAGTAAATATATTTTTTTAAAAGTGGTGCAAGTATCTGGTGTTCCATTTGCAGTGGCAAGAGATCCTGGCATGTGTGCACAAGTACATATGCACAAATAAAACAATTAGCCCACAAAAGAAAAATCATGACCAACAAACCCTCCTCTACCCTGGGGATGCCTCTGGGGCTGAAATGTGCACATCTGCTAACATTTTTTTTTTCTGAGGTAGGGTCTTGCTCTAGCCCAGGCCAACCTGGAATTCACTATGTAGTCTCAGGATGGCCTTGAACTCACTGCAATACTCTTAATTCTGCCTCTTGAGTGCCAGGATTAAAGGCGTGTGCCACCATGCCCAGCCTGTTAACAGTTTTTTGATCCCTTGTTTTAAAAATATTTAATTAGTTAAAGGGGCTGGAGAGATGGCTTAGTGGTTAAGGCATTTGCCCTCAAAGCCAAAGGATCCCAGTTCCACCCTCCAGGACCCATGTAAGCCAGATGCACAAGGGGGTGCATGTATCTGGAGTTCATTTGCCTGGAGTGCCTGGAGGCCTATTTTCTCTCTCTGCCTCTTTCTCTCTCTCAAATAAATGAATAAATAAAATATAAAAAATGACTTAAAATATTTAATTAATTAATTAATTTCCAAGGAGAGAAAGAGAAAGATAAAGAGTGAATGGGCACACCAGGGCCTCCTGCCACTGCAAACGAACTCCAGAGGCATGCACCACTTTGTGCATCTGGCTTTATGAGGGTACTGGAGAATCAAACTCAGGCCCTTAGTCTTTGTAAGCAAGTGCCTTAACCTCTGAGCCATCTCTCCAGCCCCTGTTTTGTTTTGATGCTTATCTCCATGGCTAAGCTGTAAGCTGGGCAGTAGTAGGGTCTGCATCCTGTCATCTTCCTGCCTCCAACACCTCAACGTCTGCTGTTCACCTGTGTGTGTCACAGGGACTCCCAGACAACCAGCTCATCAGGATCACCTGATATTGAATATGTTTCACCCTTGCAGAGTCTGATCGAATTTACATAGGGTGGGGCTAACCATTGCTATTTCCAGAAGCTTCTCCAGTTGTCTAATTGAATCCAGTGTTGAGAACTGCTGGCCCAGGACAGTTTCCATTGATTTTTTTGATCCTTCCCTTCCCTTCCCTTCCCTTCCCCCTTCCCTTCCCTTCCCTTCCCTTCCTTTCCCTTCCCTTCCTTTCCCTTCCTCCCCCTCCTTCCTTTTTCTTTCCTTCTCTTTCCTTTCTTCTTCCCTTCCCTTTCCTCTTTTCTTCCTTTTCTTTTTCTCTCTTATCCCTTCCCCTTCCCTTTCCTTTTCCTTCCTTTTTCCTTCCCTCCCTCCCTCCCTCCCTTCTTCCTTCCTTCTTCTGTAGCACTGGAGATCGAAAGTAGGACCTTGGGCATACTCTGTAAGTACTTTACCAATGAACTACATCCCCAGTATCTTACTTTTTATTTTGAGGCAGGATCTCACTAAGTTGCTCAGGATGACCTTGAAGTCATTGTATAGCTCAGGCTATCCTTAAACTTGCAAGTTTTTCCTGTCTCAGCCAAGTAGCTTGGATTATAAAGCTGTGCTACCAAGCCTGATTTGACTCCTTGATGTTCCTGGGATTAATTCTCTAGAAGGAAGCAAGTTTGTGAGTCTGTGCATTGTGGTTATTTCAAACACAGGTCTTTGAGATCTAGAGATTAGCTCTGAGCTTGGTCACCTGTGGCAGGAACACTGGTTGGCATTTTGGGATAACAGCCCCTATAGAAACTGGCCTGGGCAGGATGGGCAGAGCTGGACTTGAGACCAATGTTGTTCTTCATTTAAATATTCCCTGGCCACAATGGTTAAGGGAAGTAGAAGGTTCTGCATCCTTCCAGACTGGGAACTCCGAGGAAGCTTGTTCAGCCCTGCCTCTCTGCGACCGATGACTACCTGGCTCTTGCGTTTAAACGCTGCTGACCCCCAGTGCTGGTTCCAGTGGCTTGTGTCTCTCTGTGCCCCTCTGCACCTGTCTGTAGCTTTCTCTTTGTGCATCTCTAGTGTCCCTTCTGCCAACCTCAAAGCACTCCTTGCAAAAAGGAAGAACCAGAAGAGAATCAACCATCCCTGTGGTTTCCACTCTTTTCCTTAGAATCCTGGGAAGGAGGAATGCCGGAAAACCCTCCCACCCTTCTTTTCCTCTTTTCTCCCACCCTACCTATGATCATGTTCCTCCCTGGAACTTCACTGGAACTTTCTCCAACTGCCTCCCCAACAGCCAACTGCTGTCCCCTCTCTTGTGCTCTGCTTAGGACCATTCCCTAACTCCCAGACTCCCAACATCACACCAGACCCTGACCCCCAAAAGGACCCAGACTGTGGGGTGCCCTAGAGGGGACATCCTTCCCACTCCCTCCAGCCCAGAAACCCATCAAGAAGACTTTTTACCTGCTCACAGCCACCACCCAACAGCTCCCACCCCACTCTGAGTAGGTAAGAAGGACTCCCCTTAGCTGCTGGCGTGCAAGAGGGAATTTCTGTGAGCCAGGGAGAGACAGAGGAGAGACAGAAAGGGAGGAACTTGGCTTTGGGAGCTGATAAGAGTTCAGGGTGGCGTTTTCTCATTCCTCACTCTAGCGGCTTTGACCATGTTTACCTGAGGATTTTCTGGGTGTCTCTGAGCAGAATACATTTCTCTCTCCTCCACCAGAAAGGGGATTTTGGTTCCGTTTCTTATTGTTGGGTTCTGGGCTGGGCTGAGAGCAGGCCTCACTTCTTCTGAAAGACTTAGCATGCTTCCCTCTTTTGAGGGACCTGGTTTCTTTTTCCATGAAATGATAAGTCTAACCTCTGTTTCCTCTGTCCCTGAAAGGAGAAAGCAAGGTTAAATTTTGATACAATCCCATTCTCATTTTTACTTTCAATGCCTGAACTTTTGCATCATCTATAAATTATATAAGTCATTGCTAAATCCACTGTCAATTTAATGGTGTTCCCTGACCCTGTGTTCTCTCTGTGTGTAGATAATTTTTTTTGAGTTAGGGTCTTACTCTAGCCCAGGCTGACTTGGCACTCATTCTGTAGTTCCAGGCTGGCCTCGAACTCACAGCCATCCACCCACCTCTGCCTCCCCAGTGCTGGGATTAAAGGCATGCGCCACCATGCCTGGCAGAACTTTATATTTTTTGCTCTTCCATTTAAAGCACTGATCCATTGTGTTTGTTATTTTTAAAATATTTTATTTACTTATTTGCAAGAAGAGGGAGAGAGGGGGAAGAGAGAGAGAATGAGCACACCAGGGCCTCTAGCCTCTGCAAACAATGTCCAGATACATGCGCCACTTTGTGCATCTGGCTTTACATGGGTACTGGGGAATCAAACCCAGGTCATTAGGCTTTGTAGGCAAGCACCTTAACCACTGAACAATCTCTCCAGCCCATGAGTCTATTTTTCTATACGGTGTATGGTGAGTCCAACTTCAATCTTCTGCGTGCCACATCACCAACTGACCCATCACTGTTTGTTGAAACAACTGTCTTCCCTCTGTGCTCTTAGCATTACGTGCTTCTGGAATCATCAGGCCATGATATGCACAAGAGTTTATTTCTGGGCTCTGTTCTATGCTCATTGGCCCTTTTGTCTGTGCTTATGTCAGTATCATGGTGCTTTCATTGCTGAAGCTTTGAAATCAAGACCTGTCACTCTCCCAACTATGTTCTTTGAAAGATGCATTGACTATTTGGAGTTCTTTGGGATTACGTATGAATTTTAGGATGGGTTTATCTATTTCTGCAATTAGCAAACAAAAAAAAAATCACTGGGGCGTTAAAGGATTTGCCTTGAATCTATAGATCACTGTGGGTAGTTTTTATCAGTTTGACAATCATGTTTTTGCAATCTCTGCATGGGGAATGGCTTTATGTTTATTTCATTATTTCAGCAACATTTCATAGTTTTCAGTGTACAAGTCTCTTATAGCCTAGGTTAAATTTATTTATTCTCACTTTGTTCTTTCTGATGCTACTGGAAGGAGGGTTGTTTCCCTATTTAAATTATTTATTGATTATAGAAATGTATTTGACTTTTTAAAATATATTTTTTTTTTTGGAGAGAGAGACAGATAGAGAATGGGCGCGCCAGCAGTCTCTCAGCTGCTGTGAACAAAATCCAGATGCATGGGCCCCTTGTGGGCAAGTGCGGCATTGCGCCCTTGTGTCACTTTGCATCTGGCTAAACGTTGGACCTGGAGATTGGAACCAGTGTTCTTAGGGTTCGCAGGCAGGCGCCTTAACCGCTAAGCCATCTCTCCAGCCCTGTATTTGACTTTTGAATATTGATTTTGTATCTTTTGTAACTTTGCTGTATTGCTTATGGGCTTTAACAGCTTTTCTTTTTTTTAAATATATGTATTTATTTATTTGCAAGTAGAGGGGGGGAGATAGAGTATGCCAGTGCTTTAACCACTAAGCCAGCCCAGTTTTTCCTTTTTTGAATTATTAAAATATTCTGCATATAATATAATGTCATCTGCCAGTTTCCTCTTTTCTAAATTGGATGACTTTTATTTCACATCCTTCGGGACTGATCTGGGTAGGACTTCTGCACATGTTGAATGTCTGCATACTTGTCTTGCTCTTATTTTATTTTTCCCCTTTGAAGGTGATGGTAGGTATGGGGTAGGTATGGGCCATCTCCCTAGCCCAAGAGGCTCTCTTTTGGTATATGTGTAGGTGGTGTGCATGTGTGTGAAGGCCAGAGGTTGATCCCAAATGTCTTCCTAAATTATTCTCCACCTTATTTTTTTTACAATTTTATTTATTTATTTATTTATTTATTTATTATTTATTTATTTATTTATTTATTTATTTATGACAGAGAGAGAAAGAGACAGATACATAGAGAGAGAATGGGCGCTCCAGGGCCTCTAGCCACTGCAAACAAACTCCAGATGCATGCGCCACTTTGTGCATCTGGCTTATGTGGGTCCTGGAGAATTGAACTTGGATCCTTAGGCTTCACAGGCAAGCACCTTAACTGCTAAGCCATCTCTCCAGCCCTCCACCTTATTTTTTTTGGGACAAGTTATCCCACTGACCCTGGAGCTCACCAACTCAGCTATACTACTAACCAGCCATCAAGTCCTATGGATCCCCCCCAAATTTCTGCCTCTCCAGCATTGGGATTACAAGTGCACAAGGCCACACCCAGCTTTTACATGGGTGCTAGGGGTCTCGGGTCCTCATGCTTGCCCAGCAAGCACTTTTCTGACTGACTGAGCCATCTCCCCATTTCTGCATGTGGCTTTTTTTATTGACAGCTTCCATAATTATAGACAATAAACAATGATAATTCCCTCCCCACCCCCACGTTCCCACTCCCAAATCCACCCTCCATCACATCCCCCTCATCTCAATTAGTCTCCCTTTTATTTTGATGTCATCATCTTTTCCTCCTATTATGAAGGTCTTGTGTAGGTAATGTCAGGCACTGTGAGGTCGTGAATATCCAGGCCAATTTCTGTCTGGTCGATTGCATTGCAAGCAGTCCTACCCTTCCTTCAGCTCTTACATTTTTTTCTGCCACCTCTTATGTAACGGGCTCTGAGCCTTGGAAGGTGTGTTAGAGATATCTCAGTGCTGAACACTCCTCTGTCACTTCTCAGCACTATGGTGATTTTTTGGGTCACCCTAGTGGTCACTACCATCTGAAAAGAGAATCTTCTCTAACCAAAAGTGAGAGTAGTATTAATATATGGGTATGAACATTAAGAAAAATGCTTACAGGACAGTTTGGTGGGTGTAATATATACATTTAGCCAGACAGGCATTGCCCACCGTAAAGCTCATGACCTCCCCCACCATAGGCTTTTGACTGGGTTTCTGGTACCAGGCATGTATTCCCTCCCATGGAGCAGGCCTCCAGTCCAATTATACAGTTGTTGGTTTCCCCCATAACAGACATCTAATATGTCTTATATGGACCTGCATGTGGCTTTTTAAACTCCCCATACACACAGCCACTTTTTCTTTTTTACATATGTGCATGTGATTGAGTGGTGTGGTGTGTGTGGTGTACGCATGTGTCTATGCAGATGCATGTGCCCTGTGTATGAGCCTGTGGAGGCCAGAGGAGAACATTGCCCTTCTATTGTTCGTCTGCATGTTTATTTCAGAGTCTGTCACTGAACCCGGAGCTGCCGTTTTCCAGTCCGACTGGCTGACCAGTGAGCTCCGGTGATTCTCCTGCCTCTGTCCTCCACAAGTCTGGGCTCACAGGCTTGGGTGGTCACATGCATAAATTTACATGTGTCCTGAGGAATCAAACTCAGGGCAAATCAGACCCTCGCAAGGCCCTTGTGCTCGTGAAGCAAGCTCTCTTACCTTCCGAGCCATCTCTACAGCTCCCCAATATCCTACCATTCTCAAGCAGGCTTTTTTTTTTCAGCCGGAAATTCTCTTGGTTGCTGTATCAAGTGTATCCAACCTTTTGTCATAGAAACACAATGTTGCCATCTAAAAAGTTCACACTAAAGAACTGTGCAACAGAGTTACAAAACTAAATGCCATTATGGTTTCTTTGTTGTTGTTGTTTTGAGGTAGGGTTTCACTCTAGCCCAGGCTGGCTGGAATTTACTGCATAGTCTCAGCATGTCCTCAAACTCACAGTGATTTTCCTACCTCTTCCCCCTACCCCCGAGTGCTGGGATTAAAAGTGTGTGCCACCAGGCCTGGTTCACCTACTCTTTTTTTTTTTTTTTTTTAATACTTTCTATTTATTTGAGAGAGAAGCAGAGAAAGGAGAGAGAGAAAGAGAGAGAAGAGAGAGAGAATGGGCATGCCAGCACCTCTAGCCACTGCATGCGAACTCCAGATGCATGCTCCACCTTGTGCATCTGGCTTATGTGGGTCCTGGTGAATCGAACCTGTGTCCTGTGTCCTTTGGCTTTGTTGGCAAGTGCCTTAACTGGTAAGCCATTTCTCCAGCCTGGCCTTCAACTCTCAATCCTCCTGTCTCGGTTTTCCAAGTGCTGGAATTACAGGCATGTGCCACCATGCCTAGCTTAGTAATAAAATCAAACAGTTTTACCATATGCAATTGTAGGTATTTGATGTGCACCCGTGTCATTCCAAGCATAGATGAGCATCGGAAAGTCCTGGACTCTCCACTTGAAGGTCAGCTCCTCCTGCTGGGAAGTTCTCTCTCTGTGAGCTTAAGCAATACATTTAAACTACCCATCTCCAAGTTTGTCTAAAACCAATAAGAGTATTCTTCCCTAAAAATGTTTCAAGGAAAATTGGGTAAATATATTCAAACTTTTTATCAATTTCTAAGCATACAGTAAGATTTTAATAATTAACATAAATATCACAGTCCATTTCCATTATATAGGCATATGCAGTGCTAAACAGAGCTTTAAAGAATAGTTTTAGAACTAGATCTCTTGGGTTGGAGAGATGTCTCAGTGGTTAAAGGCACTTGCTTGTAAAGCATCAGCCCTTGGTTTGATTCCCCAGTGCTCACATATGCACAAAGTGGCCCATGCATCTGGATTTGCTTGCAGTGGCAAGAGGCCCTGGCTTACCCATACTCTCTCTCCTCCTCCCTTTTTCTCTTTCTGCTTGCAAATAAGTAAATGAATGAATAAATATTTAAAAGAAAATTATGTTTAAAAAGAGAAATGTATATCTTAGCTGTGGTGGAAAGGAAAACTAAATAAAAAAAAAAAGGGGAGAGAGGAGACATTGGAGACCACAGCATTGAATCTTTAAACATTTAGAATATAATGAACAACCACGTTCCTTATTTTGTTATAGAATTTGTTCCACTAAAATTTATAAATAAATAAGACTAAATAAAAACAAGCAGTTTTGTTGAGATAGGCTCGATGTAGCATACAATTTCCTGACTTTATTTTAGAGCATTTTTGACATGTCCAAAAGAAAGCTCAACTCCTTTAGCTAGCATCCCCACACCTGTCACTCCTGTCTATCACCCCCAGCCTCAGCAAGCACTGGTACACTTCCTGACCCTATGCACTTGCCCATCCTGGGCATCTCATTTACATGAGATCCTACAATGACATCTTTTGCAACTGGCTTCTTTCACTTAGCCCCAAGTAATAGTGTCTGGGGGTGACCCTCAACCCCGGTGACTGAAGGGGAAGAGATTCAGAAAGTGAAGGATCAACCCATAGGCACTTACAGGAATGAAGCTGAGTATGACCAGAGAGTGGTGGGGAGGTGAGCTATGCCTCGCAGCAGGTCTGACCACAGCTGCCATGTCTTGGATTTCAAGTATGAAGTCATGTTCTGTGAATTCCCGAGAGAAGGATCAGGTTTGCATAAGCTTAGAACCCGATTTCTGTCAGCTCTCTCCACGTGGAGGCAAACAAGAGGGCTGCATTAATAATTGAAGGGGGCCCAGAGCTGGAAGCTGCCCTGCGTGCTGAGCTTGCTAGTGATGGGCCTGAAGAGCTGATGAGCCTGACGATCAGAAGCAGCAACCGCAAACCACCCGTGCATGCATGCAAGCATGTGTCTTATTGAGCTTCTACAAATTCTGGGTATGATGCTTGGCATGTAAGCGGGAGTGGACAGTTGGCAGACCAGGAAAATGAGCATACCAACTAGTCTCAGTACCCCCGGCATCCCTACCATCACTGACTTCTACTAACTGGGCCATATGTCCCAAAGGTTCCAGAATGTTCCCAAAACAGTGCTACCAGCTGTGGGCCAGGTGTTTAAATAGTTAAGCCCATGGGGGACATTTCAGGTTCAAAGAATTAACAACAGGGAAAGGGGTAACAGGAATCTAATCATGCCTGGGGGGATCAGAGCAAGTTTCTCTGAGGAAATGACACTCCGGTTTCCTAGCAGTGGGGTTCCCCCCAACCCCCGACACACACACCCCCATCTGGCCTCTGAGAAGACAGAGAACCTTTGGAATGATTGTGGCAGAATGCCTTTGACCTGCCCTCTACTTACTCTAATCAGAGCCCTTCATATACCTTGCTGGAGGACTGTTCCTGAGGGGGGTCCCCTTGGACCTGCTCAGGGTTGAGGCAGGCTGCTCCTGCCCTCCCCACACCTCTGTCCCCTTCTTCTCCAGAGTCTATTATTTTGGGAACACGCTGAGCTCAGCACGCTGCAAAGTGCAGCCAGCCATACCCTCTGTCCCCAGCTGGCCTTTGAGAGCTGGCCTCAGGGTGGAGGCCCTTCCCCCTCCTGTGAAGCAGCACGCAGCCACAATGTCCAACTGGATCCACCTTTGGATGGCCTGGAGTTAGTGGAGACAGGCAGGAGAAGAGCCGGGGACAGGAGAGGCAGAAGAGGTTGGAAGGACACAGCCGGACCCAAGCAAAATTGCAGACCTCCCCATGTCTGAGTCTGGGGTCATCACCCCCTCCCCCGCCCCCTTCAACACACCTGGAGTCAGATGTTAAGCCCAAGGCCTAGAACCTGAGTCGCCTGGCATTTGTACATACCTCCTTAAAGCCTGCAGCCAGGACAAGAGTGACAACAAAACCCTGTCCTGCCAGCAAGGGCCTCAGCCAGGACCACAAAGTGAGTCCAGCTTGGAGCAGGTCCAGCTCCTCCCAGGTACATGTCTGGGTGGTGAATTAGTTGCTCAGAGCCCAGATAGCTGGCCACTCCTCCTATATTTACCAGTGCTCTGCCCACCAGTAGGCCCAGGGTGGGGGGGAGGGGTGGAGGGGTGGAGCCTGCCAGCAACGAGGGAGCACTCACAAAGGGTCACAGCACCCAACGCAGCTTCTTTTGTTCCAGGTACCCATGAGCTGGACAATGAGGCTGGCCGAAACAGCCGTCTGGTTGAGCCTGGTGATGGTGGTTGCCAAAGACGTAGAGGAAAATGACCAGTGTGTCTACAAAAACCTGCCAAGGAAAGACGTGGTGCTGTGCCAGTAAGCAGGGCAGGTCGGGTGGGGCAAGCGCGGTGGCCTAACCGGATTTTGTGGTGACAGACAGGAAATGTTGGTCAGTTCTGGAGACCACCTTGGTGGAAGGGTGGTGCCGAGTGGAGGACTTTGTAGATACAGTTGGCCCTCTAAGTGTGCCCAGGAATTCCTCCCCACAGGTACCCTCCCCCAAAGTAGTATTTTTTTTTTTTTTTGTTTTTTGAGGTAGGGTCTCACTCTAGTCCAGGCTGATCTGGAATTCACTATGTAGTCTCAGGCTGGCCTTGAACTCACGGTTATCCTCCTACCTCTGCCTCCCAAGTGCTGGGATTAAAGGCGTGCGCCACCACGACCAGCCCAAAGTAGCGTTTTAATGAAAAGTGGCAGTGAAATTTGGAACCAGAACCACCTTGTATGAGAGGGTTTTTTTTTTTTTTTTTTTTGTAATAGGCTCAGATGTGTTTGGCCAAGTGTGGCCCCAGATGAAGCTGGGCTATCCTTTTCCTTTGAAGAGCTTGGGCTTCTTCTCCCACTTGTGTGGTCACGTGCTAGGAGCACCTTAGCTCCACTCTCTCTTCCCAGGCAGAGGCTCAGAATGGCCAATCTTCATTTTCCAAGACTCTTGGGTCAGTCATCCTGGGGTTCCCCTGGCCACTGTGCTGTCACACCTGCTGCGGATCAGTGGGTGACGATGGCAACACCCACTGAGCCCACCTAGAAACTGGAAATTCTTACTGTCTTCTGCAAGTTTAAAATTTCATTTAAAATAATCAGTAGGTATCTTCTCTTAAAAAGTTATGGAGGGGGGCTGAGAGATGGCTCAGTGGTTAAGGCACTTGCCTGTGAAGCCTAACAGCCCTGGTTCGATTCTTTGGTATCCATATGTAATGCCAGACGCACAAGGTGATGCATGCATCTGGAGTTCCTTTGCAGTGGCTGGAAGCCCTGGCATGCTCATGTGCTCATTCCTTGCCCTTTCTCTACTCTCTCTCTCTCTCTCTCTCTCTCTCTCTCTGCATGCATATATCTATATTGGCTGGAGAGATGGCTCAGTGATTAAAGGCACTTGCCTGCAAAGCCTGCTGGCCTGACTTTGATCTACCTCAGCACCCACACGAAACAGGAAGTAAAATGAAAAGTAGCTTATTGGCTGTTATCCCAATGGGAGGTGGAGCTGAGAGAATCCAAAGCCACAGGCCAGCTCGACTGACATTCTTTTGAAGTGGCTGAGACCTGTCTCAGAGAAGGTGGAAGAAGAGCACAGACACCCCGAGATTATTCTCTGGCCTCCACATGGTTGTCATGGCACATGTGCACCTGTGCACACACATGCATGCACCCACACATGGGAAAAAATAAATAAAAATAATAAAATATTTTTTAAAAAGGGTTTGATGTTTCACATAGTCTCTCTGGGCATGACTTGACTAGAAGGAGGAGGAGAAGGAAGATGAGAGAGAGAGAGAGAGAGAGAGAGAGAGAGAAAACTCCAGACATATGTCTCATTATGTGTCTGGCTTTACCCGAGTGCTGGGGAATTGAACCTGGGCCAGCAGGCCTTGCAAGTAAGTGCCTTTAACCACTGAGCCATTTCCTTAGTTTTTCTTATTTTCTTTTTTAAAAATATTTTTATTTTTATTTATTTATTTGACAGAGAGAAAGAGGCAGAGAGAGAGAGAGAGAGAGAGAGAGAGAATGTGAGAGAGAAAGGGAGTGTGCATGCCAGGGCCTCCATCCACTGTAAATGAACACAAGACACATGTGCCACCTTGTGCATTTGGCTTACATGGGTCCTGGGGAATCGAACCTGGGCCCTTTGGCTTTGCAGGCAGGTGCCTTAACCACTAAGCTATCCCTCCAGCCCGCTCTTATTTTCTTATTGTTCTCTTAGTCTCTGCTTGTTGTTGTCCACTGCTGCATTCATTCGAAATGCAGCAAGCTGGTCCATGAGCTTCTGGAGAGTTCTCCTTTACCCTGCATCTTGCTGTCAGCATGCTGAGGTTACAGAGGCCATTGTGGCTTCTGGCCATGGGGCCTGGAGGTCTGAACTTGGGTACTCAGGCGAGAGACGAGTGCTTTATCCAGGAGCTATCTCCCCAGCCTATCCCTAGCACTTTGTGGAGCATCAGACAACGGTAGTGCTGGGACCTCTGTTTATCTCACTTCACTCTCTAGGGCACCTCCAAGTCTTATCAAGAGCATCAGGATATCCCCCAACATCAGGACATATGGTATTAGAACATGTTTCAAATAAGCTAAACTCTTTTTTTTTAGAGAGACACAGAGAGAGACAGAGAGAGAGGGAGAGGAAGCCAGATAGAGAATGGGTGCGCCAGCAGCCTCTCAGCCGCTATGAACGAAATCCAGATGTGTGCGCCCCTTGTGGGCAAGTGCGGCATTGCACCCTTGCCTCACTGCATCTGGCTAAATGTGGGATCTGGAGATTGGAACCTGCGTTCTTAGGCTTAGCCGGCAGGCGCCTTAACCACTAAGCCATCTCTCCAGCCCTCATATAAGCTAAACTCTATGTAACAAAAGTACTTGAGACAGTGGTTCCTTCAGGGTTTTGGGGCTTGAGTACAAGTGTTAAAGAACATTCTCTCTTCCTTTAGATTTTTTTTGAAGTGTTTAGTTAGCATACGAAATAATGAATTTCATTCTGACATTATCTTTGCGTGTGTTTACGTTTGCGTGCTCTTATGTGACAGGTATACACGTGCGTGCATGTGTATAAGCAGGAGGGAAACCTGCACTGTTATCCTCAGGACTACTGTCCACCTCGTTGAGGGTCTCTTATTGTCCTGGAGCTCACCAATCAGGTTAAACTGGCTAGCCAGTAAGCCCTAGGCATCCACTCGCCTCTACATTCCCAGCACTGGGATTGCAGGTGTGTGTTGCCATGCTGGGAATTTTCCATGGGTACTGGGCATTGCACTCCGGTCCTCATGCTCACCAGGCAATATTATTACCCAATGAGCTAGCTCCCCAGCCCAGCTTCATTATCACATTTTCATTTATGCTTCCCATTGTTCAATTTGATTAATCAATTATGTTTTGGCATTTTCATATGTATATATTGAATTTTGATCATATATGCCCCCAATTTAGTTTTTGATCAGGTCATCTCAGGCTTGTTCAAGTCTTTTTTTCAGGGTCCATTGGGTCATCTGAATTGGTTGTCACCAGCTCTGTGCCATTTACAAATCTAATTAATTTGTCTTTGAGATCCTTATTGAGGCCTTTGATGAAAGTGTTAAACAGGCCAGAGGCTTCCCATCCATGCCCCTTGACACATTCATCTATGTGGTGTAGCATGTAGTCTTCAAATACGGGCAGACAGTGCCCATGGATGAGAAAGGTGGAGGGACAGGACATGGAACTACTCCCTGGTCCTGTGGCAGGCACTCTGTCCTCTCAAGCACTCTCTGTGACCCTGAGCCCACTCACCAAACATCCATTTGATGATGTTGTTTAATTATTATTTATTTACTTATTAGAGACAGAGAAAGGGGAGAGAGAGAGAGAGAGAGAATGGGTGCATCAGGGGCTCCAGCCACTGAAAATGAACTCCAGATGCATGCGCCACCATGTGCATCTGGCTTACATAGGTACTGGGGGATCGAGCCTCGAACCAGGGTCCTTAGGCTTCACAGGCAAGTGCTTAACCATATCTCTCCAGCCCCATGGTGTTGGTTGTTTAACTATTTTAATAAGTGTAATTCTGTTGGGATAGAAAGGAACTTTGGCTGGGAAGATGGCTCAGTGGCTCAAAGCACTTTCTACTCAAGCTTGACCACCAGAGATGAGATCCCCAGAACCTACATAAAACCAAAGGCTGGGGACTGGCAAGACCTACTTCTCGCTCGCTCCCATTCCTCGTTTCCCTCTGAATTGTCTTGGCAACTAACCCCACAGGGCCTCTAAATCTTGATGCTGAAAAATGATGGGGAACAAGAACAAGAAGAAGGGCAAACTTAAATGTTTGCACCAAGATTTGGGTTTGTGCGGTGGTCTACTTATTTATTTGGAGACAGGATTTCACTGATATCCCAGGCTAGCCTCAAACTCACTAGCTGAGGTTGGCCTTGAACTCCTGATCTTCCTGTTCCAATCACTCAAACACTGGGATGGCAGGCACGTATCACCACACCTGACTTGTACAATTTTTAAAAGACGATCTGCTTGGGCTGAATATGGAGCTCAGTGGTAGAGTACTTAGCATATAGGAACCTGGTCCCAGCACGTGTGTGTGTGTGTGTGTATTTGAAATTCTGGTTTATTTATTTATTTATTTATTTATTTATTTATTTATTTATTTTAATTTTAAAAGATACTGATCAGGACTGGAGAGATGGCTCAGTGGTTGAAGTGCTTGCCTGCGAAATCTTTTTTTTTTTTTTTCGAGGTAGGGTCTCACTCTAGCCCAGGCTGACCTGGAATTCACTCTATATTCTCAGGGTGGCCTCGAACTCACAGCGATCCTCCTACCCCTGCCCCAAGTGAGTGCTGGGATTAAAGGCGTGCGCCACCATGCCCAGCTTAAATTTTTTTTTGAATATTTTTATTAGTTATGTATATAGTGTATATACAGCCATGATGATACCATCGTTAGCCTTCTCCCTGTCCTCCCCCCATGGGTAATGTGGGTTTTAACTTATGGGGGCAGTCATCAGTTATGCGGGAGAGGCAATGACTCTGTGCATAATGACCCAACTCGTGGCTCTAACAATCTTTCCGCCCCCTCTTCCGCAAATTTCCCTGAGGCATGTTGGGTTCATTTTAGGTCTATTTCAGTGAGTCTCTGTGTCTCTGGAAAACTGATTTGGTAGGAGCTGAGTGTTCTTTGTGTCTCTCTCCTTTGCCCTTGTGCTGCTACCAGGTTCACCGAGAAAGCAGAACTCTTGCTCATTTCCCCTATAACTCTTAAAAAACCCGACTTAAAAAAAAAAAAAGATATTAGCTGGGCGTGGTGGCGCACGCCTTTAATCCCAGCACTCGAGAGGCAGAGGTAGGAGGATCGACGAGAGTTCGAGGCCACCCTGAGACTACATAGTTAATTCCAGGTCAACCTGGACCCGAGTGAGACCCTACCTCACAAAACCAAAAAAAAAAAAAAAAAAAGATATTGACCAAGTTTTCCCGCAATGCTAAACCATAGCTTTGTGAGTCCCAGGCTGATCTAAACCCTGTCATAGGGTAATCACCTCCCTCTCTCCACAGGGACCTACAAGTTTTCTACCCAGAGATGGGGGACATTAGCTGCAAGTATGTTCCAGAGTGCAAAAACTACAGACAGAAAATCACCTACTGGACCAAACCTATAGTCGTGTTCCCTGGTGCCATGGACGTGAGTGAACTGGGTTGGCAGAGGGGAGATCATGGGTCTTGACTTCCACCAAGCTCACTGTCCCTGGAGACTTGGGGCATATGCAGTTCCCACAGCTGGGTCTGCAGGAGGCAGGTGCTATTGTTCCAAGGGTGGGCCTTCTATGGAGAGCTCGAGGACGGGCTGGGGGCTTTTGGTGATGGCAGTGCGTCTTGACCTTGGATTGTTGCAATATGAGGTGTGTCTTTCTTGTGTTCTGCCCAAAGACATCTAAATCAGAATGCCAGAGCATTTAAAAAATTGGAAGCAATGGTTGCTTTTCCTGGGAAGTGATTGGCACCATCTATTCTGGAAACTTCCCTTGAGGGAAGACCTGGGGATGGGCCGAGCAAGTGGGCTGCTGCTCCCATCGGCCATGTTCACAGGAGCTGCTTATTTCTCCTGGTCACTGTTCTCTTCTTCCTCCACTCTGGGCCAGACGGCGCCCCCAAAGCATCCGCAGCAAGGATGGTCCTTTGCTGGGTTGTGGAGAGGCCGAGGTCACAGAAGTATATGGACTGTGACATGACCAGAATTCAAGTCATAAATGGGTGGAGACAGAAGACGTGGGCAAGGTGGGATTTCTCCTTCCTTCTGACAGGGTGGGGTCTCAGGTTTCCGCCTCCCTCTTGGTAGGTGGGTGGGTGCTGTGTACCTCTGGTCAGGCCAACAGCATTCATCACAGACCCAGCAAGGCAGCCACTCTGGCAGCACTGTCCCCTGGTGACTTAGATGGGAGGGGTCGTTTTGTCTTTCATATTTATATATATATATATGATATAAAATATATATATTAGGGAGGGGAGGAGAGAGAGAGAGAGAGAGAGAGAGGGAGGAAAGAATGGGCATGCCAGGGCCTCCAGCCACTGCAAACAAACTCCAGATGTGTGTGCCCCCTTGTGCATCTGGCTAACTTAGGTCCTGGGGAATCGAACCTGGGTCCTTTGGCTTTGCAGGCAAACACCTTAACCACTAAACCATCTTTCCAGCCTTTGTTTTGTCTTTCTTTCGCCACATGTTTTTCAGCATCAGAGAACAATGAACTGTGACGTCTGTCTCACAGTTGATGTGGCTGGTAGATGGAGGTGTGCTAAGCAGGTCTGTTTGTAGCTCTGACATGTTTATAGCTCTGACAAATATCCGTTCTCTCGGAGCCCAAGCAAGCAATACACACACATGTGCGCATGCACTCACACATGCACATTGGCCCTCCTCCCAGGGGACCTCATCAGTATCGTGCCTATGCACAAAGAAAGGACAACTGCCCTTGGAATGGGCTGTGGAGGGTGACAGGCATGGCGGGAGCAAAGCCCCATAGGACCAATATACGCACCCCATGAGACAAGATCTTTGACCTCACCATTAATTCACTTGTCTTCGGGTTTTCACTTGCACGCTAAGGAAGTCAGGCCAAATGCCTTTCCAGAGCTATCCCCAAGGGAGAGTTCCACACGCTCCACTCTGTGTTGCTATTGCCATAGATGGCCACTAGGTGGCAGTGTAGACTGACTAGTAGCTCTCGGGCTCCCTCCTGGGAGGGATGTGAATGAAGCCAGATTGACTGTCTTGGGGTGTGGGTACATGGCACAGAGAAGATGTGGCCTCTGCCATGTCCTGACATCTCCATCTGTCTCAGACTAGAGGTAGGGAAGAGAAACGACTCACAAAGGAAGGTTTGGTGGAAGCAATGGGCCGAAAGTAAACTAAGGATATTGTACTACAATAGAACTGTGGTTTATGGAAACATAAGGGAGCCAGGAGAAGAGACAAGCAAGGTTATGGCACACCCTGTTCACAGTGCCACTTTATTTTGGACACTATTTACACTGCCACCCCATAATATTTTCTCATCAAGTCTCTGTTTTGTTTTTTCGAGGTAGGGTTTCACTCTAGTCCAGGCTAACCTGGAATTCACTATGTAGTCTCAGGGTGGCCTCAAACTCACAGTGATCCTCCTACCTCTGCCTCCCGACTGCTGGGATTAAAGGTGTGTGCCACCACGCCCGGCTTCATCAAGTCTTTGAGTGAAGTGTTTCTTTTTAAAAAATATATTTTATTTTTATTTATTTATTTGAAAGAGAGAGAGAAGCAGTTAGAGAAAATGGACACGCCAGGGCCCCTAGCCACTGCAAATGAACTCCAGACGCATGCGTCACACGTGGGTACTGGAGAATCAAACCTGGGTTCTTAGGCTTCACAGGCAAGTGCCTTAACCATCTCTTCACTAGGTATATTTCTTTAGTTAAGGAAGTTAGCAGCAAGTGACACAAGTCAATTCAAACTGACTCAAACAAACAAACAAAAAAAGCCAGGCATGGTGGTGCACGCCTTTAATCCCAGCACTTGGGAGGCAGAGGTAGGAGGATCGTTATGAGTTCGAGGCTACCCTGAGACTACATATTGAATTCCAGGTCAGCCTGAGCTAGAGTGAGACCCTACCTCGAAAAACAAAACAACAACAAAAAAAAAGAAAAGAAAAAAGAAAAAAAGGAGGAGGGATGAATGGTGTCCCCCAACTGAAAGCTTCCAGGGTAACTTCTGGCCTAGCTGTGTCCAGGTGCTCAAACCATGTAGCCATGTCGGTACCATTGCTATTTGTCAATAGACTTTCCTGTGGAAATACAGATGGCTCTGGCAGCCTCAGGTTTATCACTTTTGATGGAAAAAGATGGACCCCTTCCAATCATTACAAGTCCCAGAATGTGTGGTGCTTGGTCACTTGCTTGTCCCCAAAGCCCTGGGGCACTCCACTAATCTGCAAGGTCTCAGAGCAGAATGGAGTGTGTCCCAAAGGAGCCGCAGGGGCTGCTCACGAGAAGAAGGGGTCAGTGGGGAAGGAAGCCCGTGGCAGTCAACAATCTGGCCTAATGCGGGGCTGGGCTGGGCTGGACAGTGGCCATGCCTGGCTCCACACCCAGATCTATCTAACACCATAACCCACAGGCTCTGACAGTGCATCCCTTGGCAAATATGCCAAAGGAAAGCTTGGGAGATGCTGGAGCAGCTGGGGATGGGCTGAAAGCAATCTCTTCTGGTTACAGTTCCTGCTAAAGGAGGTGGTGCTTAGAGCATCCTTTAAGGACTCAAGGGAACAAGCACCTGCAGAGAGAGTAACGTTAATGTGAACTGGAGAGGAGCCAGGTACCACTGGAAACCAAATCCCTCAAAAGCGGGGCAGAGGTTGGGAGGAGCCAGGTCCTCAGAAGCCTTGAGCACCTGGACACAGCCAGGCCGGAGGTTACCTTGGAAGCTTTTAGTTTGGGGATTCCATTCATCCCTCCTCCCTCTGCTTTTCTCCCCTTCGGTTTAAGTGATTTTTAATTGACTTCTGTCACTTGCTGCTAACTTCCTTAAGTGAAGAAACACTACGGGCTGGAAGGAAGGCGTTTTCTTTGGATCCCTGGGGTTCATAGAGAAAAGCAAAGGTTAGTAAGCGGCTCATTGCCAACAACACCTTGTTTCCAAGGTGACTGAAGTAAACACATCAAAGCAATGACTGCCAGGGGACATGCCCAGGGAGCCCCCTAAGCCATCCCTGTGGCTCTGACAGAAGTGCAGCAGGCACTGCAGTGGGGCAGCCTCTGTGCCCACCAGGCCAATTTGCACCTCCACACCTTTGCACAAACTACATCTCCATGTTTGGAGCGTGCTTCCTCCTTCAGGAACCTACACTGGGCCTCAATCCCATCCCTGTCCATTGCTTCCTTCTCTGAACTCTTTATATATTTTTAAAAATATTTTTATTTATTTATTTCTGGGTGGGGAGGATGGGTGCGCCAGGGCCTCCAGCCACTACAAATCAACTCTAGGCGCAGGCTCCATCTTGTGCATCTGGCTTACCTAGGTCCTCAGGCTTTGAAGGCAAGAACCTTAACAGCTAAGCCATCTCTCCAGCCCCATCTGAGCTCTTTAAATGTCCCCTGCCCTCTACACAGTGTGTATACTTCCTTCTGTCTTGTACTGTAGTTGCCCGTCTACCTGGGAACTATTAGATGGGCAAGAGTCAGGGAAGAAGGGAATAGATGGGTGAATGGAAGGGGCAAGCATGTTCCCAAGAGCACAAGCTACAAGCAGAGAGCCCCATGAATGGCCCTTTCAGCTGCTGGGAGTCATGAGCATTGAGGGAAAGCTGCTGGATCCTGCCGTAAGGGGAAGGGAGGAAGTCAGGGGTCTGCAAGGAGTCACAGCAAGGCAGAGCAGTTTAGGAAACTGGACGTCTCCTGTGTGATCCATGAGGGCTGAAAGCAAGTTGAAATGGACACTCCCCCCCCCCCCACCGCCTCCACTAGTTAAGAGGCCAACACTTCAGCATCCCATTCTGCAGCCAATGAAAGCTGAACGGTGCCTCACAAGTGTCTTGACTGGACTTATTCTTTGCCTGAAATTTAACCAGCTGGAGTCCTTTTGAAAGGAAGAAATTGCCATTCAGTGGGGGAATGTGCACAGCCCTAGAGGGACAGAACAAAAGCCACAGCGTGCTGTCCCAGGTTTTCAGTCGGGTTCCAGAAAGCAGGTGACCCAGGGTGTCCTTCTGGGCTGGGCAGACACATTTCTCTGCCAGCTGTCAGAAGCTAGTGTCTGTGATGCTCCACCTCTCTCCCCCCTCCCCAAGGGGTTACCTCTTTGCCTGCAATGTGGTGACAAATTTCCTAGGGGCTGGAGATCCAGAGACCTGTACACAGGATAGGGAGCTACAGACTCCTTCCCGAAAGAGCCCTCGGAGCTGCCAGGCACTCCCCAGCCCTTGCTTTCCACTCCTGGCAGGAACGCAGAGCCTGCTGTAATCACAGAAGAATTAGCCCTGGAAAGGATACTGGGCTTCTGATACAGTGGATAATTCTGGGTAGAGCAGTCCCCTGGTGGTGGGGGCAGGTACATGGGGCCTGGAAGCAGCCACTCCCAGCAGAGGGCAAGTGTGCATGCATAAGGGCGGGGGTTTCTTTGGCGGTCTGCAGCCACACAGGCTATCTGTGTCAGGAACGTGAAATGATTCGCACAGTATTCTTGCGCGTACACACTGCGCCTGGCTCCACGTTGATTTAAAGATACAAGACACTGTTGTGGAGCTTCTGGGATAGATGGGGAGGCAGGCAGGTAGCCAGCAAGCAGAGGAGACATGGATGCCTGGGAGCTGCAGCCTGAGAGACAGACTATAGCCGGGATGGCCAGATGGGGGAATATGAGGCTTGGGATGAGTAAAGCCCTGGAGTGGAGTTTCTGGCTTTCTCTTGAAGCCTGGTTTGGAAGATGGAGAATCTTCCATTGAAGCTGGCGAAGGTGCCGGGCGTGGTGGCACACGCCTTTAATCCCAGCACTCGGCAGGCAGAGGTAGGAGGATCACCGAGAGTTTGAAGCCACTCTGAGACTCTGGCAGAGAGCCACCCACTGCCCTGCACAGGGTCCTCTGAACTGTCACAACTCCCCATATATTCAGCTGTTCTATTTTGTGGTCTCTTTTTTTTCTTTCTTTAAATTTTTTTTTTTTTACTTATTTATTTGAGAGAGGGAAAGAAACTGAGAGAGAAGGCAAGAACCTTAATGGCTAAGCCATCTCCAGCCCCATCTGAGCTCTTTAAATGTCCCCTGCCCTCTACACAGTGTGTATACTTCCTTCTGTCTTGTACTGTAGTTGCCGTCTACCTGGGAACTATTAGATGGGCAAGAGTCAGGGAAGAAGGGGATAGATGGGTGAATGGAAGGGGCAAGCATGTTCCCAAGAGCACAAGCTACAAGCAGAGAGCCCCATGAATGGCCCTTTCAGCTGCTGGGAGTCATGAGCATTGAGGGAAAGCTGCTGGATCCTGCCGTGGGGAAGGGAGGAAGTCAGGGGTCTGCAAGGAGTCACAGCAAGGCAGAGCAGTTTAGGAAACTGGACGTCTCCTGTGTGATCCATGAGGGCTGAAAGCAAGTTGAAATGGACACCCCCCCCCCACCGCCTCCACTAGTTAAGAGGCCAACACTTCAGCATCCCATTCTGCAGCCAATGAAAGCTGAACGGTGCCTCACAAGTGTCTTGACTGGACTTATTCTTTGCCTGAAATTTAACCAGCTGGAGTCCTTTTGAAAGGAAGAAATTGCCATTCAGTGGGGAATGTGCACAGCCCTAGAGGACAGAACAAAAGCCACAGCGTGCTGTCCCAGGTTTTCAGTCGGGTTCCAGAAAGCAGGTGACCCAGGGTGTCCTTCTGGGCTGGGCAGACACATTTCTCTGCTAGCTGTCAGAAGCTAGTGTCTGTGATGCTCCACCTCTCTCCCCCCTCCCCAAGGGGTTACCTCTTTGCCTGCAATGTGGTGACAAATTTCCTAGGGGCTGGAGATCCAGAGACCTGTACACAGGATAGGGAGCTACAGACTCCTTCCCGAAAGAGCCCTCGGAGCTGCCAGGCACTCCCCAGCCCTTGCTTTCCACTCCTGGCAGGAACGCAGAGCCTGCTGTAATCACAGAAGAATTAGCCCTGCAAAGGATACTGGGCTTCTGATACAGTGGATAATTCTGGGTAGAGCAGTCCCCTGGTGGTGGGGGCAGGTACATGGGGCCTGGAAGCAGCCACTCCCAGCAGAGGGCAAGTGTGCATGCATAAGGGCGGGGGTTTGTTTGGCGGTCTGCAGCCACACAGGCTATCTGTGTCAGGAACGTGAAATGATTCGCACAGCATTCTTGCGCGTACACACTGCGCCTGGCTCCATGTTGATTTAAAGATACAAGACACTGTTGTGGAGCTTCTGGGATAGATGGGGAGGCAGGCAGGTAGCCAGCAAGCAGAGGAGACATGGATGCCTGGGAGCTGCAGCCTGAGAGACAGACTATAGCCGGGATGGCCAGATGGGGGAATATGAGGCTTGGGATGAGTAAAGCCCTGGAGTGGAGTTTCTGGCTTTCTCTTGAAGCCTGGTTTGGAAGATGGAGAATCTTCCATTGAAGCTGGCGAAGGTGCCGGGCGTGGTGGCACACGCCTTTAATCCCAGCACTCGGCAGGCAGAGGTAGGAGGATCACCGAGAGTTTGAAGCCACTCTGAGACTCTGGCAGAGAGCCACCCACTGCCCTGCACAGGGTCCTCGGAACTGTCACAACTCCCCATATATTCAGCTGTTCTATTTTGTGGTCTCTTTTTTCTTTCTTTAAATTTTTTTTTTATTTTTACTTATTTATTTGAGAGAGGGAAAGAAACTGAGAGAGAGAGAGAAAGAAAGAATGGGTGTGCCAGGGCCTCCAGCCACTGGAAACAAACTCCAGATGCATGCCTTGTGCATCTGGCTTACGTGGGTCCTGGGGAATTGAACCGAGGTCCTTTGGCTTTGCAGGCAAGTGCCTTAACCACTAAGCCATCTCTCCAGCCTTGTGGTCTCTTTCTTACAGCAACTAGGGACACCCTAGCTAACTCAGAGTAGCCTCCTTTTATATCCTCAGGGCCTTCAAACAGGCCACAGCTCTGGTAACAAGATGTTTAACAAATCACCATTGAATTGAATAACCCAAACACACCTTTATTTGTATGAAGCAGAGCTATACAGAATTGCTCCTAGTTGTGGAGGAGGGAAAAAAAGCAGAACTTGCATTCTCTATTATGAAGAAAAAAAGACCATAAAGAGCCGGGCATGGCGGCGCACGCCTTTAATCCCAGCACTTGGGAGGTAGAGGTAAGAGGGTCGCTGTGAGTTCAAGGCCACCCTGAGACTACATCGTGAATTCCAGATCAGCCTGAGCTAGAGTGAGACCCTACCTTGAAAAACCAAAAAAAAAAAAAACCCAAGCAAACAAAACAGCTGGGGAAGGTGATCAGAACTGCAGTGGACAGGTCACTGTGGTGGCACATGGGGTGAGGGGAGGGAGGTGAGATTGAAGAAATCCCATGGGGATGGGGATGAGAGAGGCTGGCGGAATCTCTACGGTGTTGAGTACAGGAACGCCGGGGGAAGAGAAATGTGGGTTCAAGCCCTGGGTTTCTATGATGGGCAGGCTGGTGGGGCTGGGTGAAGTTGATCTCATGATTTATCACCCCAAACAGGATCCTTTGAGAGTGAGGGCAGCACTGTAAATAACCATGCCAGGACATGGTGTCATTAGATACAGTCCCAGTAAGCAACATTGTACATCTCCCCAAAGAATTGCGCCTTTACCAAGCAGGGGACACAAGGAAAAACCCTACATGCCCAGGGGCAGCCACCAGCAGCAGCAACATCTGTATGCATGGCACCGGTAGATGCTGTGTGCGGCAGAGATACCTACTGGGTGGATCCACTGGCCTGTCTGATTGATGCCATAGGGCAAACCACACACAGCACTGACAACAGGGGATGCAAAGAAACTTCCCACTCAGGAGTTCGGTCCTCCAGCAGTCATTAGCTCCGTGACTATGGCTGGGGTAGGCTTCCCGAGGTTACACAAAAGCTGATAAGTGGAAGCAGTAGCCCTAGCCGGCAGGGTGTGCCTCCCGGCCTGCTTGCTTGTTCATATAAGTGATCTTTTAAAATTGCCTTTATTTTTACATGTGTAGGTAAGTGTGTGGTACCCATGCATGTATTTATGCATGTTTGTGTGTGTCTGTGTGTGTGTGTGTGTGTGTGCATGCGGAGGTCAGAGGTCAACATCAGGTGTCTTCCTCAGTCACTTTCCACCTTATTTTCATTTATTTATTTAATTAATTAATTAATTTTTTATTTTAAAGAAAGAGAGAGAGAGAGAGAAAGAGAGAGAGAGAGAGAATTAGTGCACCAGGGCCTCAGCCACTGCAATCAAACTCCAGACACTTGCACCACCCAGTGCATATGTGCAACCTTGTGCTTGCCTCACCTTTGTGCGTCTGAATAATGTGGGATCTGGAGAGTCAAACCTGGGTCCTTAGACTTCACAGGCAAGCACCTTAACCACTGAGCAATCTCTCCAGCCCTCCATTTTATTTTATTTTTTATTTATTTTTTAACTTTAAAAATATTTTATTTATTTATTTAATTGACTGAGAGAAAGAGGGAGAGAGAAAGAGGGAGAGAGAAAGAAGAGAGAGAGAGAGAGAGAAAAAAAGAGAGAATAGGCACACCAGGGCCTCCAGCCACTGAAAACGAACTCCGGATTCATGTACCACCTTGTGCATCTGGCTAACATGGGTCCTGTGGAATCAAACCTGGGTCCTTTGGTTTTGCAAGCAAACACCTTAACCGCTAAGCCATCCCTTCAACCCCCCGTTTATTTTTTGAGATGGTGTCTTCTCTCTCTGAACCTGGGGCTCACGAATTTGACTAAACAAGCCAGCAAGCCCTAGTGATCCTTCTGTCTTTGTCTAACCCAGTTCTGGAATTATAGCCATGTGCTACCATGACTGGCTTTTAGGTGGATGCTGAGGATCCAAACCCAGGTCCTCATGCTTTCACAGTAAGCACTCTATCCACTGGGCCATCTCCCCAGCCTCACATACACAGTCTTGCCTTGTAAATTCAACACGAAAACAGCCTCTAATGTCCATGCTAGATCAGGGGATCATTCATCCATCCGACCATTCATTTATTACAGCCAGTCTTGACAGAGCTCTTGCCCCCGCCCTCTCCACCAGACACTGTTAAAGGAGCAAGAGACACAAACAGCACTTTCCTGCCCTGCCACAATTGGCCCCAAACACGCGTCTCTGACAGAATGTTTGCCATTGCTATTGTGTGTCCATTAAACCCTGACAGTTGAGAGGAAGCCATACCGAAAAAAATAAGTAAATAAAAAAAAAAATAAACCGTCAGCCACATGCTTAGTGACCATATCTTACTCCAGGGTGACATCTTAGGAAGCTGTCTTGACCTTCAACCTAGCCCTCTTTATCACAACTCCCCGTCCCCATTGACAGACACACTGCGTCTGGGTTTGCAGAACTTCCCGCCAGACTCATGTCTAACCCCCAAAAGCCCCAAAATTGACCACCCCCAGCACACAGGGGACAATGGAGGCCAGGCCAAGCCAGCTGGGGCTTGCTCCATATCTGAGGATGTGAAGCAGGTGGAAGCACCCAGGCAAGGGCTGAGAAAGCGCTGAGAAAGCACATCCAGATGTTCTTCAGATCAAACAGGATCTCTTTAAACGACTGCGTGGGCCGCTGCACGGAGGGAGCATGGGGAGCCTGAAGGAGAGTTCAATGGAGTTGCATGTGGTTGAAAACAGCTGTGAGCACGTGTCTACAAGGGCTCTGCACATGGCTGGGATTCATTTCTAGCAGTCTGCTGGGTGTGAACAAAGGCTTTGTGGAATTTGAAGTAGCTGGCCGGCCTTTGTCATCTTGAATGTTGCAGTGACCTGTTGAGAGAGATGGTGGTCCAAGGAGGTCTTTTTCAGATTTTTAAAAGACACAGTATGCCACTTATTGTTCAGGCAAGGGGGTGGGGGGCGAGGAGAGGAGTGGAGCTGGGTGGGACAGTGCCAGGAGGAAGTGCCCACTGAGGTCTGATAGCTTCTTGCTAGGGAACTGCTTGAAGATGGGGTACATCTTCGGGGTCTTATCACCCGGACTTTGGGGCCCACTCTGCAGGGGCCAGGATGCCTCAAATGCTTTAGGGAGCCTGTTGTGTGTCATAGAGTGTACCTGACCCTGCTCACAGCTGTGAGAGTGTCATAGACAGACCAAGCAGGTCTTAGTGTCTTTGCTTTAAAAATGAGGAAACACGACTGGAGGGATGGTTGTTGCTAAAGCCCTTGCCACGAAAACATGAGGACCTCGGTTGGGCGCCTCAGCACACGAATAAATGCTGGGTGTCCCAGTCCTCAGGGAACAGGGATGGGCAGGTCCCCAGGCCATGCTGGTGAGCTAGACTAGCAGAATCAGTGAGCTCTGGGATCAGCAAGAAACCCTGCCTTCATAAATAAGCCACACACACACACACACACCATACACATGCAAAAAAATGAGGAAACAACAGATCAGGAAAAATTATTTATATATTTAAATTTTTATTTGTTTATGAGAGAGAGAGAGAAAGAAAGAGAGAGAAAGAACGAAAGAAAGAAAGCAAGCAAGCATGCAGGCAAGCCGGGTGTGGTGGCACACACCTTTAATCCCAGCACTTGGGAGGCAGAGGTAGGATCACCATGAGTTCAAGGCCACCCTGAGACTACATAGTGAATTCCAGGTCAGCCTGAGCTAGAGTGAGACCCTACCTTGAAAAATAAAAATATAAAAAAGAAAAAAAGAAAAAGAAAGCAAGCAAGAAAGGGAATGCCAGGCCCTCTTGCTACTCCAGACACATGTGCCACGTTGTGTATCTGGCTTTATGTGGGTACTGGGGAATTGAACTCAGGCCAACAGGTTTTGCAAACAAGTGCTCTTAACCATTGAGCCATCTTCCTGGCCCCAAAATTATTTATTTATTTATTTAAATATCTGTATTCATTTATATGAGAGAGAGAGAGAGAAGAAGAGACAAGCACCTTAACCACTAAGCCATTCCCCCAGCCCCCTATTTTTTTAAGACTTATTTTTTAGATCAGCTTTAGATTCAAAGTAAAAGCCAACAGGAAATACAAAGTTTCCATATACCCCTGCCCTACACATCCAGCTTCCCCACTGTCAACATCCCCCACCACAGTGACACCACTGTTACCCAGAACCTGTAGTGGACATTAGGGTTCACTCTTGATGTTGTACACTCTCTAGATTTGAACTGAGGAATAGTAACACACTTCCCCACCATTAGTGCCACATCGTCACGCCACTCTCCTAAGAACATTTGGTACCCCACCTGCTCCTGCAACCCCCATCAACCACTGATCATCTTGCTGCCTCCAGTTTGGCCTCTAGCAGAATGTCATACAGTTGGAGTCTTAAGGCATGTAGCCTTTTCAGACTAACAGGGCCCAGACAGCCACCAAGGATCCTGACTTCTATGCCAGCAGTTTCCTCTCCACTCAAGGGTTCAGAATGTGATCCATCTTTGCTCAAGTCAGTGGCCAACTGCCTAGGGCTCCGCTTTCCCTCTGAGACTTCCTTTTCCTTAACTAGACATTTCTACTAAGACGTTAAAGTTAATAGAAAACCTCCCACTTCTACACCTGGTGATGACTTCATCATTGTTGCCATCCATCTTTTCTGTTTGTTCCCCAATGAGAACATCAGCTCCTGAGGGAAGGAATGTTCATTTGCTTGGGAAACAAGCGGGTTCCCAGGTGGTTCCTATACACTGAGGTTGCTGCTACAACATGGTGTGAAGGGCAGGCTGCTGGAAGTTTTTGTCCCTTGGTAACAATGGTAAGCTTTATGATTTTCAAAGCACTTTCCCTGTCTTGACAGTCCTGTGGACACACAACCATGCTATCATGTCACATTGCTTAACTCAGATCTGTCTGCATAAGCAGGTTACGCAGGTGTGGGGCTCTGTCTGTCCATGGTGGGGAATCCAAGGCCAGAGGGCCAAAGGGATTGTCCCAAGTTCCCCAAGAGCAGTATGATGTGGGCTGGTGACGTGGCTCAGTTGACAAAGTGACCACCTAGCACGCATGGAGACCTGGGTTTCATCCCCAGGGTCACACAAACCAGATGGGGTGGGGGCATGCCTACTGTTCCAGCACTCAGGAGGGCATGGGCAGGAGGATGAGAATCTGTTTAGGATCATTCTCAGCTACATAGTGAGTTTAAGACCAGCCTGTGCTAGAGAAAGACAGAGAGAGAGAGAGAAGGTATGTCAACCCAGAACCCCGTTCCTGTCAGTTTATAGCCCCCATGCCTCATTTAAGTCTCGTCACAACCTGCTGGATATGACCTCACTCTTACATAAAGGCACAAAAGTGACATGATGCGGGGCTGGAGAGATGGCTTAGCAGTTAAGTCACCTGCCTCCTAAGCCTAAGAACGCTGGTTCCAATCTCCAGCAGTTCCAATCTCCAGGTCCCACGTTTAGCCAGACGCAAAGTGACGCAAGGGCGCAATGCCGCACTTGACCACAAGGGGGCGCACGCATCTGGATTTCATTTGCAGCAGCTGAGAGGCTGCAGGCGCGTCCATCTCTATCAGTCTTCCTCTCCCTCTCTCTGTGTCTCTCTCCAAAAAAAAGTGACACAATGGGACTCCAGCCTCAGTCCTCTGGCTTCTAAAACGTGCTCATCCCCATCCCATCCCCATCATCTCCCAATGTAACTGCATGGCGACATGTACTTGCTTCCTCTATACACTACCAGGCTCTGCGCTAAGCATTTATGAACACAGTCCCACTTAAGCCTTGGGGTCGCCTTGCACCATAGGCATGGGTTACCTTCAGCTCACAGACAGAAAGATTCCATGGCTCATGAGCAACAGGGTCAGGTCTTGAGTCTGGGTCGGTGTGTACGTCGAAGAGCAGTCCCCTAACAGTACTGCCTCCTGGCGAGGAGAGGGGGCCACCTGCAGCACGTTCCACATGGACTCGATGTTTCTTTTCTGCCACCTCAGGGGAAGGGGCCAGTACAGGGAAACGATGAAGGAAAGAGTCAGGTAGTAAGGCCTGGTCCAGTCACCTCTCTGCACAGATGGGTGAAGGTTGTCCCTGCAATGTCCACTGCCTTCGTCAAGGACCCTTGACTAATGGACTGTGCCAAGGTGCATATAAATCAGGAACCCTGTGTTCCTTTGGTGCCCGTTAGGTCTGCACAGCTATCCCAAAGTGGTCAGAAGACTCCTTGTGGCATTGGAGCTCCCAGGCCTGTGTTCTTCCCACCACACTGGAAATGCAAAGGGCTTAAGCCACTGTTGGGGTGCATGGTCCCAGACCCACCATAGTAGGATGAGGGATTGAAGGAGAACCCAGCCACTGTGCCTGGGGTATGGTTCCCCGACTGTAGGTTGGCCAAGAGTCTTTTGCCGGCTCCTGAGTTACAATTGCAAGAGTCACCACCAGGGGACGATAAGTGACCATGATCCTGTCCCAGAGAACCAAATGCTTCTTGGATGGGGCCGCCAAGGCCGGAAGGCAGCGACCAGGCAGCCATAGAGAGAGACACAGAAAGTTTGCAATTTGGGTCGCGTGTGCACACGTGAGCATCCCACCTCTGCCCCCTGTCTCCTTTCATTCATACATCTCAAATGCCTTTCTGCTATAAACATCTAAATAACCCTGGGATAGACTGTTTTCAGTTTAGGGGGCCACTAAGCTAAAATGCCCTCAAGAGTCAGGCTCCCCTCCCCCAATTATCTGGGCCAAGAAGAAGAGTGGTACCTCTCAATGCCTACCCTAGATGGCAAAGATTTTGAGATATTGTACCTGGAATCCCCTATTCAGCTGGAGGATTTTCCCCAGCCCACCTTAGTTTGCAGGCTCTAGCAGGAATGCGGATTGCTATCTGTGGGAGTTCCCTGCCTTGGTTTACAAAGGTTTGGAGCCTCAACAGTGAGTCTAAGAAGAGGCAGAGACTGTGGGTTTTCAGAGATTCCAAAGGTTTTCAGTGTATCAAACCTGCAGCCCACGGGCCACTTGCATCTGAGGATCGCTATGGAGGAGGTCCGATACATTTGTAGATGACACGATCACATCCCATTGAGAAAAGTTTGGACACCCTGGAACTCGGGGGCTGATACGTGAAGCTCTCAAAGCCAGGCTTCATGCCTTGCTTTAAGACGTCTTTTCTCACCTTAGAATGAGTGGAGTATCCCTTTCAAGGGCGGGAGCTGGAAGGCAGTCCTCAGCCCCAATCCTTCTTGCTCTTCTGCAGTGTATACCCCCAGGGTACAGGTGTTGTGAACTGGCTTCCATGGCCCGTGTTTGTAGATCGGCCTCTTCTCTTTCTAGTGTACTTCTTGGTCCCTTTCCAGGTCCCACCCCTTATCCTTGGGGGGAGGGCTCATCTGAAAGTATGACTTTCAGTATCCACAGAACAATGATTCTTGACTCATAGGCCACTGTGGTATCCTATGGCTCCCTCAAATGACGCATATCCAACCCTAAGCATCCATCCATGTTACCTTGAAACCTGCTCCGGTCCGCAGCCTGAATTCCAGTTTTCAGTCTTGTGACTGAGCATCCTGGCCTTAGGAAGCTTCACTTCTCTCCCCCCACCCCACCCCAGGACACCAAGAAGGAGGACCAGAGCTGGTCACTTATACTGTCCTCAGTTATTGCAACCGCCTCAAAGGCCGTTTTTCCCTGCCACAGCTGTTGTTTGTCCCCAAGGCCCCAGCATGTTCTCAATCCAGCCATCAGAGGGAGCCTTTAAGTCTGCAAGTCCCACTAGCTCAAGCCTCAGCTCAGAGTCACCCCAAGCCTCCCAGTTCCTAGAATAAGAGCCCACATGCTGACAGTAGCCTGTCAGACCCCCATGAGTCTGGCCTACCCCTCGCCTCCTCTTTCACCCCAACTCCTTTACTCTATTCCTCCACTCACCTGGCTTCCTGGCCTCCTTACCACCGATCTCTCTCTCTTTTTTCTTTGAGGCAAGCCCAACAGACTGCCCTTTTTTTTTTTTTTTAATGAGAGAGAGAGGGGGGGAGAGGGAGGGAAAGAATTGACAAGCCAGGACCTCTAGCCACTGTAATCAAACTCCAGATGCTTGTGCCACCTTGCGCATATATGCAATCTTGTGCACTTCCATCACATTGTGTGTCTGACTTATGTGGGACCTGGAGAGTCGAACATGAGTCTTTAGGGCTTCGCAGGCAAGCGCCTTGACCACTAAGCCATCTCTCCAGCCCCTTGCCGTCTCTTGACCAGGTGTTCCTCAGGGTCTCAACACCAGTGGTTGTCTCTGCTTGGACTCTTCTCTCTCATGCTTGCATGGCATCCTCAGTCCCCTCAGATCTTTGCTTAGACATCACCTCCTCAAGGACTTTTCTGGATCTCCCAGTTCTCTCAGCCCTGACCAGTTTCTGCTCTCAATATTTATTACCTTCCCATCTATGCATAATTTCCCCATAAGTTCTGGTTTTTGCTCGCTTGTTGTCTATTTCCACCTAGAATGCAAGCTCCATGAGGGCAGGAATCCTTCTCTGGTTTCCTAAGCATGAGACCCTTCTCTTGTGGGCTGGAGGCTCTTGGGATAGATGTGTTGAATGAAGATGACTAAAGGAAGATTTCAAGAGGTGTGGCTATTAAAGCCTCTGACATTCAGTAGACAACGATGCTGGAGGAGGTGGTGATGGAGATCATGGGGTGAGTTATGATCTCTGCTAACCAGGGCAGTAGCACAGTCTTACAACATGATAGCTAAGGCCAGGCTAAGGCTAGTTAGCAGGTCAAAAGTAGATTATCTTCTCCCCCCTCCTTCCCTTCCTTCCCTCTCTCTCTCTCTGTTTCTCCTTTTCCTTCTCTGTCTCCCTCATTTTTTCTCTAGTACCTTGACTGAATCCAGTACCTGGTACTGGGAGAGACAGGGGAAGGGACATGGGAAGGAAATATCTTGTCCCTAGATAAAGAGAAGCAGATTGGGAGGGCTGGACCCAGGCTATGCAGGCAAGAGATGCAGGCCACTTGTGACATGAATGACTCAAGTCCCTTGCCCCGTCAGTAGCTGAGGAACTGCAACTTTGGTGAGAAGTATGAGGCCGGGTGGAAACAGAGGTGAGGTCAGCATCTGCCCTCTGGGGCTGGACAGAGGAGGACATCTGACTGGCTTGGTTCAGGAACATTCCGCCTGTTTGGTACTTTATGACTTGAATGCCCCTTGGGTGGGGTCAGACTGAAGAGAAGAGCACAATTTCGAGGGCAGCCGCCCGAGGCTGTCCCTGTCCTTAATTTCTCTTCCTCGTGGAAACCCCATCTTTGGAGGTATTGTCGTGTCAACTACTCCAGCAATTCATCTCACAGGTAGAATGATGGCTAATTTTGGGTTTGGAAAGGGATTTCTAACGCGCTATGACTGAAGCTGCTTGCCAACGCTTCCATACATCTGGCGCTCTCCACCCGCCCCCGCCCCCACCTCAGATGGGAAGCCAAGGCCCTGTGAGGTGTGTCCCTTGAGCGGCGTGTAGTCGTGGAATAGCTCTTGCCGCCTCCCCGTTCATCTTCTCCATTCAAAAGCAGCATCCCAGGGCCCAGTGGGAAGGTGTCTGCGAGACGGAGATCAGACAGGCAGGAGCAGTCTATGGGTTAGACAGCTACATGTGACCTAGATTCCCAGGTTCCTGTCCCAGAACTGCCAGGGAAGTGAATGCCCAGCCCACTTTGATGAGACCCATCCATCTGGTGCTCCCACCATACGTCTCAGAGCCGCTGACACAAGCCAAACCCACAGATTGACTAGAGATCAACATAGGTACATGCATGTCTGATCTTAAGGGTGGCGACAACCTGCCAAAACATCAGATCAAAAGACGGTCAAAAAGACAAGGACAGAAATGAGTTCTAAAACTTGAAACTTTTGCAGTCAAAATAGCACCAGGCATGGTGGCGCACACCTTGGTGGCAGAGGTAGGAGGATGACTGTAAGTTTGAGGCCAGCCTAAGACTACATAGTGGATCCAGGTCAGCCTGGGCGACAGCGAGACCCTACCTGGGGGAAATAAAAAGTGCTATATATTGTCCGGGGAGTTGGCTCAGCCAGTAATGTGCCAGTTGTGAAAGCATGTGGAAGCTACTGGATCCCCAGCACTCAAGTAGAAATGCTAGGCGTGCCAATGTGTGCCTGAATCCCAGTGCTGGGGAAGCAGAAATAAGGGATTCCTGGAGCTTGCTGGCTAGCTAGTCTCGCTTGAATTGGTGAGCTTTGAGTTCAGTGAAAGACACTGTCTCATCAAATAAGATAGCATGCAATTGAGAAGAGTATTCGATGTCAACATCTAGTCTCCACACACATGCCCATACATGGGCATCCACACACATATGAACACACATGCACACATGCATACCACATATCCACATGAGAGAAAAGAAGTTGCCATGGTTGAAATAAGAATCCAGTGAAAAACTGAGAGAACAAATATGCCACAAATATACCAAGGTCTATTATCTTTATACACAAGGACTCCTTTCCCATAAGAAAAGAAGGCCAAGGAAGGGAACAGGTGATTACAGAAAAAGAAAGCTCATTAAAAACACGAGACTTTGAATTTATGCTTCAAAAATATGATTTTTTAAAAAATGGTGTAGACTTTATGTAAAACCACCCAGCTAGCTGTTTGTGTTCTTTCTTAAAGGGGAGAATATATTACAAGTGAAAGTACAAATTGCCTCGACCTTTCAAGAAGGCGATTTTATAAAGTGTATCAAAATTATTGCCATGTTCATTGTATCTGAGAAGTGATTTTAGTTGTAGGAATTTATTCTTGTCGGATGACTTAATCAGAGACATATACAGAGAGTTATGTAAAGGATGCCCATTGTAGTGTTATTTAAAACAGCAGAAAAAAAGAAACCCATCTAAATGTTCAACAATAGTCTGATTGAAGAGAATGTACTCTATCCATATGAAAAAATACCAGAAACCCATTAAAAATCATGCTCTAAAGACTATTTAAGGCTATTGAAAAGTCTCACAATATATTTTAAGTGAAAGAAACCAAATGATAAAACAGTAATTTCTCTGTAGTCCCAATTTAAAAAAATCATATCTTTTTATGCATGCAAAAATTTAAAAAAAACTAGATGAATGGGGGAATATATCAAAATGTTAGCATTGAATCACCTTCAGTGGTGGGATTTAGGGTGGTTTTTATTTTTCCCTGTACACTTGTCTAAAATCTCCATATGTTCTCCAATGAACATGTATTACTTTAATAATAAAGGAAAAATTCTATTTGGGGAGTTAAAAAAAAAAGTGAACGCTAAGAGGAAAAGGCTTCAGCTACCCAAATGGTCTGAGTGCTTGTTGCTGTGGAAACGGGTAACTTTGAATTGCCCAACTTTTTGTGAATTACTTTTCTGCTCTGCGGGGTTAGAGCTGGCTTTGGATTCAGCATTTTCCAGGCATGCACGTGCCTGGGGGTGGGGAAACAGAAACGGAGCGGCCCTGGTTTCATCTTGGTTTTCTCTCCCCTTCCAGATGAGGTAGGCCCGGGGTCCCATAGCAGGCAGCAGGAGCTGATCCTGCTTCTCTGACTGTGACAAGCCTCCGGGGAGCATTTTCCAGCCTGGTACCCGAGGATGGGGTCTGAGTCACAGTGTGGGCTAGATGGGCACGTAGCTTGGTTTGTGTAGTCACACAGCGAACATCAGTGGCTGTAAGGATGGTAAATCCTCTGTGTGCAAAGTTCAGTATGTAAACAGAAGTCCTCCTTCCAGCTTATGCCCGACCTTGCCCATTTGCTCATCTTGCCTTCCTTCTCTTTGCCATGAGAGAGCAGTGCCCATCTTGAAGGGGAACCAAAGGTGGAAGCTGGGGACCCGGTAACCTTGGTTGAGTTTCAAAGGCACTTTCCCCCTGCCTGTTCTTGGATTATGAATGTCTTACTGCCATTTGCAAATCCTGCTGGGAGCTCCAGGGTGTGGAGAAAGGGTTGATTTATATATCCGAGGCAGCCACAAGTAGGAATTTTAAAAAGCAATGTGTCCTTTGAGCAGGAGCCCGGGCTGGGGGCTTTGCAGGCTGTCGCTTTGTCCCAGGGACCAGATGGAACTTGTTTTTCTGTGCACTTAGGGGTTTAACCCTTCAGGCACTCCCTCTGCAGCAGCCCCACTCAGGACCAGTTGTCTCTAGGGTGAAGAGTTGGGGTTGAAAGGAGAACCCCCATATTTGAGTCTCAACAGGACTCCTTGAAACACCTCATCTTTTCAATCCTCTGCCTGTGCTCAATTATTTTGTTTGATTTAGCATGCTGCACAGACATGTGCCAGACATGGCTGCAAGCACTTTCAGAAATATTAGCTGTGGTGGTTTGGATGTGAAATGATCCCCATAGACTCATGTGTTTGAATGCTTGATGTCCAGTTGGTGGTGCTGTTTGGGAAGGTTGTAGAACCTTTAGGGGGCTGAGCCTCGCTGGAAGTGTGTCCCTGGGGGGTGGGCTTTGAGGAGAAATAGCCCAGCCCCACTGGGGATTCTTGCACTTTTTACTTCTTTCCTGCTAATGTGGAGATGTGATGCTGGGTGTCTGTCCCAGCATGCTTTCCCCATCACAATAGACTTCCCTTCGAAACTGTAAGCCATAAATAAAGCCTTTCTTTTCCTAAGCTGCCTCTGGTTGGGTGTTTTGTCCCAGCTAACAAGAAGGTAATTGAGCTGGGCGTGGTGGTGCACACCTTTAATCCCAGCACTCGGGAGGCAGAGGTAGGAGGATCGCCATGAGTTCAAGGCCACCCTGAGACTACATAGTGAATTCCAGGTCAGCCTGAGCTAGAGTGAGACCCTACCTCAACCCGCCCCCCAAAAAAAGAAGGTAATTGATACATTAGCCCATGGACTCTTCACACCATGGTTTTCCCTGCTTTGTAGATGAAGAGATGAGTTAAGCAACTCGGCCAAGGCTGCAGCTAAGATTCATGTTTGGATGCCAGCTGTCTGGCTCCCCACCCTCGCAGATTGATGCCCTCAACCACAGCATCATGGCTGAGCTTCGTATGGCAGGTAAATGAATGCTGCTTCTAGTAGTTCACAGCTTCAGGACTGCCTCTTCCCATTTAAATGACAGGAGCACCCAACACGGTCAGGGTGGCAGGCATCAAAGTACCACATCTTCAGATCATGACCATCCTTTCAGGCCCACCAGGCTGCCAAGCTCTGTTTATAACGTGTGTGTGATGTTACGAGGAAGGCCATTGGGTTCAACATCCATGTGTGCCCCCTGCATAGCATGTGCAAATCCAAGCTTGCTTCTCAGGTCTGGGGACCTGAACGTGGAACTTCTGCTCTGATGGACTAGCTTTGTGTCTGATTCAGTTCCTCTCCATCAGGGGTCTTGGCCTCCACCCATGACAAACTCTCTTGCTTGGATTCTTGGTCAGATGTTGGAACCCTAATACCTCCCAGGCAGAGTAGCTAGCTGCTTCTTAAACTAGAGACATCAGCAGCAATAGGAGATGGACAGCGACTCCCCAGGTACTCCCTGGGGTCTAGGGCTGGTGACAGAGTCCAGGTATGTGGGTCATCAGCCTGTGAGGGAGACGCTACAAAGGCATCAGATCCTAAATAAAGTGACCTGAGGTTAGTCACATCTTCCCAAGGTCATGTATCGATGTGGATACCTACCTCACAGGAGAAGATTAAAGGGGATGTGGGAGTTTGGTGTGGTATATTATAAAGCTAGAATCAGGTGATAGCTTCAATTTATTTTTAGTTAATTAGTTTTAGTTATTATTTTATTTATTTATTTTTTATTTATTTATTTATTTATTTATTTGAGAGAAAGAGGTAGATAGAAAGAGAGAATGGGTGCGCCAGGGCCTCTAACCACTGCAAACGAACTCCAGACACATGTGCCACCTTGTGCATCTGGCTTACGTGGGACCTAGGGAATTGAACCAGGGTCCTTTGGCTTTGCAGGCAAGCGCCTCAACTGCTAAGCCATCTTCTCCAGCCTTTAGTTATTACTTTAAATGGCAATACAATAAGACTATACTGGGGAATGAAATGTTTTTATTTATTTATGTATTTATTTTTCGTGTATTATTTTTCGTGTGTGTGTGTGTGTGTATAATGTGGTGTGTGTAGTTTATACATGGGTATGTGCCCTTGTGGACCCTCATACACTGGCCTATGGTGGCCGGAGTGGAACGTTAGGTCTCCCATTCCTTCTGAGCTGTTCTTTCCAAGCGTGGCTTCTGGATAGATGGTCCTTACTCATTATTTATGTTCTCAAGTTCCTTATTTTCATCATGTTTTTAGTCAGTCTTTTGAAAATGGATTAAATGTGACCCAGCCTTCTTAAACTATCTAAAGAATGCGATATAGCTTTTGTTCAGTGCACTTGTGTCATCGTTGTCAATAGCTGTCACAGTACAGTGGCCTTGCTTATACTTCCTTCTCTGTAGTGGCTGGAGCTGCTGGCATACATTCTGACAGGATTCTGTGAGCTTTTCATCTACCTGGCTAAGGCCATGCACCTTTGAGAGCATAAGTGGTCCAAGATGGGGCGGGGGAAAGGAAAGAGGGAGAGAAGAAGAGAGAGAAAAGGAGAGAGGAGGGAGAGGAAGAGAGGGAAAGACGATCTCACAACCCCACCCCCAGATCTAGGACCGGGCTGGTCCATGTGAGGCCCTGAGCCATCTGCACTCACTGCCTATGTAAGTGATGAACCAATGGCTGGTCGGTACCAGCTCATCTGGGTTCACGTGGTTTTCCTCACTTGCACCCCTCTTGCTGTTCTCAAACTGAAGAGAAGTCTTGGGACTGGAGAGATGGCACTTGCCTGAAGGGAAGTCCTCCCTTGCCTTGGTGGTCTGAGGGGGTTTGTCCCCTGATACTTCCTGTGCTGGAGTTTTGGTGCTTGGTGTGACAGAAGTAAGGTAGTGGAGCTGCTAAGAGGCGGGGCCTTGCGGGAGATAGTTGCCTCCTTGGGAACAGCCCTGTTGGGAGGGATTAACAACAGTCTCATGGAGTGAGTTCTCATCACAGTGAGCACTTCTCTGTGAATCCTTTTCTCACCTCTGAACTCACCACGTGACCCCTTTTCTTCATCACGTTCTTGCCCCTTCCCACTTTCCGCCATGTTGTGACCCAGCCAAGCTGGGGGTACTGAAGGTGAACGCAGAGCCCGTTCTCCAGGCTGGGGATTCAGAAAGGGAGAGTATCTGTTGTAACTCGTCTCCATGGGGAAGACAGGGATTGTCATGGCTTACTCAGCCATGTCTGTGGGGACCAAGGAAATCTGTAGGGGTATTTGCTTCAATACAAACCACCCAAGACTGCTGAAATTATTTGAAAATTTATTTTCCGCTTGTCATCTGTCACTTCTTGCTGCTGTCAAAAGATGATTAGTATCCTTATGGTCCCTCTAATTTTTTGACAGGATGGGGAACCTAATAGCAGAGCATGTCGGAATTGTGTCTAAACTACGAGTAAACAGGCTCAGAATGAGAGCACGAGTCTAAGAGGGCCTGGGTTTTTAGCCTACAAGCCTCATGACACATGTAGTAGCATCTGTGTGACCTTCACAGAACTAGGGACCAGGCAGACCACCAACTGTGCAGGTGAATGTAAGGGAAGACGGAGGTCAGCCCCCAGATCTGTATCTAACTAGCAAACACGCATTTCTCAGTCTCCTAGCCTCCGCTCCCTGCTCCCTCACCTGTCAAAGCGGGGACTATTACTCTCTGGGCTACTGTGAGGGTTAAAGGAGATGAAGTTCTCCAGGGCTCGAGCCTCTTCCACAGCAGGTGTCGTCTCCCACCTTCTTCCCCTACCCAACTCTGCGGCTCTCTGATATTCAGAACTACTGAGCCGGGTACGTGGCCTCTGTATCAGCCGTGTGTTCTCACATCTTACTTTCACTTAGAGAGCCAGTTCGGTTCCCCAGTCCTAACCCTTGCTTCTGGCCCTGTGGGGTTGGTCAGCAGGTCTCACGATCCTCTGTTGGCAAACCAAAGCCTGGAGAAGTACAGGTTTCTTGCCGAAGGTCACACTGGCAGGTGGCCCATAGGACCTGAACTAGCAACAGGATCTCCTGATTGCTTTTCTCACACCTCCCTGGGGCCCCATTCCTTATGTTGTCACCTTACCTGAGGACCACAAGTGAGAAGATTAGCTGATTCAGGACTTGGATTTTCTTGAGCATAACACAGGCTGAACAAAATCTCCCTGACCACTGCTGCTGTCCCCAGGGCTACTGGGTGGCTCAAGCCACATCATGCCCAAGAAAACTCCTTGAAAAATTAAAATCAGGTTTGGCGCAAATCCTGTGGTTTTTCTGAACCATTTTAAGCCCTTTCTAATTTTAAGCACCAAGGAGACAAGATGGTCCACACCTTGATTCTCCAGCTCCATTCCAATTAGGAAAGGGCAGCTTAGATTGGAATCAGAGCCCCTTTTCAGGGAGCAAAAGATACCATCACTAAAGCAATGGTCCCTAGACATCACCTGGACACATAGGGTGAACCACAGGTGCAGGGAGAGCAACATCAACCCTTAAAGACAGGCACACCCCAAAGCTTTCCAGAGCACAATGCGAACTAAGGTTCCTACTCATGCTTGGGCTTCTCAGAATTCATTATTTTTTTACTGACAACTTCCTTAATTGTAGACAATCTCCCACGGCACTTCCCTCTCCCCACCCCCACTTTCCCCTTTGAAACTCCACTCTCCATCATATCCCCTCCCCCTCTCAATCAGTCTCTCTTTTCATTTTGATGTCATCAACTTTTCCTCCTATGATGATGATATTGTTTGTGTAGTAGTGTCAGGCACTGCGAGGTCATGGATATCCAGGCCATTTTGTGTCTAGAGGAAAATGTTGTAAGGAGTCCTAACCCTTCCTTTGGCTCTTACATTCTTTCCGCCACCTCTTCCGCATTGGACCCTGAGCCTTGGAAGGTGTGTTAGAGATGTTTCAGTGCTGAGCACTCCTCTGTCCCTTCTTCTCAGCACCATGGTGCCTTCTGAGTCATCCCAAAGTCACCACCCTCACCTTCATTCCCCAGGCAGGGAAGCCTCAGAGAGGGAGTGTCACTCCCTGACCTTCCATACCCCAAGGCTACCCAGAGAGGAGCTGGTATTTGTCCAGGGAGTCTTTGAGTTGGGTTAGGGGTGGTGAAGGCCGAATGCTCTCAACAGCTCTTATCTCCCAGGTCTAACTTCAGGCTGCTTTGGGCATCTTTTCCATAGTTAGAGAGCATGGCACGATGGGACTTGACTCTGCATCCGGTGCTACCCCAAGATTTTTACACAAGGACTTCACTTTGTTTCCCCAACAATGGGGCCTCTCCATAAATCCTATTGTTATCCCCACTTCCCAGATGCGGAAACGGATGTAGCTTACCCAGGTCACCGTCAGCACAGTCAGGGCTGTCCTCCAAACCCCAGTGATGTGGAATTAGAGGCTGGGTATTAATCACTATCCTGTGCGTCTGTCAAGGACGATAGCTTTAATTAACCAAGCCATGCTTCCATGGAAACCTCCACAAGAGGAACAGAAAGGGAGATTTAGCCTCAGTTTCCTGTCTGGTCTAGTTTTCATGGAAAGGCCGCCCCTCTCTGCCTTCCCCACCTCCTCCTTAATGGGAAATAAAGGAACCTCTCCAGAGCTTAATCCCCCAAAATTCACTCCCTTATTACTGTGCAGGACACCCAGCCTGCTCTGCCCTCTGTTCTGGATTTCTCTGTTGTTGTTGTTGTGTGTCAGTCTCCCTAGCGGTGGAATTACAGGTATGCAGTGCAGCACCTGGCTTGTCCTGGATTTCAACCACAGATTTCCTCTTACAAGCTGTAGCTTACATATTCCACACCCCTCTCCAAAAGTAAAACAATCTAACTCCATACAAGAGAGAAAAGGGAGGGCTGGAGAGATGGACTAGTGGTTAAGGCACTTGCCTGCGAAGCATAAGGATCCAGGTTCGATTCCCCAGGACCCACATAAGCCAGCTGCACAAGGTGGCACATGTGTCTGGAGTTTGTTTGCAGTGGCTGGAGGCCCTGGCATGCCCATCTGCTTCTCTCATTCTTTCTTTCCTTCCTTCTTTCCCTCCTTCCTTCCTTCCTTCCTTCCTTCCTCCCTCCCTCTTTCTTTTTTCTTTCTTTCTTTCTTTCTTTCTTTATTTCTTTCTCTCTCTCTTTTTCTCTTTCTCATAAATAAATAAATAAAATTTAAAAAAAGAAAGAATGGGGAAAAGAGCTGCTAATACCCCCAGAAGGCTGTTCATCTTGGGGGCAAGAACAAGGAGAAAACTCCCCTGGGGAAAAGCACCTATGTTTGTCTTCAAAACATGCCCCAACCAGAGCACTGAACGCTTTGATTGAAAGCCTGTATGTTAGATTGAGTTGTTGCTACTTGGGAGGGTCATTATCACCTTCTGAGAAGGAACAGACAAACCTCTGCCTGCTGTAAAAACATATAGACCAGGGAGCTTAAATGATTGGCATTTATTTTCACAATTCTGGAATCTGGGAGTCTGAAATCAAGGGGCCTGCAGGTGCTGTGCCTGGTGAGGGCCCCTTTCCAGGGTTGCACTTGGCTGCTTTGGCACTGCATGCTCACCTGGAGAGGAGTGGGCTCTGCCAGCTCTTCTTACAGTGACTTCATCTCATCCAGAAGGCCCCACCCTTGTGACCTCATCACCTCCCCAAACCTCACCTCTACATACCATCATACTGAGGCTTAGGGACAGAATTTAGGGGACACAATTCCGTCCATATCAGAAGGGAAAGAAGAATTTTCCAGGATGGGTGCAAGAACTCCTGGGTTTCCATCTAGACATGGTGAGTTGAAGCGTTATCTGATATGCAGATGGACGTGTAGGACATATTTATATACATGTTTGATGTTTAAGGGAGACATCTGGGCTAGACAGAGAAGTGAATTTGAACCTTACTTCTCCAAACCAGTTTCTTCAAATATAGAGAGGGTTGATAATATCTACACCAGTTACTTTCTTGTTGCTGGGACAAAATACCCGACCAGAAGCAGTTTATGGAATGAAAGGGGTTCGATTGGTTTATCACTCCAGAGAGTAGAGTCCATTATGGAGGGAGCAGGAAGCCAGCCTCACACCGTAGCATAGGAAACAGAAGATAAGAAGTGGGACAGGGCTAGAAAATCTCAAGTCCTGCCCTGGTGACACACTTCCTGTAGCAAGGCGTTGCCTCCTGAAGGTTCCACAACCTTCCTGAACTGCGCCACCAGCTAGGGATTGAGTATCCAGAAGAGGAGCCTATGGGGGGCATTTTGCATTCAAACCACTCCAGTATCCATCTCCTAGCATTGTTATTTTAGGTTTTGGGTGAGAAAGCCAATCACCTGGTGAATTTATGCATACTATGAATGGAGATATAACTGTCAAGAGTCAAATGGCAGTGATAAGTGTGCAGGAAAATCATGTCTGGCACCTCAGCCTCTCTCACATCTCTTTCCCCATGAACATAACAGCAGTCTTTTTTCCTTTCCTCCACCCCAGTATCCCATCTACATTACCTCTGAAATACATCACTCCACATCGTAGCATGAATGACTGATGTAAACTTAAAATACGATCTATCCCAAGGGACTTTGCCTGATAAGAGGCTGAGCCATCTTAAGTTTAACGGAGGAAGAGGAGGTAGAAGGTAAAGAGGAGGCAGAGGAGGAAAGGTCTTATATTTTCTCAATTAGCAGAAAAAGTGTATAGATTTTACTCAATTTAAAAAATTATTTTATTTTATTCATATATTAGAGAAAGAGAGAGAGAGGGAGGAAGAGAGAGAGGTAGATAGATAGAAAGAATGAGCATACCAGGGCCTCTACCTACTGCAAATGAACTTCAGACACATATGACCCTTTGTGCAGCTGGCTTACATGGGTCCTGAGAATTGAACCTGGGTCTTTGGCTTTGCAGGCAAGTGCCTTAACCACTAAGCAATCTCTCCAGCCCTCTTTTTTTTTTTTTTTTTTTTTGAGGCAACCCAACAGACTGGCCTTTGTTTATGCAAGAGAGTGAGAGCAAGAGAGAGAGAATTGGCACATTTGTGCGTCTGGCATATGTGGGATCTGGAGAGTTGAACATAGGTCCTTGGCTTTGCAGGCAAGCACCTAAACCATTAATCCATCTCTCCAGCCCCAAACCTCAACGTTTTTTTTCCAGGATAGGGTCCTCATTCTAGCCCAGGATAACCTGGAATTCACTATGTAGTCTCAGGCTGGCCTCGAACTCACAGTGATCCTCCTACCTCTGCCTTCCAAGTGCTGGGATTAAAGGTGTCAACTGCTACACCTGATTTTTTTTTTTTTTTTTGAGGTAGGGTCCCACTCTAGCCCAGGCTGACCTGGAATTCACTTTGTATTCTCAGGGTGGCCTGGAACTCATGGCAATCCTCCTACTTCTGCCTCCCCGAGTGCTGGGATTAAAGGCATGCGCCACCACACCCAGCTTGATTTTTTTTTTTTTTTTTTTTTGAGACAGGGTCTCACTTAGTAGCCCATGCTGTCCTCAAACCTGAAATCCTCCTACCTCAGCTTCTTAACTGCTGGGATAACAGGATAACCATGTCTGGCTAGTAATTAAGTATCTTTCACTGAACATCACAGTCTACCAGTCTCACATTTACTAATGGTAACCTGCTCCCCTGTCTTCATCACTGTTGTTTTTTTTTTTTTAAGTTTATGTATCTATTTCCTTGTGATATGTGTGCATGGGCACACACGCTCTATCTTCTTTCAGACAGGGTCTCTTGCTACTGCAATCAAATCTGACCCATGGATGGCTTTATATGGGTACTGGGGATTTGAACCCAGGCTGGCAGGCTTTGCTAGCAAATGCCTTTAACTAATGAGCCATTTCCCTAGATAGCCTTTAATCACTGGTTTTAAGAAATTTAAGAAGTCATTTTTATTTATTTATTTGAGAGAGAGAGAAAGGGAGGGAATGGGGCACCAAGGCCTCCAGTTGCTGCAAACAAACTGCAGACTCATGCATCACCTTGTGCATCTTGCTTATGTGGGTACTGGGGAATTGAACCTGGGTCCTTTGGCTTTGTAGGCAAGCACCTTCACCACTGAACCATCTCTCCAGTCCTAAGCAATATGATTATAGCATGCCTCTGTGTTTTGTTCTCTTCTCGTTCCTTTTGCATAGCATTCTGTGGCCTTGTAGTTTTTGTCACATTTGGAAACTTATGACCATTGTCCTTTTTTTAAAAGGTGTGGGTGATGTGCTCATTTTCATATGTGCGAGTGCGGGCACCTACAGGCCATGGTGCACGTGTGAAGGTTAGAGGACCACTTTCGACTTTTCGCGTGTTGGTGCTTGCCTTCCACTTCACTTGAGGCAGGTCTCTTGGGTTCACGGCTTTTCCTTCAGCAGATGGTCTAGCTGCCCCCAAGCTTGTGGAATTCTCCATCTTACCATAGCTGTGCTGCCACTGCTTCCCGGTTTTTGAAAGATGCTGAGGATCCAAACTCAGGGACTCAGGGCGCAAGTGTCTCATCCACAGCGCCGTCTCCCCACCGGGCCACGGCCCCAGCCCCGCCACTTTTCATCTAAGGGTTTTCTCTGCCCGCTTCCTTCAGAGAATCCACATACTTGTTTACCCAGCTACCTGAAGATGTCCTGAGTTTACTGCTGCGCCATTCGGAGTTTCATCCAGTCTTTTCTCTCTTGGTCTCATGCTCTGCGTGGCTTCTATTCCTGTGTCTTCCAGCTTACCGATATTTTATTCTGTACAGCTTATCTCTGTCAAATCCCATTCAGTTTATTCTTCATCAGACACATTGAAATTAGTATCTCTTAAAAATTCTATCTAGGTCTTTAAAAAAATATTTTCCATCTCTCCAGGGATATTTAAGCATTCTTGTACCTTCTTGAACATATGGGATATGGTTATAACTGCTAAGGCACTGGTGTGCTATTTCTATTACCTGCATCATTTCTGGGTCTGTTTCCACTGATTGATTTTTGTCCTTATTATAGTTTCTAGTTTCCTCCTTCTTTGCATGCCTAGTAAATGTTTTAGGTGCCAGACATTGTGAATCTTTACTTTGTTAGGTGTGAAATATTATTATATTCTTGTAAACATTCCTGAGTTTGCTTCTAGTATATTGCTAGCTTCCTTGAGAGAGTTTGATCCTTTGGGGGCTTGCATTGAAGCTTTGGAAAGCAGGAGAGAGAAAGAAAGAGAGAGGGAGAATATGAATGGGTATGATGGGTATGCCAGGGCCTCTTGCCAATGCTGATAACTTCCAGATGCATGTGCCACCTTGTGCATCTGGCTTTATGTGGGTACTGGGGAATCAAACCTGGGCCATCAGTCTTTGTAAGCAAGCACCTTTAACTATTAAGCCATCTCTCCAGTGTCCAGAACAGCCTTTTTTTTTTTTTTTTTGAGAGCTGGTTTGGCCCCATACTGATCTACTTCCTATGAATTATAAGGTTTTTATTTTTTTTTAATTTTTATTTATTTATTTGAGAGAGAGAGAATGGGCATACCAAGGCCTCCAGCCACTGAAAACAAACTGCAGACACGTGTGCCCCCTTGTGCATCTAGCTAACGTGGGTCTTGGGGAATTGAACCTGGGTCCTTTGGCTTTGCAGGCCAATGCCTTAACAGCTAAGCCATCCCTCCAGCCTGAGGGTTTTTTTGTTTGTTTGTTTGTTTGTTTGTTTTTACTGGGCCTGGCAGGAATATTATATTACTTACTTTTTCTTTTCCTCTTTTTATTTATTTATTTTTTTTGGTTTTTCATTTTTCGGTTTTTCAAGGTAGGGTCTCACTCTAGCCCAGGCTGACCTGGAATTCACTATGTCGTCTCAGTGACAAGAAGTAACTCAAGGGAGGAAAGGTTTATTTTGGCTCACAGTTTAAGAAGGGACACCGTCCAGCATAGTAGGGACTGCTATGGCTGCGCGGTCCTGCTAGCAGACGGCGATGGAGCGGAGGCAGAAGTGTCTGCCCTCTGGAGGGACACCAGGTCTGGAGACAGAGGCTCCCCACCTGCTGAGCATTGGTGAGCACTGTCTGGCCAAGCCCCTCCCAAGGAGTGCTAGGCCTTCCAGGTAACATCTGGTGATGCTCAACGCCTTGCTCAGAGACCTCAATATTGCTTGGCTCAACCAAAAATAAATTGGAAAAGAAAATTGAACATTGCATCAATTTGGAGCAAGTTTATAAATTCTGCAGCTAAGCAATACCAATAGAAAATGATAGATCGCCATGGCGCGGGGCGCCCCTGCAGTGATGTATGGTCACATTAGCTGAAATACCGTATTACATGATTCTGCTTTATTACCAGCACTGGTGGCAGACAGAAAAACAGATTACACTTGAGTTCAAATCGATAGGAACTTTATTTACTGGCCTTTTAAAAACATATTTCTGCACTTTATAAAAACATACGGTAGATGCTATTGATAGAGCTTGTCTACTTGTTAAAAAGCAATTTGCCCAGAACGAGGCTTTTAAGCTGCAATTTATGGCATTACTTTTTACCTCTCTCTCTTTTTTTTTCTTCAGGGTTCTGCTCATCTTGCCGTGCATTGACGACTTCCTTAGACTTCTCTTGTCTTTAATTTTCTCTTCCATTTACCATCTCCCTAAACTCCGAGTTCCCCAGGGCCTTCGAGCAGAATGGAGAACTCCCTGATAGAGGCCCAGGTCTATCCTCAGAGCTCGTGCTCTATGCCGCAGCCCCTCTGTCCTGGCTCTGGACTTGGAGGGGACTCCTTTGGCATCGGGTGACCACCTGCTGTTTCTTATTCTCTCCTTTTCTGCCCCTTCCTCAAAAGACGCCTCAGCCCTGAGCCCTGATTTCTACCATCCTGTGTGCCAGAAGTAGTATTTCCACTTTACAGTGGTACAAATGCTCCAAGAGGTCAAACCCAGAGCTTCTAGCTCCAAATGAAAGCAAGGCATGTTTGAGGTCTGAAGATCTGCCTGGCAGGAAGCATGGTGTTATGGGAATGCAGAAGAGGGTGAGCTTGTGAGCTGGGTCACCCAAGGGCATAACGGATCTGGCTAGGGAGGTAAAACAGATGTAACCATGAGAGGTGCTTATCAGTAATTATGTTGCCTAGTGACAGAGCACATGGGTATTTGGAGAAGAACAGGTACCAGTGGGCATAAGTCTGGGAGGCTTGGTGAGCAGCGAGGACTTGGGTTGTTCTGTGGTTTGAACACGCATTTGGAAACTCAAATGTCCAAATTCGTATTTTAAGGGTATTTGAAGTTGGAATGTCTGGAAGATCAATAGGACCAGATGAGATCATAAGGATGGGTCAATTATAATAGAATTAGTGGCTTTATGAGACTCAGTAAACAGGGAGTATGGGGGACGGCTCAGCCAGTAAAAGCTCTTGCTGCATAAGCACGAGGGTCTGATTGGCTCTGTGTTCAATTGTCCAGCACCCACGAAAAAGGCGTGGCGTGGTCATGCATGCTTGTAATCCCAGTCCTGTGAGGAGCAGAGGCTGGAGAACGGCTGGAGCTCACTGCTCAGTCAGTGGGACCACAACAGAGCAGCTCCAGATTCAGTGACAGACTCCATCTGAAGGAAACACTCAGATGAGTGATTGATGAGGAAAACTGGACTCCACATGCACACGCATCTGCACACACACATACGCACACACATACATACCACACCCACACTGCACGTAATACACACATGCAAATTAATTAAGTTTTTTTTTAAAAAAAAAAAAAAGAAGAGGAAGACAACCCTGAGATGGCACCCTTGCTCTGTCTTACCACTGGTGCCCCCAACATGTTACAATGCAGCCCCAAAGCCCTCTGCAGATGCCAGATACTCTTGGGCTTTCTAGATTCCAGACAGTGAACCCCAAACTTTCTGTTCTTTATAAATTACCCAGTCTCAGGAATTTTATTATAGCAACAGAAAACTGACTAAGATAGGTAGCTGAGATTAGCTGAGGAAGGGGTGAAATTAATACTCGCAGCAAGGGGACAGAATGAAGAACTGTGAGCCGAGCACTTGTCAATATGGAGAAGGGCAGACCTGGCTGCATGCCAGGTAGGGGATAAACCACAGGCTGGGCATGAAGAGTGTGGTGGTAGAAGCCGCTGACACCCTGCAAAAAAGAGTCATCGTAGGATCGTACTACAAGAATAACAAGAGAATAGCAGTTTAGGAGAGTGTACCTGACAGTAATGTGTGGGATCCTGCTTGGATGTACTGGAGCCCAGAGCAAGTGCCTGCAGCCATCTCCATGATCCCCAGCAAGCCAGAAGGCCCCAGCTGAGAAAGGTGCCAGGGGTTCAGCTGGAGGTGGCCAGAACCCCAGGGCTGCCACAAAAGCCCCAATTTTGTAGCAAAGGCCAAGGCTGTCTTTCTACTGGGCTTGGCCTTATAGAAGTGACTGGATTAGCTGACCCCCTGGGGTCCTTTCTGTATCCAAAGAGCTTATGGCCTGAAGAAAACATAAGGGTCATTGCAGTTCACTGCATGGGAAAGAAATGGACCAGGAGTAAATTAAAGCAGTTAAACAAAACACTGACCCCTTTTATGGCTACTGTTTGCATTGCCGGTTTGCTGAGATGGCACATGTATAACTAAGGGTCCTGGGGATAAGCTTAGCTCACTTCCACTAGGCTCTCCACCTTCCATGTTAGTAGGTGTGTGTGTGCGTGTATGTGTATCTGTGAGTGCACATTGCTCCAGAGATGTTTCACAGAGGTTTAAAAAAATATTTTATGTTTTATTTATTTATGTATTTATTTATGTATTTGTTTGTTTGTTTATTTATTTATTTATTTATTTATTATTTGAGAGAGAAAAAGAGTCAGGTAGAGAGAGAAAGACAGAGAAAGAATGGGTGCTAGGGCCTTCAGCCACTACATATGAACTCCAGACACATGCGCAACCTTGTGCATCTGGCTCACGTGGGTCCTGGAGAGTCAAACCTGGATCCTTAGGCTTTGCAGGCAAGCACCTTAACTGCTAAGCCATCTCCCCAGCCCTCACAGAGTTTTTTTTTTTTTTAAATGAAGCAGGGTTTCACTTTATCCCAGGCCAACTGGGAACTCACTGTGTAACCATGGCCTTGAACCCATGGTGATCCTCTTACCTCAGCCTTCCTCTGCCTCCCAATGTTGGAATTAAAGGTGTGCACCACCACACCTGACCTCAAAAGATTTTTTTAAACTTTTTACTGACAACTTCCATACATACAGAAAATATATCATAATCATTGTCCCCTCCACTCCTGTACAGCCCTCTCTTTTCCCTTTCCTGAATGATTGCTCCACTGCATCCCACCTTTTTTTTTTTTTTTTTAAGTTTTTAAGGTAAGGCCCCCTCTAGCCCAGGCTGACCTGGGATTCACTATGTTGTCTCAGACTGAACTTGAACTGACAGCACTCCTCCTACCTTGGCCTCCCAAGTGCTGGAATTAAAGGCATGCACTGCACCATTACACCTGGCTTGAATTACACCTTCTAAAAATATTTTATTTACTTATTCATCTGAGACAGAAAGAGGCAGGCAGAGAGTAAGTATGGGTGAACCAGGGCCTCTTGCTGTGGACACATACATCACTTTCTCCATCTGGGTGTTGTGGAATTGAACCTGGACCACCAGGCTTTGCAAGCAAGCACCTTTAACCACTGAGAAATTTCTCTGGCTCTGACTCCCATATTCTTTTCAACTGGTCTCTCTTTTATTTTGATGTCATCATTTTCCCCTCCTATCATGAAGGTGTCATGTAGGGAGCATCAACCACTGTGAGGTCATGAATGTCAAGGCCACGTGTGTCTGGAAGACAGTATTGTAAGTATTCTTCTCTTTCTGCCTCCTCTTCAGCAATGGCTCATGAGCCTTGGAGGATGTGATAGAGATGTTCTATTTAGTGCTGAATATTCCACTATCATTTAGCGAGGTAGGGCTGCCCAGGCTGACCTGGAATTAACAGTCTCATCACTCACGGCAATCCTCAGAACTTCCTGAGTGCTGGGATTGTGCGCCACCAGTCCACTATCACTTCTCAGAACTTTGGTGAGATGTGAGTCTCCCCAGTGGTCACCACAGTGTTTTGTTTTTTTTTTTTTGGTTTTTTTTTTTTTTTTTTTTGGTTTTTCGAGATAGGGTCTCACTCTGGCCCAAGCTGACCTGGAATTCACTATGTAGTCTCAGGGTGACCTCGAACTCACAGCAATCCTCCTACCTCTGCCTCCCGAGGGCTGGGATTAAAGGCGTGCGCCACCATGCCCAGCTTAGGTTTTTTTTTCAAGAGTGAAATATGGTGTGTGTGTGTGAGTGTGCATGTGTGTGTGCGTGTGTGGTGTTGAGAATTGAGCTCAGAGCCTTTGGGAGATTATACAAGCGCTCTACCACTGAGCTACATTTCTAGTCCTCAATACGAGAATAAAATATAAAGTGAGATTAGAATAAAAATTCATTTGATAAATAGTCTAAAATATGCTAGGAGTTTTCCAGCAACTTGAAGGATTAAGAAATATAGAAATAGGCCTGAGAATGTAGCTCAATTGGTAGAGAACTTGTGCAGCATACACAAGATAATGGATTCTATCCCTTGCACTGAAGAAAAAGAGAGGGGATGGGGAGAGAAGAAAGGATGGAGGAAGAGAGGGAAGAGAGAGAAGAAAGATCACAAAGAACAAAATAAGGAGAGATTAAGTCATGATTACCACAATGACCTTCCCCTTCCCCTTGCCCCTCAACTTTACTCTCTACTTGAGCAACACACACCACAGGGGACCCTTGACCCTCCTCCAGTCCCTCTGCACTCTCCCACCAGATCGTACCATCCATTCACTTTCCATCCTTGCCTGAAAGTCGCCACTTTCTGCACAATGTACCCTGTGCTAGGACTCAGCCAGGTGCCCTGAACTATCTCATGTTCCTGTCACTGTCCATTGCTGCTGGGTGAACAGAGCAGGTGGACAGCAGAGGTTTCTAAGGTTTGGATATGATCTGAGCATATCTCCCAAAAGTTCGTGTGCTAGAAGCTTGGTCCTCAGTACAGCCATGTTGGGAGCTAACAGAACTCCTAAGAGCAAGGCATAGTGGAAGAATGCTAGGTCATTGAAGGCACTGCCCTCAGAGAGGGTTAATGTGGTTCTTGTGGGACCATAGTGAGCTCCCAGAGAGCAAATTGTTATGAGAAGCACAAGTCCTCTGTCTCTTGAGATGTCTCTGGCTTCTTGTCTCAGATGAACGTGCACACACTCCCTCCACACACTCCCTCCACACACTCCCTCCACACACTCCCTCCACACACTCCCTCCACACACTCCCTCCACACACTCCCTCCATGTGCCATGTTGCGATGAAACTACCAGGAACCCACCAGAGGCCAAACAGGTGGGGCCACTTGATCTTGGACTTTTAGCCTCCAAACTGAACTGAATAAACATCTGTTATTTGTACATAATCCACTATTCACTTATACATTACCTAGCTTACATTAATGCAACAGAAAATGGAATGATTGAATGAGATCATCCATTTAAGTAGTCATTACTCATAATCACTCCCTAAGCAGAAGCAGTCTTTGTTAACCTGCATCAGGTATGGGCGGTGTACACATCACCCCAGGTAGAAACAGTCTTTGTTAACCTGCATCAGGTATGGGAGGTGTACACATCACCCCAGGTAGAAGCAGTTTTTGTTAACCTGCATCAGGTATGGGCTGTGTACACATCACCCCAGGTAGAAGCAGTTTTTGTTAACCTGCATCAGGTATGGGCTGTGTACACATCACCCCAGGTAGAAACAGTCTTTGTTAACCTGCATCAGGTATGGGAGGTGTACACATCACCCCAGGTAGAAGCAGTTTTTGTTAACCTGCTTGAGGTATGGGCGGTGTACACATCACCCCAGGTAGAAGCAGTTTTTGTTAACCTGCATCAGGTATGGGAGGTGTACACATCACCCCAGGTAGAAGCAGTTTTTGTTAACCTGCTTGAGGTATGGGCGGTGTACACATCACCCCAGGTAGAAGCGGTTTTTGTTAACCTGCATGAGGTATGGGAGGTGTACACATCACCCCAGGTAGAAGCAGTCTTTGTTAACCTGCATCAGGTATGGGCCGTGTACACATCACCCCAGGTAGAAGCAGTCTTTGTTAACCTGCATCAGGTATGGGCCGTGTACACATCACCCCAGGTAGAAGCAGTCTTTGTTAACCTGCATCAGGTATGGGCCGTGTACACATCACCCCAGGTAGAAGCAGTTTTTGTTAACCTGCATGAGGTATGGGCGGTGTACACATCACCCCAGGTAGAAGCAGTTTTTGTTAACCTGCATCAGGTATGGGCTGTGTACACATCACCCCAGGTAGAAGCAGTCTTTGTTAACCTGCATCAGGTATGGGCCGTGTACACATCACCCCAGGTAGAAGCAGTCTTTGTTAACCTGCATCAGGTATGGGCCGTGTACACATCACCCCAGGTAGAAGCAGTTTTTGTTAACCTGTATCAGGTATGGGCTGTGTACACATCACCCCAGGTAGAAGCAGTCTTTGTTAACCTGCATGAGGTATGGGCCGTGTACACATCACCCCAGGTAGAAGCAGTCTTTGTTAACCTGCATCAGGTATGGGCTGTGTACACATTACCCCAGGTAGAAGCAGTTTTTGTTAACCTGCATGAGGTATGGGCGGTATACACATCACCCCAGGTAGAAGCAGTCTTTGTTAACCTGCATCAGGTATGGGCTGTGTACACATCACCCCAGGTAGAAGCAGTCTTTGTTAACCTGCATCAGGTATGGGCTGTGTACACATCACCCCAGGTAGAAGCAGTCTTTGTTAACCTGCATCAGGTATGGGCGGTGTACACATCACCCCAGGTAGAAGCAGTTTTTGTTAACCTGCATGAGGTATGGGCGGTATACACATCACCCCAGGTAGAAGCAGTTTTTGTTAACCTGCATCAGGTATGGGCGGTATACACATCACCCCAGGTAGAAGCAGTTTTTGTTAACCTGAATGAGGTATGGGCGGTATACACATCACCCCAGGTAGAAGCAGTCTTTGTTAACCTGCATGAGGTATGGGCGGTATACACATCACCCCAGGTAGAAGCAGTTTTTGTTAACCTGAATGAGGTATGGGCTGTGTACACATCACCCCAGGTAGAAGCAGTTTTTGTTAACCTGAATGAGGTATGGGCTGTGTACACATCACCCCAGGTAGAAGCAGTTTTTGTTAACCTGCATGAGGTATGGGCTGTGTACACATCACCCCAGGTAGAAGCAGTTTTTGTTAACCTGCATGAGGTATGGGCTGTGTACACATCACCCCAGGTAGAAGCAGTCTTTGTTAACCTGCATCAGGTATGGGCGGTGTACACATCACCCCAGGTAGAAGCAGTCTTTGTTAACCTGTATCAGGTATGGGCTGTGTACACATCACCCCAGGTAGAAGCAGTCTTTGTTAACCTGCATCAGGTATGGGCTGTGTACACATCACCCCAGGTAGAAGCAGTTTTTGTTAACCTGCATCAGGTATGGGCTGTGTACACATCACCCCAGGTAGAAGCAGTCTTTGTTAACCTGCATCAGGTATGGGCTGTGTACACATCACCCCAGGTAGAAGCAGTCTTTGTTAACCTGCATCAGGTATGGGCTGTGTACACATCACCCCAGGTAGAAGCAGTCTTTGTTAACCTGCATCAGGTATGGGCTGTGTACACATCACCCCAGGTAGAAGCAGTCTTTGTTAACCTGCATGTCAGGTATGGGCTGTGTACACATCACCCCAGGTAGAAGCAGTCTTTGTTAACCTGCATGAGGTATGGGCTGTGTACACATCACCCCAGGTAGAAGCAGTTTTTGTTAACCTGCATGAGGTATGGGCGGTGTACACATCACCCCAGGTAGAAGCAGTTTTGTTAACCTGCATGAGGTATGGGCGGTGTACACATCACCCCAGGTAGAAGTAGAAGCAGTCTTTGTTAGCCAGCATCAAGCATGGGCCATGTGTACATCATGGCCTGGGTAGTGCCTGTTTTCAGTATAATCAAGACAGGGCTCATACTGTTAAGTGGAGCACTGTGTTGATTTACTGTGACTTCCAACAAGTGAATGTTTTGTGTGGGGGGCGGGGGAGAGGGTTGTGAGCTCTGAGTTGGAGGCTGGGCAAAGAGAAGAGAAAAAGCTAAAGACATGGAGGCCAGAATTCACCTTAAAGGATGTGGGAAAATAAAGACATCGGGAGAATATAGAGGAGGCATAGAGCTGAGCTTGTCATGTGAGGGCTAGGGATAAGTGGGAAGCGTGCTCAGAGGAGGACGAAAAGTGCCATAGGCTCTGCTGGAGACCAAGTGCAGGGGCAGATGCGGGCCCTGGGCGAACTTTCTTCCTCCTCTGCTGTCTCAACAGGTGTGAGTTGAGTGAGTGTCATCCACGAACTTTTCTTTTATCAACACCCTCCTGGAGTCTTAGCTGTGATATATTGATACGTGCTGATGCCACCTCCCTCGGAGAGCCCCTGGGTCCCACCGTCCCACTGGGAGAGAGCAGCGTAGAGTCAGCTGCACAGTGTGATGGGCTCAGCAGAGAAGCCCATGTCTCCCCACAGCTGTGACAGCAGCGTCCACACCCGGCCAAGCAGCTCTAACAATGTTCTTGTCTTCCTAATTAGAGAGTGTCTCACGCACTTGGCTTTGAATCTCAGTGAACAGCTCTTGGTCCTTCACAACTGCTTGTGACCAGGTACTAGAATCAGGTACAACCCGTACTGATTTTGAGAGTGGCCCCACACTTGAGATCCACGTGTGGGCCTTCTGTGAGGTATAGGAGCCACTCTTCAAAGGCACACCTATGTGGCTCTTCAGTTGTGACCAAACGTGCAGGACCTTTAGCTCCTTCCTTGGGTGGAGATGTGTCTCTCTCTCTACCCCATCCCTTGGATCCCTTCTGAGCTTCTGAGCCTCCCGTCCAGGGGTCAGGAAGCCTTTTTGCTTTGCCATAAATATTTGTGAACATTGGAGCTCATGGTAGAGATCCCCTCCCTCCTTTGGTATCCCCCATAAATGGTATGCAGTCATCAAAGTTTAAGCCACCAGAGATGAAATAATTGCTTAACAATCATATGAGACGAAATGATTCAACAAATGACAATGCCACCCCTTGATATAAAGCACAGATGCATTCAGTGTACCGTATTATAATGTGCTAATGTGAGATTGACAGCACAATAATAGGAGTGAGCAGCAACTCAGCCTATAATTCCAAACCAAATGCGAGGCTGTCCACAGAGCTCAAATCCTAGCAGGCTGCAAAATTAGAGGTAATGCCGTGTAAGGTTCAAGACGACTCATTAGCAGGTTGGCAGAGAGTTTCAGGAGCAAATTTGTCTGTTGAAGGAACTATTTTTAATGATGCCATCTCCGGCTCAGTGTTTTTAATCTTATTTTTATTAAGTGTGCAGATATAACCTTCCGTAGGAGAGAAACACAGAAGTGGGAGTTTAAGATTTGGTTACTACAGCCCCTTGGGGAGGGGGGTCAGTGTTTGGGTGGCCAGAACTAGATGTGTTAGAGGTGTGATGTGGGACGGGGGAGATGGCTCTGCAGGTAAGAGCCCTTGCCACACAAGCACGAGGGCCGGATTCATCCTGACTTTGAGTCGTGGCAACCACATACATAGCAGCCCCTAGTCATGCATGCCTGGAACCCCAGTCCTGTGGTGAGTGGAGACTGGAGAATCATTGGGGCTCACAGATCATCCAGTCTGACCACCCCCCAAGCCCAAACCACCCAACCTGGCAATTTCCAGTTCAGTAAGAAACCCATTACCAAGGAAACAAGAGGGTAAGCAATAGAGGAAGTTCTGTTTTGGCTTCCTCACATCTACACATACATGGCAGACATCACATCACATATATTACACACACACACGGAAAAAAGAGAGGTGTGACATGAAGCAGAGCTGTAGGGACAAAAGCTATTTGGGTCAGACTTAGTATGAAAGAGCATGTGCCCTGGCTCACTGAGCTGTGTCCACATCAGAAAGGGTTTGGTCAAGGATACCCTTCAGAATAGTTGTGGGGCTGGGGAGATGGCTCAGTGGTTAAAGGCACTTGCTTGCAAAACCTACTAACCTGGGTTAAGTTCCTTAGTACCCAAGTAAAGCCAGATGCACAAAGTGGCACCTGCATCTGGAATTTGTTTGCAATGGCAAAAGGCTCTGGTGCACCTGACACTCACATACATACTCTCTCTCCCTGTCTCTCTTTCTTGCTAGTAAATAAACAAACAAATAAGAATATTTAGGGGCTGCAGAGATGGCTTAGTGGTTAAGGCACATGCCCGCAAAGCCTAAGGACCCAGGTTTGATTCTCCAGGTCCCAAGTAAGCCAGATGCATATGGTGGTGTGTGTGTCTGGAGTTCATTTGCAGTGGCTAGAGGCCCTGGCACGCCCATTCTCCCTCTGTCCCTCCTCTCTCTCTCTCTCTCTCTCTCTCTCTCTCTCTCTCAGTGTCTCTAATAATAAATAAATAAAAATAAAATCTTTAAAAAAAAAAAGAATATTTAGGGCTTGAGAGATTGCTTAGTGGTTAGGGCGTTTGCCTGCAAAGGCTAGTGACCTGAGTTTGAGTCCTCAGTACTCACATAAAGCCAGATGCACAAAGTGGTGCATTCATCTGAAGTTCATTTGCAGTGGCCGGAAGCCCTGGCCCACCCATTTTCTCTGTCTGTCTCTTCTCTCTCTCTCTCTCTCTGCTTATAAATAAAAAAAAGTAAGGCCCTCCCTTGAAAAACAAACAAACAAAAAAGAGTAGTTGTGGCAAGGATCCATCTAGGTCCCGAGTTTCTGAACCTCTAAGCATGGTCATAACCCTTGCCTTGTAGGAGTATTCCTATTGTGCTAAGAGTACGTGGGGCAGGGTTTGTTTGTTCATTCATTTATTTGAGGGAGAGCACACATGAGCATGTCGGGGCCTCTTGCTGCTACAAATGAACCCCACGTGCATGTTCCACTTTGTGAGTCTGGCTTTTCTCGGTACTTGAGCATTGAACCCAGGCTTTTGAAGCCACGGAGCATCTCTCCAGCCCCCATCAGGCAGGTTTTAATTAGCTGCAGTTGGACATTCTAACACAGAAGTTATAGACATGAAGAACAGACTGAGTTTCACAGATGCCTAGAGAGTCTGTACATATTGCCACCGAGGGCCACATAGGGAAATCCCAGGGCTAGTCACCAGGCAGAGGAGTAGGGGCAAAACCTGATCAGGAGTCTTGATCACAGTGCCTGGGGGGAAAGAACAGGTGAGGTGAGATGACAGGCTTAGAGTTGGCTGGCATGGATCATTTCAAAAGGCTCTGGGGACCGCTGGAGTCTTTCTTCATTGGTAATGGCTCTTGAGGCCTTAAGGCAGGTATATAATGGCATAAGAGCCCAGCAAAGGACTGGTCACTGTACATAGGAAAGCTATTAAAAAGGGATTCTTTGGGGCTGGAGAGATGGCTTTGTGGTTAAGACTTTGACCTGCAAAGCCAAAGGACCCAGGTTTGATTTCCCAGGACCCATGTAAGCCAGATACACAAGATGGTACATGCATCTGGAGTTCATTTACATCAGCTAAAGACCCTTGAGGCCCATTCTCTCTCTCTCTCTCCCTAATAAATGAAATAAATAAATATAAAAGGGATTCTTTATTTTAAAAAATACTTTATTTATTTATTGGAAAGAGAGAAAGAAGCAGGTAGAGAGAGAGAATGGGTTGCCAGGGCCTCCAGTCAGTGCAAATGAACCCCAGATGCATACATCACCTTGTGAATCTGGCTTATGTGGGTACTGGGGAAATGAACCTGTTTCCTCAGGCTTTTCAGGCAAGTGCCTTAACTGCTAAGCCATCCCTCTATCCCTAAAAAGTGGCCTTGAACTCATGGCAATCCTCCTATCTCTGTCTCCCAAGTGCTGGGATTAAAGGTGTGCACCATCAGCCCAGCCCTAAAAGGGATTATTATTTTATTTTTATTTATGAGAGAGAGAGAGACCGGGACCTCCAGCCACTGGAAACAAACTCCAGATGCATGTGCCACCTGTGCATCTGGCTTACATGGGTCCTGGGGAATCAAATCTCGGTCTTTTGGCTTTGTACGCAAGCATCTTAACCAGTAAGCCCTCTCTCCAGCCTGGGATTCTTAATTCTCTCTAAGAATTAGCTTTTAGGGGGCTGGAAAAGATGATTCAGCAGTTAAATAATTAGCTTCTTCTGGTGGGACAGTCTATTCTGGGGTAGTGAAACCCCGAGATGCCAGCGTGCTGAAAATACAGCATGCGTGCCACCGTGCCGCACCTTCGCAGCCCCACCCTAGCAGCATCTTTCTTCCTGGAGTCATATTCCCTTTTTACCAGTTTGAACCCTTCCTCTGTCCTTTGTCCCAGACCCCTGATCAAACAGGCATGTTGATGTCCCCATGCACACAGGACAGCCAGCCATGGAGTATTTCTCACACCTCTTCAGTGCTGGATCTGTGGGTCAGGGAGGAAGATTTCCACCTCACTTCTCCAGTTAGACCCACTGCTAGCTCCTCCCCCATCTCCTCAGTCTGGCCACATGGAGTGCGTGGCAGCAGCCATGTTACAGGGGCTGATAATGTACAGGGGTTGTAAATGTGACTCAGAAATGCTCCACCCTAGATTCTACTCAGAATAGGCTATATGGCCTTGGCAAGGCTACCCCTAAGTTTCTGTGTTATTTTCCTCCCATGGGGAAAAAAAGATAGGACAGATCTCAATTCTAAGTGGTTCTTTTTTTTTTTTTTTTTTTTCCTGACAACCTTGAGGTGGAGGGAGATGAGGAGAATCATCAGGAAAGCTAATGAGATGAGGGTGGAGGAAAGAGTCTCCAGTCCTCATGAACAGCCAGTGACAGCCCCTAAATCCCAGCAGCCCTCCTTCATTCATCCTGTTGGGCTGAGATGCTAAGGGGATGACAATGGTCAAGATAAGGGCTCCGGTGGGGTGGCCAGAGCTTTGCATGAATTACGTTATTTAATACTTACCATCCTTGGATGGGTAGCACCTGTCAGCACCACTTTACAAGCTAAGGAAACTGAGGTTTAGAGCCATGGGGCTCTGGGCCCACATCCTTTGTGATCATTAATCTCAGCTGTCAACTTGACAGCATTTAGAATCACTATGGGAACAAATCTCTGGGCATGTATGTGAGTGACCTGTCCAAACCGCAGGCAGCACCATCCGTCCCACGGGCTCTGGTCGGTCCTGGACTGCATGGAAGGGAGAAAAGTACCTGAGCATCAGCATTCATCAGTCTTGTCTCCTGACTGTGGACATGACATGAGCAGCTGCTTCACGCTCCTGCCTCCACGCCTCCCCCACCATGATGGACTGTGTGGCAGTCACCTTCTCATTGCCAGAACAAAACGCCTGGCCACAAGCAGCTGATGGAAGGAAAGGGTTTATTTCAGCTTGCAGGTTTTAAAAATATTTATTTATTTGAGAGAGAGAGAGAGAGTGAGAATGGGCGCGTCAGGGCCTGTAGCCACTGCAAATGAACTCTAGACACATACGCCACCTTGTGCATCTGGCTTACGTGGGTACTGGGGAATCGAACCTGGGTCCTCAGGCTTCGCAGGCAAATGCCTTAACCACTAAGCCATCTCTCCAGCCCAGCTTACGGTTTTGAAGGGATGCTTCATTATGGCGGGGAAAGCATGACAGGGCAGACATCCAGGCATCATATGTCCACACATCAGTATGGAGAAAAGAGTTTGAATAGCTAGTATTGGCCAGGGGGGCTGGGCTATACAATGTCAGTGCCCACTCCTAGTGGCACACCTTCTCCTGCAAGGCTCCACCAGCTGGGGATTAAGTATGAGGTTTAATCACAGACACGTGAGGCTATGGGGGACATTTGACATTCAAACCACCACAGACTGAACCTGCAACTCGGAGTCCAAATCATCAAGTTGCGTTTGTCAGGTATTTTGTCACAAGACAAGTAACTTATGCAGCCTAATTCCTAATTGCCATACTCGACTGCCACCCTCTGTCAGGCGCAGGATCACGCACAGAGGACTGCACGGTAGGGCTGGCAGGAGACAGTAACCCTACAAAAGGTCTCTCCAGAGAGTGAGGCTGAGTGCCAAAGGACAGGCATTGCCCGTGGGGAAACTCTGGAATTTGGCTTTCGCACACTCCTTTCAATGATTCCTTTCGCACACTGAGTCTGGCGTGACTCTAGACTCAAAGGTCATCAACCACGCGTGAAGCTAAGTCCCTGCACTCATGACACTTTTGGGCAGATAGAGGAACAGACAAGAGAAAGATGAGTGGATGAATACGGTTGCCTTGGTGCATTGGTAACTTCTTGCATCACTCTGGCAAAATACCTGCCGGCAGCAACTCTAGAGAGAAAGGAGCAACTGTGGCTCACAGTTTGAACGGGTACAGTCCATCATGATGGGAGGGCAAGGGGCGTTGATGGTGGTGGGGGATTGATGCTGGGCTTTGGCACACCTCAGCAGGCCAGCAAGCAAGGACACGATTTTTTCCACTTTAATTCCATCAACTGGTGGCGGGAGAGGGGGAGGACCGTGGGATGATGTCACCCACATTCGCAGTAGGTTTTCCCCCTTTGGTTGGCCACTTCTGGAAATGCTCTCTCAGACATACCCAGAAGTGTGTAGAGCCGTCTCGTGTCTAATTCTAAATCCAATAGAATTGACAACAAAGATTGACCATCACACTTAGGAAGCATGAGGTGATGGACTTGGCTGGGCCTGGAAGGTGACTAACTCTGATCCCCAGAGCTGATGAGAGTCCTTCACCAGGGACACCAGGGAACCAGCATCTGGGTCCAAACCCACACTGTGTACTGAAAATAAAAGGAAGAGGATATTGCTTGAGGTCTGACAGGAAAGGAGGACGAGAGACCATCTAAAACTTAGGAGCAGCTGGAAGCAATTGCCTTCCTAGGCTGGGGAAGAGCTACGTGAAGAGGGGAGCATTCTAGAGTCCTGGGACCCAGGAATCCCTGGGGGAGTTGGGAGTCCCATAGACATGGCCAAAGAGAAGGTCACTACACCACTCCAGGACCAAAGGGCAGAGATGGAAATGACCTGGCTTCTTACTTCCTGTGGGATTTTCAACTCATGTGATGCCTCTGGGAGACCCAGTCCAGATGAAATGTGGGACTGCCTGGGAAATACAGCCTGCAAAAGTCAGTCCCCTTATCCCTCCACCAGGAGGGACAGCAGGAATAGGAAGGGGTGGCCCTGCGTAAGGGCCAGAAGCTATCCCTTCTTCAGGGTACCCAAGGGTTGTAACAGTCTTGGCGAGGCAGGGGTACCAGCGACTTTTGGCAGTCTAGCCCTCCAGGCTTGTGTCCTTCTTCAGTGCTTCACCATGGTCACTCCACCCCCTCCCGCTGAGTCTGCAGAATGGGGAGAAAGGCTTCTTGCCATACTCCATCTCACTGAGATGTGAGACACACCCCCCACAACCCACCGGCCTTGGATGTGACAAAGCAGGGCCTCGGAGGAGGACTGCCTTGAGGTGTCCCCTGAGGCTTGTGGGTACCTGCTACTAGGCGGGCACCTGCTCCATGAAGGGATGGGACTCTGCCCATAGAGGGACCCTGGTTGTAATCAAAACCAACACAAATACTGATGCTTCTCAGCCTTTTCTACCCTCTGTAGATAACAACTTCCTTGTATGCTCAAGTCCCTGTTAGAAAAATGGCATACCATTTAAACAGAATTTACATAGTCTTGTATACGAAATCATCTCTACATGACTTGTAAGACCTAACACAATGCAAAGTTATGTGAATAGTTGTGATACTGTGTTGTAGGTGATCATGACAAGAAAAAAAATTGTCTGAAGATATGTCTCAGTGATTCAATGAGGACAGAGCGAAAAGCCATGCATGATAGTGCACACTTGTAATCCCAGCACTGGGGACACAGAGACTTGAAGGGGCCTGAGGCTCCCTGGTCCCTACCCTAATTGGTGAGCTCCAGACCAGTGAGAGAACCTGCCTCAAAAATAGCGGATGGGGGCTGGAGAGATGGCTTAGCAGTGAAGGTGCCTGCCTGTGAAGCCTATGGACCTTGGTTCAATTCTCCAGGTCCCATGTAAGGCAGATGCACATGGTGGCACATGCATCTGGAGTTTGTTTGCAGTGGCTAGAGGCCTTGGTGCACCCATTCTTTCTCTTTTTTTTCTCTCTCTCCCTCTCTCTGTCTTTAATAAATAAATAAATAAAAATTTAAAAATAGTGGATGGCACTTAGGGCATGGCATCTTAAATTGTCCTGCGGCCTCCACATGCATGTACACATGTGTCGTATAGATAGTGTTTTTCCAAATTTTTCCACCCACACTTCATTGAATCCATGAGTTCATATGTGGTGAACACAGCATCCTGTGCAAGGATGGTTGTATTTGGTTAAGTGAAAAGCAGAATACGGATACATTAAGAGCAGTTTGGAATAGATTTGACTTTAAAACTCCAGGGTGACTGTGGTAGTTTGAATGGCTGGCTCCCAATATATTCAGGATTTTATTAAAGTTTGTAACTTAGCTCTGCAGTCACCTGGCTGGTGGAAATGTAGAGTTCTTATAGTGTGCTTGCTTGCTTTTTGGTGGTGGTTTTTCCTCTCTGCGTGGAGCTGTGAAAACAGGCCAGCTTCTTCTGCCAGTATAGAACTTCCCCTGGATCTGTAAGCTTCAGTAAATCCCTTCCTCCATAACTGTGTCTGGTCTGGAAGTTCATCTCCATGGCCTGAAGCTGTTTGTCACAGTGACCATCCACAGCATACCTCTCTTCTCTATACTGCTTTATCCTAAGACTTTATATAGCTACCAAAGACACTCAAAGTGAGTTCACATGTGATTTGTCATTCACAGAATCCCTGGGAAGTTGATGTGTCTGGACAGCACATGAAATGGCTTTCACACCAGTGTCCTGTGATAGATGGAGCCCTCTTGGGGTTTCTGTCCACTTGGCTGGGTGTCCCTGAAAGCCTGCTCTCAGATCTTTTACCTCCTCTCCATTATCTGCTTTCTTCTGTGCACAGGCTCCTGACCAGACAGAGTCCTAGAAGGAGGAAGGCAGTTCTATTGGTGACTGGACCACTGCTCTAGCTCAGTCCCAAGTTTGGGTAGAGCTACTCTCTTTGTCTTGTTTTGTTGAGAGAGGGACTCATATACTCTAGGCTGGCCTCAAACTTGCTATATAGCCAGGGCTGGCCTGGAAATCCTGATCTTCCTGCCTTCTAAGTGCTAGGATTATAGACCTACACCACCCTACCTGGCTGGGTGGAGCTATTCTGATTCGAAGCCAAAGCCAAACAGAAGGAACAATATTTTCCGTTTCTCTCTCAACCAACCAACCACTAAAGAGTATGCAAATGATCCAGGTGATATACAACTTTATAGTATTTTATGAACTAAACACCCCAGCAAAATATTTCCTTCTTTCTGTGGGGGAAGATGAAGAGATTTTGGTGATTAAAACTTGCACCAGGGGCTGGAGAGATGATATAGCAGTTAAGACACACTTACCTGCAAAGCCTAAGGACCCAGGTTTGATTTCCCAGTCTGTAAGCTGGATGTACAGGGTGGTGCATGCATCTGGAGTTCATTTGCAGTGGCTGGATGTCCTTGCATGCCCATTCTTTCTCTAGCTGTCTCTTCCCCCCACCCCCCCATTCTTAAGTAAATGAATGAAATAATTTTTTATTGTTGTTTGCTTATTTATTTATTTAAGAGCGACAGAGAGAGAAAGAGGCAGATAGATAGAGAATGGACTCACCAGGGCCTCCAGCCACTGCAAATGAACTCCAGATGCAGGCGCCACCTTGTGCATGTGGCTTATGTGGGGTCCTGGGGAAGCAAGCCTTGAACAGGGGTCCTTAGGCTTCACAGGCAAGCGCTTAACCACTAAGCCATCTCTCCAGGCCCAAATGAAACAATTTAAAACTTGTACCAGTCATCAGTGAGCAGGTCTCAGAGACACTCACAGTGTTGCTGCATAGACTCACACCTCCCCCAGCCTGGGGCACACCCTCTAGGCTTCCCCGCCTTTCCCATCCCACTGTAGGGCAGTGTGGTGAGGACCCAAGTGGCAGTCTTATCCCATTTTAATTAGCCATGTGGTATTTGATAGGTGACCTCACCTCTCTAACTCTGCATTTTCTCTCCTGCAATCTGAGGCGTTGGAACTTGATTGTCCCACATTTTCTAGGAATCAAGTTAAATCTCATACCAGCTACCTAATGAATGAATCATGCATGTACATCCCACTTACTGAGTACCTCTTCCCTGCCAGGCCCTGGGCTAGGCTTGGGAGTACAAGAATGGATAAGGCAGAGCCCTTGCCTCTAGGGCTTTCTGAGCCTGGGGCTACCGGCAGCCCAGATCAGATACACTGTTGATGGGGTTTTAGGGCAAAGTCCCTGGCTCCAGAAGTCCAACGTAACAGGTTTACCACTTGTCCCAAAGTGCCAATCAAAGAGACGAGCAGCGGTGACTGGCAGAGGAAGGAGATTTAGTCAGCATGACCACACTGGGAGGAGCACATAAAGGCATTGAGTGACATGTCCCCTCCCTCCTGCCCCCAAAAGCTGGTCTTTGGGAGCTGGACCTTTGTGTTCAGTGCAGCCCCACTCCCAGCCTGTGTTCTGGAGCAGGATCTTAGAGATTTTCTAGAAAGGGGAACTAAGGACTGGTCCAGGGCACACTCAGCGGGCAGGGCAGGTGACCTTGGTCTTGTCAGTGGTCTGACTGGTCAGTGTCTCAGTTCTGGTACTATAGAGAGTTCTGGAAACATCGCAGTGGTTGTCACCCCTGGAGGGAGCGGATCTAGGAGATGACTCCTCGTGTTCCAGCTCCCATCATGGGGAGTCACTCCCATTCAGTGCGCGATCTCGTCATGGCGAAGGAGGGACCTGTCCTATGAGGGTCAGTGTTGCTTGATGGTATTTTTGGTTCCCTGCCTTAAAACATTTATGTATCAGCACTTGCAACACGAGTCTGACAATTAGAGTTCAAATCCCCAGAACCCATGGAAAGCCAGACGCAAGCAGTACATGGTCCTTAATCCCAGCGCTCCTACAGCAACCAAAGGAGAGAATCCGTGGCTCACTGGCCTGCTAGTCTGGTGTTCCCAGCAGCGAAACAAGAGAGACCCCATGGTGGAAGGCGAGGACTATCACCCCAAGGTTGTCCCCCTGACCTCCACATGTTACATCGTGGCACATGTGTGCCCACACAGACAATACACACCACACACCCAAGAGCAGGAATGCTTTGAAGAGGAGAAAGGAATCAGAGGAATTAGTCTCTCTGGCCTCCAGTGTGTTCCACTTTCTACTCTGTCCCATGCAAGCCACGGCTTCTTGTCAGTGACCACTGGGCATGCAACCCCTGTTGACAGATCCTGGGCTCTGCTCCAGGATGACCAGGCATGAGAAACCCATGTGAGCAACTTGGAGGAGGGAAGCCTAGAGGCCCAGATTCAGACCGGGCAGAGGAAGCCCTCCACTATGGTCTGCAGTCAGCTTTGAGCCATGGTGACTCACGGCCTCCACCAGAGCAGCCATCTTACCAATGGAGCATGTCAGGTAAACTGATGCAAAAAAAGTGCCAGTGTGTGACGCAGACAGGGGAGCCTTTTGCAGCCACCCCTGGGGCCGCTCTTGAGTCTCTTCCATGGACTCGATCTGCAGACATGTAAATTGCCCCTAAATATCATCTCACCGGGCCACCCTCACTTCCTCCTAGAAGTTGCTCTGTACCTGCCCTTCATTTACCCACAAACACCCAGCTGGCAGGGTGGCTTCAAGTTCCTTGTCCCAGCCAAGTTAGTTTGAAGGAGATCGGAAGGGCCTGGAACAAAGGAAAGAACAGGGAACTGGACCGTTGGCTGCTCTGATTCCTGCCTGCCTGCCTGCCTGTCATTTCAGCCGGGAAGGTGACAACCCCATGTGTGCTGCAGGTGTGATATCTAGATACACAAGTCATCACCCATTCCAGTGCAGAGGAGAACTGACCCCTCCCAGGTCTGCAGGTGCTTCTCCCCGCCCCCGCCACTCTGACTCCCGGCATCACCCACTACAGGTGTCCCCTAAGCAGTAAACAGCCCATGTTCTGGAGTTATAGCAAGCAGCTGTTGTGGATGGGATGTGTGGAAAGCCTTCACTGTCCACATGTGCAGTTGTCCCTGGCAGTTTTGGCACACAGGCCCGGGAGGCGTGGAGTCCAGTTTGCTGGGTTTGCACTGGGCTGACCTGTGAGCCATCTCAGTGTGTTGTACTTGCCCATGGTACGTGCTCACATGCCGTTGACCTCCAGCTTCCAAGGCACTGCACTGGTGCCCTCCTCTGACCCCTGCAGGCTTCCTGGCTGATTGTGGGCTGTGGTGGCACACGCCTTGAATCTTGGCACTCAGGAGGCTGAGGTAGGAGGATTGCTGTGAATTTGAGGTCACCTTGGAGCTACAGAGTAAGTTCTAGGTCAGCCTGGGCTAGAGTGAGATCCTGCCTCAAAGACAAAAAGATAAGGCTGGAGAAATGGCTTAGCAGTTAAGGCGCTTGCCTACAAAGCTGAAGGACCCAGGTTCAATTCCCCAGGACCCATGTAAGCCAGATGCACACGTGGCACATGTGTCTGGAGTTCATTTGCAGCAGCTAGAGGCCCTGGTGCACCCATTCTCTCTCCCCCCTCAAATAAATAAATCAATAAATATTTTTTTAAACCCCAAAGAGGGCTGGAGACATGGCTTAATGGTTAAGTGCTTGCCTGTGAAGCCTAAGGACCCCAGTTCGAGGCTGGATTCCCCAGTAGCTATATAAGCCAGGTGCACAAGGTGGCACATGCATCTGGAGTTTGTTTGCAGTGGCTGGAGGCCCTGCCGTGCCTATTCTCTCTCTGTGTCTGTCTGTTTCTTTCTCTCTGTGTCTGTCTCTCTCAAATAAACAAATAAAAATAAACAATAAAAAAAAAAAAAACCCAAAAGATAGCCTGGGTCTGGAGAGGTTAAACGACCAGCCCAGAGTCACACAGAGGAAAGGGAGAACCTCACCCAAACTCAGTCTTCTTCCAGGCTGGGGAGATAGCTCAGTTGGTGATTGCCTTGCAAGCATAAGGACCCAATTCAATGCCCAGAACCCAGGTTTCAAAAGAAAAGCCAGGCACTTGTGATCCCAGCAGTAGAGAGGCCAAGACAGGCAGATCTCTGTGGCTCCCTGGCCAACCGTCCTGGCCTACTCCGTGAGCTCCAGGCCCGGAAGAGATCCAGTGTCACAAAAGGTGAAGGATGGTTGAGAAGTGACATCAAAGGTTGTCCTCTGTACCTGCAAACACCCGAACACAAACACACATAAGTCACAGTCCACCTTTTCACATTTAGCATCCATGGAAACTGGTTTTTACTGGTCCCCCCACCCCCCATCCCAAGGTAGGGTCTTGCTTTAGCCAGGCTGACCTGGAATTGGAATTCACTATGTAGTCTCAGGGTGGCCTCGAACTCATGGCCATCCTCCTACCTCTGCCTCCTGAGTGCTGGGGTTAAAGGTGTGTGCCACCATGCCCAGATTTTTGTTTTTTTTTTTTTGCTAACCAAATCCAGTTTGGGGTGAAAAATAACTTTGATTTGAATAGAGGAAGAAACCACTTTTAGCACGTTTGTTTCTAACTGAAAACTTCAAGGGCTGTTTGTTTCACAACCAGAACATTGTCAACACACTGTCATGAAGGGAGCCAGTTAGTGAGCTGAGGTAAAGACAGGACCAACCACTGCATGGGCACCTCCCTTTTCTGAATTTCTAGTCTCTCAAGTGTTCCCATATACCCCCCAGCCATCCCTCTCCCAGAGTGGGACTGAAAGGAGTGAGCTTTCATACTGGATAGTGAGCTGGAGTGGGCAGTTCCCTTCTGCAAACACGAGGCACTGTGCCTCACCACAAGCACTGCAAAGCAGCAATGTGCAAAGCACCTAGGGAAGGGCATGCTCCACAGTGTGTGCAGGGACATGCAGAGCTGCAGAGACAAAGAGAGGGACAGAACAGGTAACGTCTGAGCTGAGTTTTAAAGGCTCAGAAGACCTCATCTAGGAAGGCCAGAATGGGGCTGGAAAGATGGCTTAGCGGTTAAGGCGCTTGCCTGCAAAGCCCAAGGAACCAGGTTCAACTCCCCAGGACCCACGTAAGCCAGATGCACAAGGGGCTGCATGTGTCTGGAGTTCATTTACAGCAGCTGGAGGTTCTGATGCACCCACTCTCTGTCTCTTTCTCTCTCTCCCTCTCTCTCTCTCAAATAAACAAAAATAAAATATTTTTAAAAATGGAAAGGCCAGGATGGGCAGATGGATGGAGGGGTGAATACAAAGGCAAGAAGATTCAGAGAGCTTAGATGGATTTAGAGCCTAACTAGAAATGCCGGGTCAGGAGAATGCTGGGAGATTAACAGGAAAGATAAGGCAGGGTTGGTTTACAAGGGCCCTACGGTGCTGGAGCCAGAAGGGCAGACCTTTATGGCTCCCAGCATTGTCTCTGGCAGACCACAGAATAAGGCCCTCAGTAATTCATTACAGACAAAGTGCAAAAATGTGTGAGCAGTTTTCTCTTTTATAAAAACCAATTGGCAGTTGAGTGTGGTGGCTCACACCTATAATCCCAGCATTCATGAATTGAGGCAGGAGGATTGCTGCAAGTTAGATATCGGCCTGGGCTACATGGTGAGTTTCAGCCCAGCTTGGGGCACACAGCAAGAACTTGTCTCAAAAGAACAAAAAAGGGGGTTGGCGAGATGGCTTAGTGATTAAGGCACTTGCCTGCAAAACTAAAGGACCCAGGTTCAATTCCCCAGTACCCATGTAAAGCCAGACGCACAAAGTGGCATATGCATCTAGAGTTCATTTGCAGTGGCTAGAGGTGTGCCCATTCTTTCTCTTTCTCTCTCTCAAATAAATTTAAAAATATAAAAAAAGAACAAAACACAAAGTGGTTTATATTGAAGATAATTTACCACTTTCAGATTCTGGGCTAAAGATAGAAGGGAGATCAAAAACATACTGCGTTTTTTGTGATGGGGGCAATGCACTTTTGTTATTTTTATTTTTATTTATTTACTTATTAGAGACGGGGGGGGGAGAGAATGGGTACACCAAGGCCTCCAGCTACTCCAAATGAACTCCAGACGCATGCGCCACCATGTGCATCTGGCTTACGTGGGTACTGAGGAATTGAGCCTTGAACTGGGGTCCTTAGGCTTCACAGGCAAGCGCTTAACCACTAAGCCATCTCTCCAGCCCCACTTTTGTTATTTTTTGAGGCAGGGTCTCACTTTAGCACAGGCTAACCTGGAATTCACTGTGTAGCCCAGGCTGTCCTGGAACTCACTAAGAACTTCCTACCTTAGACCCCAGAGAACTGGGATTAAAGGTGTCAGCCACCACCACACGTGGCTTCTGAGACTTTTATTTGATGGCAAGAGCAACTGGGAGGATCCAAATACATTGAGCGAGAGGGGAACTCCAGAACCCTTGGCAAGGGGTGGAAGGGAGGTTTTCAGGATAATTAGGGAGAAAAGGTGGAGAACTGCATGGTGAGAAATGGGCCTTTCCTGATGTCACTGAGGCAGGGGCTGGAGGAAGGTGTATTCAATTACAGACCTAGTCTGAGCATGGCCAAGTGGGAGGGGGGAGGAAAAAAAGAGGTAAAGGACTTAGTTCTTGAACTCTTACATAAACTATTACCCTATGTGATTTCACGACTCCCAAAATGGGGGGGGGATTGTGTGCACCAACAGCACACATCCTTGCTCACGGGACTATGTTGAATTTCCACTCCCCCGGCGTGTGCATCTCAGCAGGGAAAAGACTGCTCACAGCTGGCTCCAAGGGATCAATTTATTATTTCACTAACAAGGATGGTTCCCAAGGCAGGGAAAGGATTTTAGTGGCTGTGGGCATGAGGCAAACGGCTACCGACCCCACCCAGGAAATAAAACACAAAGCTAGTGGATCACCCAGAACCTACAAGTCTCTGAGCCCTGGTGAACAGCTGGAAATTACTTGCTCCTGGAAAAAAAAATAATAAATTCCACATTATCATTTCAATGGCTCCTCGCAAAAATACTAAAGAGTCAGAAAAGCTGGTGCCTCGTGTTGCTCCCGGAATCTAAGAAATGGTATCTTTCAGTTATCGGATTTTATTTCTTTGCAGCATTACATTTTATACATATTTATTCATGCAGAACAGAAGCGGGGCGTTATTAAGGCTGCCATGGAGCGGAAGGGGAAAGGCTGTTATACATAAGAATGCGTGGCATTTACATTGTCGTACTTTGCAACAATTGAACTATATGCAACTGTTTTTTTAATAATAAAAAAAAACCTCTAGTTTGCATTTAATTTGCTGGGGTTTTTTCTTCTTTCTTACTCCTGAATTTTCATATGCCATAGAAATGTGAAAGAGGTTGCAGGGCGGGGGGGCGGGGGGGTCGAGATCCTTGAAGATACAGGGTCTGGCAAGAGGCGTCTTTGATGAGGAGGGGATGGGACTCCACAGCTAGTTTATAACTATTTCTTTTTTAACAGATGCAGTTAACTGAACTGCAAAACATTCATCTTCCGATTTAATAACTCGCTCTCCCTGTATGGAGACGGGGGTATTATGGTGCTGGATATTGCTTTTCGGGTTTTTGAGTATCAATGATAAATCCCCATCTTCTAATAAAATCCATTTTCATAGTGATCGAAATAATAATTTTTTGGCTTCTCTATTTTCCCAGGTACATAAAAGGGGCTTTTGATTTCTTTCCCTTTTCCACTGCCCTGACCTTATTTTTATCTGTTTATTTTATTACTGAAATTCCTTCCACTCCTAAGCCGCACCATGCCCCTGGCATGAGCGTCCTGGTGGCCGGCACCCTGCCTCTGTGTACACAGCCATGGCATGGCTCCTGTATTAGTCACCTTCTTGTTGCTGGCACGGAAGACCAGACAAAAATCAGTTTGAAGGAAGAAGGGTTTATTTCCAGGTTACGGTCCATCATGGCCAGGAGGCACAGCTTCCGGAGCTTGAAACAGACCGGCTGCATTGCATTGCGTCTGCAGTCAGGAAGCAGAGAGTGGTGAATGCTGGTGCTCACCCAGCCCTCTCCTTTTTAGACAGTCCAGGATCCCAGCCCATGGAATGGTGCTGCCCACAGTTAAGGTAGGTTTTCCCATCTCAATTAACCTAATGAAGATAATGCCTCACACGGGCAAACCCAGAGGCACACCTAACTGACATACATAATCTTTTACAGGCAATTGTAAGTCCTGTCAAGTTGACAGTCACTGGAAACAGTCATAGCCCCAGACACACAGATCTCCTTGGGGATGGAGGGAGTATGAGCTGCTATGCTTTTGGGGGTATGGCTTTTTAAAAAAGATTTATTTTATTTATTTATTATTAGAGACAGAGAGAGGGAGAGAGATAGAATGGGTGCACAGGGCCTCTAGCCACTGCAAACAAACTCCAGACACATGCGCCACAATGTGCATTTAGCTTACATTGGACCTGGAGAATTGAACTTGGGTCCTTAGGCTTCACAGGCCTTCGCCTTAACCGCTAAGCCATCTCTCCAGCCCTGGGTGTGGCTTTTCATCTCCATTTGGGATGGGGACAGATGTGGTAACCCAGACATGTGGGGAGGAGAGACAACAAGAAAGGAACAGAGAGGAAGTCACATATTAGGTAATCCTGTAAACACGTCAAGATCAAGATCGGGACCACTCTTCCTGCTTCCACATGCACTGTTCAGGCTGCGGGAAAAGCCAGCCCTAGGAAGGAGCACGGGAACCCTCATGATAAGCAGCCGCATTCATTTCTCAAGTGTCTACTGGGAAGCAGGTGACATGAGCAAGGATGATGTTCGCTAGAACAATGAGTGGGTTTCACTTGTGGTTCTGGGAACTGGGGGACTTTACATGCTGTCTTAGTGAACTTAACTTGAACTGAAAAATGTAACATCTCCTAAGATATCTTTTCCTCTTTTCTTTTACGGCCGACTATGAAGAAGAAAAATCTGAGACCGATGGGTTGAGAAGAGTGAAGGAAGAGTCTCCTGGCTCTTCCTCTTCTCTTTTCCTTGGGAACTGGGATTTAAACACAGTCTTATCCAGGAAATAAAAAACATTGCAGGGCTGCAGAGATGGCTTAGCAGTTAAGGCACTTGCCTGTGAAGCCTAAGGACCCATGTCTGACTCTCCAGGTCCCACGTAAGCCAGACACACAAAATGATGCAAGTATACAAGATTGCACATGTGCACAAGGTGGCGCAAGCATTTAGAGTTCGATTGCAGTGGCTGGAGGCCTTGGTGCACCAATTCTCTCTCGGTCTCTCTCTTGCTCTTGCTTTTGCACATTTAAAAAAAAAGGAAGAAAAAAAGAACACAGAAAAGAAAAAAGATATTGTAGAGGAAATTGTCAGGAAAATGTATAATCTCAAAGGCAGCATCTTTGCTTATAGTATATTCATTATTTATTTATTCATTCATTTATTGTGTGTGTGTGTGTGTCTAGAACAAACCTGAGGCTTGGCACTTTATAAAGAAAAGTGGCTCACAGTTCCGTAGGCTCAAGGGCATGGCCCCAACTTCTGCTTGGTTCTGATGAAGGCCCCGTGGTGATGGCCTCACAGTGGCAAGTGGGAACATGAGTGAGGTGGTATACTGATGGTCAGCTTGACGGGACCTAGAATCACCTAGGAAATGAGCCCTTGGGGGCATCTGTGAGGGATGATCTAAATTAGGTTAATTGAGGTGGGAAGACCCGCTTTGACTGGAGGGCATTATTGCATGGGCTAGAGGCCTGGACCAGATAAAAAGAAGGCGGCGCTGGAGAGATGGTGGCTTAGTGGTTGAGGCATTTGCCTGCAAAGCCAAAGGACCCAGGTTCCACTCCCCAGGACCCCATGGGAGCCAGATGCACAAGGTGGTGCATGCGTCTGGAGTTCATTTGCAGGAGCTGAAGGCCCTGGTGTGCCCATTCTCTCTCTGTCTCTCTCTCAAATAAAGTAAATAAATTTACAGAAAGAAGGCTAGCTGAGCACTGGCATTCAGTACCCTGTGATTCCTGGTTGCAGACACGATGTGACCAGCTCTTGTCACCACACTTCCCCCACTATGATGTAAACTGTAAATCAAAATAAACCCTGTTCTTCTTTAAGTTGCTTCCTGTCAGACATTTGGTCACAGCAGCCTGTGCAAAGTGGAAGAGATCACGTGGGGGAAATAGGAAACCTGACTGGAGAGGGGCCAGGATTGTTCCTGGTTTCCAACCCAGTCTCAAGGGAGCAAGTCACTCCCAGAGAACAGCAATTATTCTCTTCTGAGGGCAAAGTCCCCAGTGACCAAGCCCCTCCCACTAAGCCCTATCACCTCTCACAGTGGAATCAGCTTTCAGCACATGAATCCCTGGGTGGGGTGGGGGGCAGGATGGGGAAAACCACGTGTAAACCATAGCACCTAGTACTGGGAATAATAGCTGTCTTCCTCCTCGTTTTTTTCAAAATAATTAAATGATGACACTTGCCTTCTTTCCTGTTTCTACTGCCTTACCAGAAAGCTAGAAAGGAACAGAGAGGAAGTCACATATTAGGTAATCCTGTAAACACGTCAAGATCAAGATCGGGACCACTCTTCCTGCTTCCACATGCACTGTTCAGGCTGCGGGAAAAGCCAGCCCTAGGAAGGAGCACGGGAACCCTCATGATAAGCAGCCGCATTCATTTCTCAAGTGTCTACTGGGAAGCAGGTGACATGAGCAAGGATGATGTTCGCTAGAACAATGAGTGGGTTTCACTTGTGGTTCTGGGAACTGGGGGGACTTTACATGCTGTCTTAGTGAACTTAACTTGAACTGAAAAATGTAACATCTCCTAAGATATCTTTTCCTCTTTTCTTTTACGGCCGACTATGAAGAAGAAAAATCTGAGACCGATGGGTTGAGAAGAGTGAAGGAAGAGTCTCCTGGCTCTTCCTCTTCTCTTTTCCTTGGGAACTGGGATTTAAACACAGTCTTATCCAGGAAATAAAAAACATTGCAGGGCTGCAGAGATGGCTTAGCAGTTAAGGCACTTGCCTGTGAAGCCTAAGGACCCATGTCTGACTCTCCAGGTCCCACGTAAGCCAGACACACAAAATGATGCAAGTATACAAGATTGCACATGTGCACAAGGTGGCGCAAGCATTTAGAGTTCGATTGCAGTGGCTGGAGGCCTTGGTGCACCAATTCTCTCTCTGTCTCTCTCTTGCTCTTGCTTTTGCACATTTAAAAAAAAAAGGAAGAAAAAAGAACACAGAAAAGAAAAAAGATATTGTAGAGGAAATTGTCAGGAAAATGTATAATCTCAAAGGCAGCATCTTTGCTTATAGTATATTCATTATTTATTTATTCATTCATTTATTGTGTGTGTGTGTGTGTCTAGAACAAACCTGAGGCTTGGCACTTTATAAAGAAAAGTGGCTCACAGTTCCGTAGGCTCAAGGGCATGGCCCCAACTTCTGCTTGGTTCTGATGAAGGCCCCGTGGTGATGGCCTCACAGTGGCAAGTGGGAACATGAGTGAGGTGGTATACTGATGGTCAGCTTGACGGGACCTAGAATCACCTAGGAAATGAGCCCTTGGGGGCATCTGTGAGGGATGATCTAAATTAGGTTAATTGAGGTGGGAAGACCCGCTTTGACTGGAGGGCATTATTGCATGGGCTAGAGGCCTGGACCAGATAAAAAGAAGGCGGCGCTGGAGAGATGGTGGCTTAGTGGTTGAGGCATTTGCCTGCAAAGCCAAAGGACCCAGGTTCCACTCCCCAGGACCCCATGGGAGCCAGATGCACAAGGTGGTGCATGCGTCTGGAGTTCATTTGCAGGAGCTGAAGGCCCTGGTGTGCCCATTCTCTCTCTGTCTCTCTCTCTCAAATAAAGTAAATAAATTTACAGAAAGAAGGCTAGCTGAGCACTGGCATTCAGTACCCTGTGATTCCTGGTTGCAGACACGATGTGACCAGCTCTTGTCACCACACTTCCCCCACTATGATGTAAACTGTAAATCAAAATAAACCCTGTTCTTCTTTAAGTTGCTTCCTGTCAGACATTTGGTCACAGCAGCCTGTGCAAAGTGGAAGAGATCACGTGGGGGAAATAGGAAACCCGACTGGAGAGGGGCCAGGATTGTTCCTGGTTTCCAACCCAGTCTCAAGGGAGCAAGTCACTCCCAGAGAACAGCAATTATTCTCTTCTGAGGGCAAAGTCCCCAGTGACCAAGCCCCTCCCACTAAGCCCTATCACCTCTCACAGTGGAATCAGCTTTCAGCACATGAATCCCTGGGTGGGGCGGGGGGGGGGGGCAGGATGGGGAAAACCACGTGTAAACCATAGCACCTAGTACTGGGAATAATAGCTGTCTTCCTCCTCGTTTTTTCAAAATAATTAAATGATGACACTTGCCTTCTTTCCTGTTTCTACTGCCTTACCAGAAAGCTCATGGGCATAGTATATTCCCAAGAGCAAGCTTTGGCATTCAGGGCTGTGTCGTGCAAAATACAAAATAAATAAATTGATCAATAGAAGCCCGGCCTTTCTTATTTGCTTGTTTGTTGTTTTTGTGGTGTTGACGATTGAAACCCAGGGCCTCACGAGTGCTAGACAAGTGCTCTACCTCTGAGCTAAGCCCCAGCCCTAGAGTACTCACTTTGACTTCATTTATTTCTTGTATGGCTTGGCAAGGTTGCACAGGAACTGGATTTTAGTCATCCCTGTGCTTGAGAACCTACTGGAATTAGATGGTAGCTTTTGACTATAAAAGACCCAGGTTCAGGGCTGGAGAGATGGCTCAGTGGTTAAGGCGCCTGCTTGCAAAACCTAATGACCCGAGTTCAGTTCCCCAGGACCTACGAAAAGCCAGAGGCACAAAAGTGACAGATGCATCTGGAGTTTATTTGCAGTGGCTGGAGGCCCTGGTGCATCCATTCTCTCTCTCTCTCTCTATCTGCCTCATTCTCTCTATCTCTCTCTCTCATATAAATAATTTTTTTTATGAGAGAAAGAGTGAGAGAAAGGGAGACAGAATTGGCACGCCAGGGCCTCCAACCACTGCAATCAAACTCTAGATGTGTGCACCATCTTGTGCGTACATGCGACCTTGCACACTTACGTGGGATCTGGAGAGTAGAACATGGGTCCTTAGGCTTCCCAGTCAAGTGCCTTAACTGCTAAGCCATCTCTCCAGCCATTAAAAAAAAAATTATTTATTTGACAGAGCGGACTGGGAAACAGAATGGGCACACCATGGCTGCAAATGAATTGCAGACACATGGCATGTGCCCCTTTGTGGGGATTAGGGAATTGAACCCAGGATGGCAGGCCTTGCATTCAAGTGCCTTTAATGAAGAGCCATCTCTCCAGCCCCAATGTTGAACATCTTTTCACATTTATCATATAGCAGTGCCCTCTTGTCCATGAAAAGTATGTTTCATGGAAAATACATTCGCAAATCCCAGTACAGTACCACAGACAGTACCAAAGATTACAGACTTCATACCTCTTCCATATGAACCAAGCACCTCCAGGCACTCTGACCATAACTCAAGGTACGACAGCAAAACTATTTTTATTTTTTTCCTCTTACAATTTCATGGATAGATTCATTCTTATTTCATCAACCTCAGCAAGCTCGGCAGATGATTCCTTCAGCGTGAAGGGCACTCTTTCCGGATTCCCTTTGGCATCTCTAACTTGCCAGCATCCCTACCCTTGTTCTCTGGGGACATTACTAAGTAAATGAAAGGTTACTTTGAACACAAAGCACCACGGTACCGAGACAGAAGATGGCTACCAAGTGATGCATGGAAGTGATGCTTGAACAGGTAGCGTGTGTGCAGTGCGTACCGAGGAGAGGGGCGTGATTCTTGTCCCAGACCGGATGGAGTGGAATGACAGGGGAGTTCATCAGTATTATGCAGCATGGAATATAATTTAAAACTTAGGACTTTATTTCTGAAATTTTTCCAATACATATTTTTAGGCTGTGGCTGATTTGGAATAATTGTGACTTTAGAACCCAGAACTGCTGCCATGCAGGGAATAGCCATTTTCTTGTTTTTAAAATATATATATTTCATTTATTTATTTATTTGAGAGAGAGAAAGAGAGAGAGATAATGGGTGTGCCAGGACCACCAGCCACTGCAAACGAACTCCAGATGCATGTGCCCCCTTGTGCATCTGGCTTATGTGGGTCCTGGAGAATCGAACTGGGATCCTTTGGCATTGCAAACAAATGCCTTAACCGCTATGCCATCTCTCCAGCCAAATAGCTATCTTCTTTAGGGAGGTGTCTATTTAAATCTAAACCCATGGCCTTGTGCATGCAAAACACGCATTCTGCCATTGAGCTGCACCCCCAGCCCTGGCCCATTTTTTTAATGGGTGAGCTGTCCTATTTAGAGTTCTCTGTGTAGCCGAGATCCCCATCCATTATCCACTCTGTCTTCTGCAGGCTTCTTCCCGGTCTATGGCCTGTCTCCTCCCTCTTGACTCCATCTAGTTGTGTCTATCAGGCCCACAGCTCCCGTCTCCCTGGAAGAGATGGAAAGAAGCCAGGGTAGCTATGGAAAGGGTGGCTTCCTGGGGAGAGTGTGTAGGCCTGTGACCCTCATTCCTTTCAAACCCACATGCTTCTCTACTACTTGAACACCTGCTCTAGGCCAGGTACCAAGTCCTGTGGGCATACGTCTGGACAAAACAGGTAAAACCCCTAACCCTCTAAGTCACACGTTCTGGGAGGAGTGCATATATTAAAAAGTAAACAAAGGCATATGCTGGAAAACATATCCAAGTATGTTATGTAACACCTAGCTCTAACTCTGACAGAACAGAACAAGGAGGCCCAGGGGACCTTCCCAAGTTAAATATTGGCGACAGGGTGGGCTTCACTGTGAAAGAAACATTTAGTTGAAGCAAAGAGGTCAAAAAGAGCAACCAAGAAGGCAGTGGAATCAGTCGGAGGGATTGGGAGTGTGCCTGGGATGCTTGGGGAGATCTCAAGAAGGCTGATAAGGCTATGGTGGATCACAGCAGGACCAAGGAGGGTGGTGTGGGGGGAGGGTACACACCCATTCTATAAGCTGTTGGGCCTTGGATAGCCTGTGGCTTTTGCTTGGAGGAAATGGGAGAGTCATAGAGGGGGTTTGAGCAGACGAGGATCATGACCATGACCCCCCCCGCCCCCCCGCTACTTAGCTATCAACATGAGTTTTCTGGCCGCCATGCTGAAAGCAGGCTGTGGAGTCCAGATGGAAAGAGGGAGACCAAGACAGCAAGGCCTAAGGAGATAGAGGAAGTGAAGTCCGATCTGGTCAGAATCCTGACCTATCCCCTCCAGATTCCTGCTGGATTAGATGTGAGCGAGACAGAGTCGTAGCTAACACCAAGGCATTGGTCCCGAACCTCTGGAAGAATGAAGTTGGTGAGAATTACGGAGAGGAGCAGGTTTCTGAGCACAGGGCATGAGCCCCTGATGCAGAGTTGCAGGCTTCTTGAGATGTCAGCTAGAGGTTGGACAGATGGGTTTGGAGTCCAGGCTTGTACGTGTATGAAGCAGCTCGGATAGCAGTTACTAGTGAGGAGACTCAAAACTTGTCAAGGTGCTGAGAACAAGCGATTGTTAAGAGCTCAGTGCTACACAAGACATCTCTATGATGCCCTCCAAGGCTCAGGGAATATTGCAGAAGAGGGGATGGAAAGAATGTAAGTGCCAGAGGATGGGGAGAGTGTTTTGACACATTGTCTTCTAAGCATGAAGTGGTGGTTGCGTTCATGACCTGCACAGACAATATTGGGCCCATCAACATTCGATGGTGAATGGTGTAGGAGGAAAGAAAGAAAGAAAGAAAGAAAGAAAGAAAGAAAGAAAGAAAGAAAGAAAGAAAGAGGGAGGGAGGGAGGGAGGGAGGAAGGAAGGAAGGAAGGAAGGAAGGAAGGAAGGAAGGAAGGAAGGAAGGAAGGAAGGAAGAGGGCTGGAGAGATGGCTTAGCGGTTAAGGCCCCTGCCTCCTAAGCCTAAGAATGCCAGTTCCAATCTCCAGGTCCCACGTTTAGCCAGATGCAGTGACGCAAGGGCGCAATGCCACACTTGACCACAAGGGGGCGCACGCATCTGGATTTCATTCTCAGCAGCTGAGACTGCTGGCACACCCATCTCTGTCTTCCTCTCCCTCTCTCTGTGTCTCTCTCCAAAAATAACAAAAAGAAAGAAGGAAGGAAAGAAAGACATTGAAGTATAAAAGAGACTAGCTGGAAAGAAGAATGGAATCAGTGGAAGTGAGTAGGGGAGGGACGACCAAAGAGGGTAGGATGAAAATACATTGTGTACATGTATGAACATTGTCAATACAATTTTAAAAAAACTGCTGTGGACAATAAATAAGGAGAATAAAACCCACTTCCTTCCACCTCCACCTCTATCCAGGACTTCCTGGGACATGCAGCAGAGAGCAGCTCCTTCCAGATTCTCTGGGGGCTTAAGGCAGGCAAAGAAATCCACGGCTGCCAAGAATTACACACAAGAGGGGTAGATAAAGGACAGCCCTCACCCCCAGCCCTGACTACTCACTATTAGAAGGGAAAGCCCAGTGTTTTCCTTTCCCCACAGCAAGGAAACATACTAGATCTTGACATGGCCACAGTGGCTCTCAAAGTCCTCTTGTCTCTTCACCTCCAAATCAGGTGAAAGAAAAAGAAGGCCAAGAGGGGGTCCACCCCCTGGCCACAAGATGTGATGACCCCTGTGTCCTTCTGTCTTGTGGTCTGTGTTCCCACAGAGGGTAGCTGTGTAAAGACGGGAGAGCTATGATGTTGGGTTTGTCACTTATTTAGTCTGGAATTAGGCAAATCACTAACTTTGGTAACCCAGGTCCCCTGGCCTAACATATCAATGTGTCTTCACCCTGAAATATAGCCAACTGCCCAAGCAAAAGCTGAGTTTTCACATTAAACGTCCCCGACTCTTGTTAAGCAGCAGATGGTGAATTTCATGCAGTGACGTGAGCAGCGGCCCCTCTATTTCCAGCCTGGAACTCAGAATCTGTGAGAAGCTGCTAGCCTGCTTTCTGTGTACCAAGGCTGCAACTCTGGGCTGGGAGTGGGAGGAGTCGGGGATGCTTCTAAGGGGGCTGGAGCGAGGAGGAGGGGCGACAATGAACTGGCCTTTGTCCCAGGTTCCATGGAGGGGAAAGGGGAACTGGGAGTGAGGGTGGGGCAGGGCACTTAAAGAAGCCTGGGCAGGTGTGAGGCAGAAGACCTGCCATCCACCACCTGAAAATCTAGTGCTTTAATAAGGCACGGCTGATATTAGCCCTGGGGCTCTGAGGAGACCTCAGCGAGATGGGTAGAATGACCAAGTGGGGGTTATTGATGGAATGTCTTGGCAGGCTCAGATCTGAGAGTGAGTAAAACTGAGTTATGAAACGGGGCTGGGTTAATGAAAACGGGCATGGGAGCAGCCCATTCCGCCCGCCATGATTTTGACCCAGCTCTCGACATCTTCTGACCCAAATGTGGTGATGGCATCTTCCTGCACCCAGCTCTCTCACCTCCAAAGAGAGAAAAAGATTTATCACACAATAACCTTCAGGAATCTGGGCCCACTTCTGGACCACTCTCTGCGGTCCCCAAGGGAATTCTAACAGGGTCGATTACAGTGTTACATTAGGGGTTTGAATTTCTCTACTGAGGGGCGTCCCAAAATTTGATGGAGGCCGTCATCGTCCACACTCCCCCCACTCCACACCAGGCCAAGCTCATGGGTTTATTTTCCGTTTTCCCAACAGGCCTGTTTTCCTGTCGCTTCTTCATCCCCTTGAAGTACAAAGTTCTCCTCCCCATGTGGTGATCCTTCCTAGTTCCCCAACCGGACTTACTCCTCTGGCCCCATAAGGGCAAACTCAAGCGTCATCTTTAGAGAGTCTTGCATTCAGGATGTACATACAGCAACAACTGCTTGCTTCCTTCTTTAAGATTCTGGTCAGTGCAGAAAACCATGGAGCTTATTTTAAAAAGAAAGAAACAAAATCACCCATCACTTGGGCATATAGTCTGGTCCCCTTTCCCTACCCACCCCCGTTTGTGTTTATTAGAAGTGTTTTAATTGAGAGCATCCTTGTGATTTCATTTCTGAGGAGGGTCTCACTGCAGGCTATGTAGTTTTAAGCACAAAGGACACAGACTATGGCAGTGGTTAGGTGTGGGTGGGTGCTGGAGTCCAGCTGTCTGGGCTTAAATCCGGGGCACCCCTACAGCCCCAGGCTCGGACCACGACCACGTCTGTTTCCGTGTTTAGAACAGTGCGGTTTTACACCGGGCTTTCATCTGTAATTTTGTTTTCTTTCTCTCCGGACCGTGAGTTCCTGAGGTCAAACAGTGAACCGTGCTCATCTTTGCGCTGCAGCACTCGCTGGGTGTGTAATAACCAACGCCATGGTGTTAAATGCTTGAAGGATCCCAAAGAATAATGCCTAGCGCCAGGAGCTCGCTGAAAGTTCTCGAATCACAGGCCCCCACTATTTGCGTTCGCGGCCCTGTTTTTTTCCCATAAAGCGGACCAGAAAGCTATGGGTGCTGAAGTTGGAGCTGCTGTGTTTCAGGGTGACTGTGAGACAAGCAGGGTGTCGTGGACCTGCTTGGAAAAGCTCCACAGCCTTGACGTTGAGCTCTGCTTTGAATGGGGGTGACGGGCACCGCGTGCAGGTTCACGACAGGACCCAGCCGGCTGGCTTTCACTCTGCACCCACTGCTCTACGGTGCTGGACACCCTGACCTCGGGTGCTGGCACGTGCGCCCTCGGCCTCAGTCCTGGACCAAGTCCCCAGGCGGGACTCTCGAGGTGCCACAGCCCCCAGCGTCCCCTCGCAGCCGTAGTTCTCCCCACCCCAGCCCCAGCCATAGTCCACCAGATCCGCCAAGAGCGCCCTCTTCTGCCAACCCTTTTACCCTCCAGGCCAGGCCCAGCGCGCTCGGAACCGAATCCTCCTCCGCTGCCTGCTCCCGGATTCCGAACTCCTGAGCATCTGGCCAGAGGAAAGAATTCTTTCCCGGTAGTGGCAGCCACGCACCAGGGCCACCACCTTCCCTTGAAGGGTTCTTCCCCGAGGTTCCTTCCTAGATGGGCCAGGGGGCCCCAGCGCGCTCTGTCCCACGCCTGCAGCGCCCAGCGAGGGGGGTGTGGTGGAGAGAGAGAGAGAGAGAGAGAGAGAGAGAGAGAGAGAGAGAGGGGAAAGAGAAAGCCCTGAGAACCAAGAGACCCTGTCCCCCTCCCGCCCTCCGCCCCCACCCCCACTGTCGCCCAGAGGGGACCCGGGGTGATTCCCAGGCGCCTGCACCTCTCCTCCAGCTGCCCTGAGCAAGGAGTTGTTTTGTCATTTTGCAGAAACACCTTACACCGCCCCCCTCGCTGTTTCAGAAATGGAACTGAGTCAGACCTGAGTCACAGCAGAGCGTGGGCCCCGGCCCCTCCCCCGAGGTTCTTCCCCGGCCCGCCCCCGCCCTCCCGCCCGCTCTCCACCCACAGCCCCGCAAGCCGACAGGCCCCCCCAGGTCCCCTCCTGGCACCGGCTGCTACCTGTCCACAGCCCAACCCTTCCCTGACTGGCCCACCACCCCAGGGGCTGTGAAATCAGAGAGTCCTGGGGCCTGCAGTCCCTGTCGTCCGTCCCAGGGGCTCCCAGGTACTATTGGCCAGCCACCTGCGCCCCCCATCATCCCCCCCACCATCCCACCATCTTCCCAAAGAGATGGCACAAGGTCAGTGTGCGAACCCAGCGCTCAGCAGGTGTCAGCTCATCCAGTAGTTCACCGTGCGCGCTGCCCTCTGGGCCAGCCACTTCCACCTCTGTCTACCTTTCCCTCGCCCCATCCACCCTCCCCAGCGCTCAGCTAGAAGGTGCCACACGACTCTATTTTTAGTGCCACCAAGCTGCCTAGGAGCAGCTCCCATCTGCAGCGCTCAGAGCCCTTTACAAATGCTAATGAATGGAAACACTTCCTCTCTCGATGACTGAACTTCCTTGGGCTCTCTTTTCGTTCTCCCCACGCCGCTCTGGAGAGGGGAAACTGAGGCATAGGGCCGGGGTGTGATGCCTTCCTTCTGACTACTTTAGGTCTCCGCTGAATCCAGAGGTTAGGTGGTGCCTGTGTCCTCCGTGACTCACATCCCTGGGACAGGTGATCCCAGAAACAGGTAATATCCTCATAGTACAAAGAGATGGTCCCAACCTGCTGCTTCTGGGGGGAAAAAAAAAGTGTTTCCTGAGCACAGATAGGGAGGGAGAGGTCAGCTCCGTTGGTGGCCTGTTTATATATAACCCATGTTGGACTTCCTGGAGGAAGTGGCATCTGCATTGGCTATAATTGAGAGCTGGAATGGATCAAGTCAAGGGAAGGGAGTAGGAGATCAGTCCACACACAGAAGCACAAGGTGAAGAAAGATGGGAGCTGCTGGTGGTAGATGTGTGCTGTGTGCAGAGGTAGGAGATGAAGACTCCAGCCAGAGTGGATGGGTCTGGTCCAACTGGAGTTTTAAATAGAGCATACTGGTGGCCAGGTGGAGGGTGGGGGTTAGAAGGCTCTTACAGAATGTAGGTAGGAGACAAAGTCTGGAGCAGGTGCCTTGAAGAGATGCCCCAAAGAGGGCAAGAGTATGTGTTCTGAGAAATACGTAGCCACGTAGCTAGAGAGCCAGGCGACACAACTTATTTCTCCACTGTGACCCACTGTCAGGCAAAGCAACTGTTTCCTCAGGACCTCAGCCAGGCCTCCTGGCACAGGTGCAACTGTCTCCCCTTGTGAACGACATGCCTGACAGGCACCTTGCCTTCTGACTCTGCCATGGCAACCAGAAGCCAGGCACACCTCGTGAGCATCTGAATGTTCCTTGAGCGAGCGAATGGGCCTGATCTGATCAGTCTAAACAAAGGGATGGGAAATATTCTCTCCGCTGGGAGTAGAAGGATGCAGAGATTGCAGGATGCTAGGCACCGCACATCATAGATCTGAAAGCTCAAGCAAGACACACTTCTGGGAAAAGCCAGCACCCCTCCCCTCCCCGCACGTCCTTCACTGTGAATGGAGAAATGCATCTGCATAGAGCCTCCCTCCCTAGTTCCCCAGCAGGCCCCTGCTTGCCAGCCCCAAACTCAGAGCTATGTGTTCTTTGAACACTTGACCAGAGCAGGCTGTGCAAAAGATGGACTTGGGTCATGGTCCCTAGGATGTCCAGAAAGGAGGGGGGCATAGGGAGATACCGGGCACCTCCTTCTGGCAGTTCTGTGTCCCGGTGGTGGGAACGCTGGGCATCTTTTCTGATGTTCTTTCACACTGTCACTGTCGTGCCTGGAGATTCCATGCTGCCTTGCCCTAGGGAATGATTCTTCTGGCCATCTACTCCAGGGTCAAATCCCAGTGGGATAGTGAAAGATGAAGTTAGGCTGGGCTCTGTCCTGGCTGGAACCATGGTTCCTTCACTCTCATCAGCTGTGGAACCTTAGGGAAGTTAAGTGGCTTTTGGAAACCTCGGCTTTCTCATCGGCAGGTTGGGAATTCATTAGTGTTCCTGGGGAGCTTAGAATGGTTAAAGCCAGTTTAAAGTCCCTGGTAGATGGTATTAACTATTGGCAGTGCTGGCAGAGTTCTCTGGCCTGTGTGGGGCATATCTGTAACTCCAGCTCCTCTCTGGCTGATCAGAACAAGTAACTGTGTTGGTATCTGGTGAAGTCGAACCTCATTCCTTCAAGTCCTGGATACCACGGATCCTGTACTCAGTCACCCTCTGGGAACACAAGCATGTGCTTCACTTAGCGGGAAAGCCACACTTTGTTGTTGTTGTTGATTTCATATTTATAAGACAGAGAGAATTTGCATGTCAGGGCCTCTAGCCACTGCAGTTGAACTCCCTGGCTTACGTGGGACCTGGAGAGTCAAACATGGGTCCTTAGGTGTCACAGGCAAGTGTCTTAACCATTAAGCCATCTCTGCAGCAATATATATATATATATATATTTTTTTTTTTTTTTTGAGATAGGGTCTCACTCTAGGCTGACCTGGAATTCACTATGTAGTCTTAGGGTGGCCTCAAACTCACGGTGATCCTCCTACCTCTGCTTCCCAAGTGCTGGGATTTTAAAGGTGTGCACCACCACATCCTGCTTGTTGTTGATATTTTTGAGACGGAGTCTTACACTGTAGCCCAGACTAGTCTAGAAATCATTGTGTGGCCCAGGCTGGCCTCAAACAATTCTGCTTCTGCCTCAGCCTCCCAACTTCTGGGATTACAGGCAAGTGGAGCTAGCTCATCTGGCTAGAAAGGCCATTACAGCCTTTGCTTTGTTTTAGTTTTTGAAGGGGCAAGAACTGCTTTTTTTTAAAGTATTTTCTTTTTAAATTTTATTTTTATTTATTTATCTAGAGAGAGAGAGAGAGAATGAATGGGCACACCAGGACCACCAGCCACTGCAAACCAATTCCAGACACATGTGCCACCTTGTCCATCTGGCTTATGTGGGTCCTGGGGAATTGAATCTTGGTCAAAGCCTTTGGTTTTGCAGGCAAGCGCCTTAACCACTAAGCCATCTCTCCAGCCCAAGAGCTGCCTTTCACTGTAGGCAGCATCTTGGTGAAAAAGCAGGTGTACCTGAATAATCAGGTTCTGTAACCTGGCCATGTTGATGCAGAAAACCTACCACCACCCGTTCCCTCGGAATCTCATTGTGTCTCCTTTATGCACCCTGTCTAACACATCGCTGTCATAGTAAACTCCCCTAAACCCCATCTCAGCCAGGTGTGGTGGTGCATGCCTTTAATCCCTGCAGAGATAAGAGGATCAATGTGAATTCCAAACCAGGCTGGGACTACAGAGTCATTTCCAGGTCAGTCTGGGCTGGACTAGAGTGAGACACTGCCTCAGATAATAATAATAATAATAATAATAATAATAATAATAATAATAATAACTCCTTCCAAAACTACACCTTGCCCTCCTTTTCAAACTTTTCCATGGCGTTCCATGGGTTACAAGCTCCTCAGCGCCTTGCCAACTGTTTGTTTCTCTCTTGCTTAAGCCTTCCATTGTAACGACAGGTCCACTTGTTCTCTGAACTGCTTTCTGTGTCTCTCCTTATCCCTTGTCACTGTCCAAGACCCACCCCTCCCTTCTAGGCCATTCTATTTGGTTCCTACCCCAAAGGCCTCTCAGAACCCCCATAGTCATGCTCTCCAGCGTCCCTGCCCCACTTAGTTCCTATTTGAACATGCAGGAGAGAAATTTCAGGTTTGAGAAATGGTAAGGAAGGAGGAGAATGACTGTTACTGACCCTCTACCCCCAAACCAACCAGTATGCCCATCTATCCTCCCAAAACCTTAGGATGGAGGTAAAAGATTGCATTTAGGGCATTATAAATGTCAACTAAGGGGCTAGAGAGATGGCTTAGTGGTTAAGATGCATGCCTGCGAAGCCTAAGGATCCTGGTTAGATTCTCCAGGTCCCACGTAAGCCAGATGCACATGGTGGTGCATGCATCTGGAGTTTGTCTGCAGTGGTTAGAGGCCCTGGCACACCTATTCTCCCTCTCTCTCTCTCTCTCTCTCTCTCTCTCCCTCCCTCCTCTCTCCCTCTCTCTGTCTCAAATAAATAAATAAAAATAAAATCTTTACAAAATATAAAAAATAAAATAAATAAATGGAAAGAAACTAAGGCCACTTCCTGTGTTTTCTTTTTCCATTTCTACCTGTGCACTATCCCTATCCCATGCTGCTCTGTTCTTTGTTCTTGACATTATTTTGTGTGTGTATGGACATATGGCATGCATGCATGTGTGCTCATACATGTGTGAGCATATGTGTGTGGGGTTCATGTGCATGTGGAGGTCAGAGGATCTTGAGTGCGTGACTTCCTCAATCGTTCTCCACACTGTGTACTGTGACGGGGTCTCGCACTGAGCCTGCAGCTCACTGATTCAGCTAATGTAACTAGCCAGCAAGGCCAGGGCATCCTACCAGTCCCCACCTCCCAAGTGCTGGTACGACAGACAGAAACACATCATCACACCAGCACTGATGTGAGTGCTGGGAATCCAAGCTCAGGCCCTCGCCAAGCGAGCCACCGCCTCAGCCCTTGATACTAGGTTGTTTTTTTGTTTGTTTGTTTATTTTTTCGAGGTAGGGTCTCACTCTGGCCCAGGCTGACCTGGAATTCACTATGTAGTCTCAGGGTGGTCTCAAACTCTTGGCGATCCTCCCACCTCTGCCTCCCTCCTGAGTGCTGGGATTAAAGGCGTGTGCCACCACACCCGACTTTTTTTTTTATATTATTTTTTAATCAAGTTGACATCTTTTGGACCTAGAAAAATTCAGAATCCAGGTAGACTAAAAGGCTCTGAACGCAATAACTAAACACTAAAAAACAAATAGATCACTGTCATTAGACATCCCCTGGTCAACCCCATTTCTGCCAAAAGCAATCTCCATCAAATCTCGTCAAAGCCAGCACACCAAAGAACACAGGAGTCCGTGTTTGCTCGCCTTAATTTGCGTTGCTGTGTTACGTCATTTGCTTTGTCGATGCTGAGTAATGTGTATTTAACCTCTTCATGTGTGAATGTGCTTTCTTCCTGCTGGGACAGAATGCCTGGCCAGAAGCAGCTGAGGAGAGAAAGAGTTTATTTCAGTTTACAGTTCCAGAGAGTAAAGTGCACCGTGGTGGGGAAGGCACAGCAGGAGCAGGAAGCCGTGTCACATCGTCACATCAGCATGAAGTCGAGAGAGAGAGAGAGAGAGAGAGAGAGAGAGA
>JAEOAD010000037.1:8012500-8092500 GCA_036365145.1 Orientallactaga sibirica
CTCTCCAGCCCTATTTATTTATTTATTTAATTTATTTGTGTGTGTGTATATGGCTGTGAGTAGGTGTATGTAGGAGGTGTGCATGCCATGGTGCATGTATGAAGGTTAGAGGACAGCTGGTCGTCACCTGTCCACCTCCTTTGAGACAGAGTTTCTTGCTCTGGATTCTAGCTTTGCTAATTTTTTTTTCCCCCTGCGACTCTCGCCATGAGCTTCTGGGAAATTCTCCTGTTTCCACCTCCCATCTCCGTGTCAGGATCAGTGTGATGCTGGGATTACAGAAGCCCACCATGGCTTCCTGCCTTTTCCATGGGTCTTGGGGGATTGAACTTGGGTCCTCCAGCATGAGCCGGATACACTGTATCCACTGAGCCACCTCCCCAGCTCCCCACAGCTGTCCCCGTTCTCGTTTAGCTTTCTCTGCTTCCTGACCCACTAAGATAGGAACAAGCCATGCCTCAAGCTCCAGCCGCCACAGTCAGATCTGCCCCAGCCAGCTGCCGTGGTCTTTTCACCATGATGAATCGTGAGACAAGACAAACCTCTTCTCCCTTGAGTTGCTTCTGTCAGTTATTTCATCACAGGAAAGATATGTATTCTAGCAAACCGAAAAAAAAAAAAAAAGATGGGAAGGGCTCCTGAGATCAAAGGTATAAGCTGAAGTGGACAGACAGGACAATAAGCTGAAGTGGACAGACAGGACAATAAGCTGAAGTGGACAAACAGGACAGTATAGGCGCAAGGGTGGCTGGCTGACAAGGTTCAAACGTAAAGTGCAGGAGGGATGTGGTGGGAGATGAGGCCACAAGGAAGGTCAAATGGGCCTCAAGGGCCATGCCAAGGAGTGTGGAGTTGAAAGCTTTGGCTTTGATTTCATATATTGCTAAGATGGGACTTTAGTATTCTCAAGCTTGACTTTGTAGACTGTCAAAGGGAGTCTGTGGCAAGCGTGCCATGCCACTGTCTCCATTCTGCCCCAGCACAACCTCTCCTGCTGAGCAAGCCCCAAGGCCCATCTCACCATGGCCCCTGGGCACCTCTGAGGGCTTCCTCTGCTGGCTTTGGTCTGAACTTATGCCTCAGACTGTTCTAATGCCACCAGTGGAAATAAAGGAGGTTTGGTTGGTTTGCCTGACTTCTTCCCCAACTGAGTGTTCAAAGCCGCCTCACAGTTGTAAACCCGACAGGAGCCCCTAACTGGCTCTGCATCCGTCCCTTAAACATTCCATCTCTGGCATTCTCCTGGCACAGGCTCCCAGAAGTCTGCCAGCTCCCTGGAAGGTGGGTGCCGCCTTCATTTACTTACAGGGCTGGGCTTTGCTCAGTCCAATACCAGCTGAAGGCTTGCACATTGGCAACAGGGAAGAGCCTTCCTTAGCATTTGCGTGTCCTGAGGACACCCATGCAAGGTTGGCACCAGTGGAACTGTGAGCCAGATGGCCACAAGACAGACCTCTCTCTCTCTTTCTCTCTCTCTCTCCGTGTAGCTCTGCCATGTATTTAACATGAGACTTTTCGGCGTCCGTGATCTTCCTGAAGTCTTGATTTTCCATCTCTGTAATGAGCATGCCGTTCCTCTCTGGCTTTTCAAATTGAGATGATGAGTGAGGTAGAGAGACAAGGATGTATTTTGAACTCTAAGTAACAAGATGAGCTATTAATACTGTGCATTCTCCAGAGCTGCTGGAGCTAAACACTTCCTATGTTGGAAGCCTCAACATAGGAAGAATTCCTAACTTCCCCCTCCTTTCTCCCTCCACTCTTTCTTTCCTCCCTCCTTCCTTCCTTCCTTCCTTCCTTCCTTCCTTCCTTCCTTCCTTCCTTCTTCCTTCCTTCCTTCCTTCCTTCCTTCCTTCTTTCCTCTCTTCCTTCTTTTCTTTCTTAAAAAACATTTGTATTTATTTGCGAGGAAAGAGAGAGGGAGAGAGAATACAGGCACACCAGGGCCTCTCGCTGCTGTAAGCGAACTTCAGATGCGTGTGCTATTTTGGACATCTGGCTTTACGTGGGTCCTGGGGAACTGAGTCCAGGCAGGTTTTGCAAGCAAGCACCTTTTACCACTGCGCCATCTCCCCAGTCCTTCCTTTCTTATATTTTGATGGGTTCTTGCTTTGTATCCCAGGCTGGCTTTAAACTTGAAATCCCCTATCTCAGCCTCTAAAGTATTGGCCTTGAGATTCGCAGAATGCACTGTCACGCCCTGCTGGCAGACAGTTCTTATTCAGAGATGGACAAGCAGTTGGGCAGAATATTCATTCACGAAAGACAGGCCAATTTCAGCAGCCTTGCTAGAAACAGTCCAACTCCTTTGGTGCTCTTGTGCTTTGTCTGAAAGAAACTCGATATTGGCTCGGTGAGCCCATTGCTTCAGCCTCTCACCCTTCCCACTGAGACATGGAAAGGACCCCTCCTTAGTCATAATGGTAATACGAACAAAACACTTCAAGCACAAACCCTCCAAGAATCACATTATATGATCCTGTGCTGTAGAGAATGATGAAGGAGATGGTTGGCATGACAACAAAGAGTTTGCCCCATCCATGGTCCATTAAAAATGGACCATTACCCTATGCACTGTGGGACAATTATAATTCGCTCCAATAAGAATGCCAGATGCCCCCCTCCATCGCTTTTCTGCCCAGTTTTGTTTTGAGCAAGGGTCTCTTGATTATTTCCAGAGTTCAAAGGGCTCCAGTGATTCCTGGGTCTCTGCTCCCCTTTAGGACTGGGGTGACAAGCACATGTGGCCACACCCACCTTTTTACATAGTATCTAGAGATTCAAACTCCGGAGATCTCCGACCCCCGCAGGCCCTGTCAGGCGCTCATTCTTGTGCAGGAAGTGCATTTAACTTCCACCAAGTCTTCTCTCCAGCCCCTACTTTTGCTTTTGAATCTTTCTCACTACTTGGAGGCCAAAACACACTAAGCATCTACTCTTGCACTCCTGGTGGGCCTTCACGAACTTGGTCTTGGGGGCTGGGAATGTAGCTCAGTGGGTAGCATGCTTGCCTAGCACGCACAAAGTCCTGGGTTCAATTCCCAGCACTGCATAAAACCAGACGTGGTGGTGCGTGCCTATAATCCCAGCACTTGAGAGGTGGAAGCAGGAAGATCAAAAGTTCAAAGTCTTCTTTGTCCACATCTTGAGTTCAAGGTCAGCCAGGTCTACGTGAGACACTGGCTCAAAAACAAGAAAAAAGAAAAAAGAAACTTGTTCCTGGTCATGCGTATTCCTGCAATGAGTGATCGGGAGCAAGGGACCAAGAGAAGGGTGTGGCTGTTGGAAGGCAATGTGAAATCTGTGCTGTTTGAAAGCGTTCTCTATAAACTGTGAATTCTATCTGAAGGAATTAAGCCAAAGTGTGTGTGCATGTGTGTGTATAGGTGTGCATGCATGAGTGTGTGTATACCATTTAAAAGAATAGTGTTAACATTCACAATAAAAATTTGATCGATCTAGGTTTTTCTAAGAATAAGAGAAAGAAAAATAATTAAATATACCTACTCCCACACTGAAAGGTAACTGGTAGCAATATCTAGGTAAAATTTCCTCCACACTCGCAGATCTATAAATCATGTCTTCTTTTACATATTTTATAATATTTTGATTCTTTTTCCTACATCATAACTTATCAGTTCATGTCATTAAGTGTTTCCCTATCATTAAAAAAAATTATGGACAATTGCCTCCCTACCATTTTTCGTGCCTGAATAGCATTCCAAGCATAATGCGAGTCTAACGCACACTCCATTTCACTAATACCCCTTTCTTGGGCCTTGGATTGCTCCCAGGAAAATTTTTACCCTTCACTTAACAAATAATTTGAATTTAGGAAAACAGACATAAATCCTTGATTATATTTTTAATTTTTAAGGCTAAGACCCTAAAAGAGGAATCAATAGGTCAAAAGGTATAGGTATTTTTCAAGGACTTTTTAAATACTGATTAACAAATGAATTCCAAGAACATAAACCATTGTCTTCTCCTCTGCCTTCATATTTCAACACACAAATTACGTGCATTATAATTTGTTGAAATAATTGCCAGTTTGATAGGTGAAAAATAGGATCTTCTTCCACTGATCATGAATTTGGCCAGTTTTTCCTTATGTGCCTTTAGGTCATTAGTATTTATTTTGTATTTTTTTCTATCCATTTTTGTCCACAGTAAGACTGTTTTCTTAGTGACTGATCAGAGCTTTCATCTCATGTCATATGCGTTACAAATATTCCCTTGGTCTTTTGTTTGCTTTTTATTATATTTGTGGTATTTTTCTTAATGTAGAACGGTTGCACGTTTTTATGTAGTCTAATCTGCCAGTCTTTCTTCCTCACGATCTCTATATTGATCTCACTATTGGGAAGACCTTCCCCACTCAGACCACTCTTTCTCATGGAGCTCTATTTTCTAAGGACGTAATATTTCATGCCACTTATCTCTCCAGAATCCTAGAGAGACCAGGCCTCCAAAGGGGACTGTGGGTCCCTGGCCACTCGGGGACCATTGCGCACTGGCACCCTGGAGACATCCAGACCACACATGTCCCCCCATGTTCAGCAGTGATGAGGTCTAAGTCTCTAAGGTCTTGGAGTACCACACCGCGAGAGAGTTAAGCTGTCTCCGAAGAGACTCCAGGCTGTTGGTAGTGGATACCATGGCCTGGTCAAGCTTGCCTCGGAAGTCCCCTGCCAGGTGGTTGGTTTGGACAAGGGAGGCTCGTGCAGCACTGGAGACTCCCACGGATGGCGTCACACCGAGGCCCACCAGTAAGGGAATGAAAACCTCTCTCGGTTGACGCGGGCAGAGTTTGCAGGCTGCTTCTTCTTCCTCGTAGAGATACATCTGTGGAACGATCCAGACTGGGGAACAGTAAATGGGAGAGGCAACATTTATGCATGGGGTGCTTAAGCCCTTCGCACCCTAGGAGAGCGGGTGTCTTGACACAAGTGGTCCCGGTTATGGAAATATCAAGAAGGCACTCAGCTCTGGTCAGCTTGGAGCTGGACAGGCAGATGGGCATACCTTGACCAGCATCAAAGAGGGGAATATCAGTAAGGCAGGGGTGGGAATAGTTCATTGTAGATGTGGGTATTCAAGGGTGGCATTAATAGGGACCGGGGTTAGCAGGGGGCGGGTGGTGGACGCACAAAAGAAGCAGTTAGAAGCATTGGGGTGGTTAGAGGGGAGAACAAAACATATGGGTTGTGCCCAGGTTATGGTGGCTTGTATTTTTCCATGACTTGTTTTTAGTAAAGTAAAGAATGTGGTTGGCCACATATGGGATGTCTTTAATCCCAGCACCGGGAGGCAGAGGTAGGAGGCTTGTATTCGAGGCCATGAGACTTAGTTTTTCCAGGTCAGCCTGGAAAGAGTGAGACCCTACCTGTAAAAAACCAAAAAAAAAAAAAAAAAAATGCGGTGGTGAGTAAGAACAGGGCGGGAAGCAGGGACAAGCTGTCCAGAGTTATGAAGGTCGGCGGAGGGAGATGGTGAGAGGCCATGAGCCTATCACCCCCATCCGCCAGCATTAAAGTTTTCCTTTAGTCCTCAAGGCTGCAGCAAAGGCCTGTGCTAAGGAGGCAGCCTTATGTGAGGCAGCCCGATATCCTGGGTAGCAAGTATCCATTTATCATAATGTTCATCCTTGCGGCCTTGGCAAGCTAGTCTACATTCTAAGGTCATGTTTTCCCAAATTATATATATATATATATGTTAAATTTTTATTTATTTATTTATTTGAGAGAGGGAAAGAGGTAGAGTGAGTGAATGGGGGGGGGGAGAGAAGAGAATGGGTGGGCCAGGGCCTCTGGCTACTGAAAAGGAACTCCAGATATATGCGCCCCCTTGTGCATCTGGCTTATGTGGGTACTGGGGAATCAAACCCAGGTCCTTTGGCTTTGCAGACAAGTACTTTAACCACTAAGCCATCTCTCCAGCCCCCCAAATGATATTTTTGAGGAAGAGATCCTTGGCTGTTGGGTCAGGATTTTTTCTCTCTAGGCTGTTTTTTGTTCTTAATATTAAGTCAGAGAGGGTTTTCTCTGGTTTTTGATGGAGGACCAGCAAAGAGGAGGTATTATCTTGGGGACTAAAAGGGGGGTTATTCTGTCCAATGCCTGAAGGGCTCAGAGGCAGACTTGGTCATAGCACCCTGGAGGCTGTTGGGCCTGTTGAACGCCTGTGGAGAAATTACTCTGTCCGAACAGCTCAACAAACCCCCAGGGGCTGCTTTGTTGGTTTTGATTCCTTCTTATTTATTGGAGGCATTCATCTCTACAAAGGGCTTCCCATTGAAGGAATAGGGGGCTAGGCAGTGAGGACCAGCAGATGTCACGCCAGTCCTGGGGGGTGTTAAGGGAGCCCCATAGGCTCTGGAGGAGGGACTTAGTCCATAGCGCATGGATCCCATCCTCCCTGTCTGCCTGTCTGAGTTCTTTAAGGTCATTGGCCTGATATGGACACCACTATAAGGGCCGAGCCCAAGTTGGCTGAACATTAACAGGGAAGCTGCGACTCCTTGATTATGTGTTTGTATTGTGATTTTGGAGTTCGCATAGTTGTTGTGTGAGTGTCAGTAAGGGGGGGCGGATGAAGAAAGGTCCTGGTCAGGGGAATTTATCATGTTGGGATTCTTTTGGCTCCTGTAACATGAATCCAGAGGGGAGCATCTTGGATTGGGGGATGTGTAGGGTGGTAGGGGTGGGCAAACGGGAGTGGGCATAGGGGAATCTGGGGTAATTTTCTCCCTAATTTCTTCTATAGTCTTTCCAAGGAACTGAGGTCCACCACAGGCTGGTCCTCGGGCCTTCCTCATAGGAAGTCATCATCTGATTGTGGCGTGGTGGACTTAGGAGAACTAATACATTGCCTAATAGCGGCTATAATTGAGAGGAAGGATGGGGGGAGTTCCTTCCTGAACTTCTCCTCTGCTAGCCAGATGAGCTATGTGGGTCCATTCGTCTGGATCATATGGACCCCCAGAGATCATCCAGGGGGCCATCTGGAGGACTTCCTCCCAGAAGGAGATGGCTTCCTTTGGGAAAGCTTAGTGCCTCTAGCCTTGAGAAGTGCTCTTAAACCTCAAATTCATGACTCCTTTTGGTGGGAGGTGATGTTACCCATGCTAGAAAAAGAGTGGAGATGCCAAGATCAGAGGGCAACATTCCTAAGGCTGGATAGCACCAGGGGGGTTGCCCAAAGGTCTGGACGCAAGCCTGTCCACAACTTTAAGAGACCTGTGACCGCCCTACAGGGTTTTAAGAGGTCGTTGCATTATGGGGTTTTTGTGTTGGAGAGAGCTAGGCAGGAGGTTGTTGCCAATGGCCGAGCAGGCTGTCGGGGTCCAAACAGCAGGCTAGGGGCCTTCAGTCAATGCCAAGAGTGGACTCGGCCAAGAGACATCAGTTGCCTGTTCACCTTAATTGGTCCCTCACAATGGCATGAACCAAAAGTAAAGGAGGAAAAAGAGACACCCACCAGCCCTCAAGTGTGGAGGCAAGGCCACAGGGGCCAAGGTCCCTCAGGGGGAGCACTCACCTATCCCGGCATATCTTAGAGGGTCCCTGGCTGCTCAAGGGCTATTGTGCACCGGCACCCCAGAGATGTCCAGGTGGCTGGGGATCAGGGTCTTGAGTGGCTGTGAATGTCACGGGAAGAAACGCCTGGGAGACCATGTCAGAGGACAGCTTGTTTATTTGTTGGGGGATGGGCTTATAAACATTCATGGGCTGGAGGAATGACTTAGCAGTTAAGGCGTCTGCCTGCAAAGCCAAAGGACCCTGGTTTGATTCCCCAGGACCCACGTTAGCCAGATGCACAAGGGGCACACGTGTCTGGAGTTCGTTTGCAGTGGCTGGAGGCCCTGGAGTGCCCATTTTCTCTCTCTCTCTCTCTCTCCCTCTTTCTCTGTCAAATAAATTAATAAAAAAATAAAATATTAAAAAAAAATTCATGTAGTGGTGGGAAGAGGTGCAGGGTATGGATCACAGATGGGTGAAGGCTTATGGCTGATACCTCATTAACATATAGGGACCTTCAGTAAAAGGTCACATGGCCACGGGAAAACCGAAACCTAAGTCTTATCAGGATGTCCAGGTGTCCCAGGTGAAGGGAGGGAGTGGCCCCACTCCTGCTGGTCTCAGGGCGAGATCATTGGGGTCTGGCCCTGCTGCAACCTCCTGCAGCCTGGGGCCCTTAGCCCTGCCTGACAGCTCAGGCCTGCTTTAACCTCCAGTGGCTTGGTGTCCTTAATTGTGTCTGACAGGGGACCAGCAAGGTAAAATGAGAGAAGGTGAAAATGCAGGTCTTGGCACAGGCACCACAGCTAAGGATTTTAAATGTGCTTCAGTGTCGGTGACAAGCTGACCAACCCAGGCTGTGCTCTGACACCCTTGCTTATCCCTTCTGGGAGGACTGTGTTCTTGTTCAAATCTTTGCAAAAGCTTGCTGGGGGCCGGAGAGATGGCTTAGCAGTTAAGGCACCTGCCTCCTAAGCCTAAGAACCTGGTTCCAATTTCCAGGTCCCACGTTTAGCCAGATGCAAAGTGACACAAGGGCGCAATGCCACACCTGACCACAAGGGGGCGCACGCATCTGGATTTTGTTCACAGCAGCTGAGAGACTGCTGGTGTGCCCATCTCTGTCTGTCTCCCTCTCCCTCTCTGTCTGTCTCTCTCTGTGTCTCTCTCCAAAAATAAATAAAATAATAAAAAAAACAAAAAGCTTGCTGGGTTGAGTAACACCAGTGTCTTTTTTCCTAAGCATCCACCTCTCAGGGGTTCTCAGTGTCACCACACTGGTCGGCCTGCTCATTGGCATGTCCGCCCCTGCAGGGCACAGGTCACCCCAGGCAATTACAAATGAAATAAGTGTCGGGAGAAAGCAGAAGAGGTGAACTCCAGGCCACAGGTTAGTCATGACCAGTAGTAACAATGCTGGCTACAAGACCAGTGTGCCAGTCACACCTGAGATGCAGCCTCTCTTCCAGAGATCGGTTACTTTCTCATTGATGGGGGGGGGGAGCCCAACCAGAAGCAGCTTAAGGAAGGAAAGAGGTTTGTTTTGGCTTACAGTTTTGTGATGTTTCATCATAGGCGGAGAAAGCATGGCAGGAGCAGACAGCCAGCAGCATATCATCACATTAGCAGGGAAGAAGAGGCAACAAGTGGGGCTGGGCTGTGACACTTCAATGCCTGTCCCCAGTGACACACTTCCTCCAGCCCGGCTCCACCTCCACCTCCTAAAAGGTTCTACACACCCTTCCCAAATAGCACTGCCAACTGGGCATTAAGTAATCAAACACATGAGACTATGGGGTATGTTTTGCACCTAAAGCATCACACAGGGGTGGAAAATGTATTTTCATTCTTTTTTTTTTTTTTTTTGGAGAGAGACAGAGAGAGAGGGAGAGGAAGACAGATAGAGATGGATGAGCCAGCAGCCTCTCAGCTGCTGTGAACGAAATCCAGATGTGTGCACCCCCTTGTGGTCAAGTGCAGCATTGCGCCCTTGCATCACTTTGCATCTGGCTAAACGTGGGACCTGGAGATTGGAACCGCTGGAGATTGGAACCAGTGTTCTTAGGCTTAGGAGGTAGGCGCCTTAACCGCTATGCCATCTCTCCAGCCCTGTATTTTCATTTTTATGTGTGTGTGTCTCCATGTGTCTCTGTATTTGCATGCATACATTCTCATACATAAACAGAGTGATATACTTACACAAGCTTGTACACACACAAACACACACACACATGCACACTCACACTGTAGGCTCACTATTCTGCTATATGATCCCAAATAGGAGAAACTATTTCTGCAATTTGAAGAGGGGGAGGGAAGAAATATTTCTTCAGTAGAAATAGAAAAAGAAGTGAGCATGCGTAGAGTCATTTTCCTCCTGCATGCTTTATTAAGGAATTATATGACATAATTACACGTTCTAAATGTCTTTACACATATTTATGGTAATTACGTCAATGCACATTTGATGTTCTGTAATTAAAGTAAATACACAACAATCCTGACAAACCGCTTGATCAAGAACTCAAATTCCCCCAAGTGAACACAGGGAGAGAAGACATTAACCCCTCTGCTTCCTGACAGCCCAGCTTCCTGGTTATTCGTCCACCTTGGATGGGCTCTTCAGGGAGTGCTTTCTGTCCCTAGGTGTCATCAAGACACAATTACAGCTTCATTCCCACTGGGATATTAATTTTTTTGTTGTTGTTGGTTGGTTGGTTGGTTGTTGTGTGTGTGTATGTGTGTGTGTAGTACGTGTGTGTTGTATGTGGAGTGCGTGCACTGTACACGTTCATGTGCCCTTGTGGTGCCTGCAGTGGGAAGTGCTCACCTGTATTGGCCAGAGCAGAATGTCAGGTGAGCTGCTTCCTTGCTCTTCCACCTGTTCTTATTTGAGCCAGAGTCTCTTACTGATACCCAACCCTGCTGTTTTTCATGAGCTCTCGGGTCTCTGCTCCCCCTCGTGGGGCTGGGGATACAGGCATGCCCAGCCGTTTAGGCGGGATCTGGAGCTTTAACCTCAGCAAGTTTTAGATCCCTTCAGACCATGCTTGCACAGGAAGGGCTCTTCACTGCGGAGCCACCTCACCAGCCCCTGAGATATGCTTGAGTTTAGCCCCTACAGCAACGCTAGTTATTTTTTTGTTGTTTCCCTTCTAAGGCAGAGTGTTTGCTGCCTGGGTGGGGGAGGGGCACATCCGACTCTGAGAATGCCCCAGGATTGCCTAAGTGTCCACTTCATGTATTTGGGGAGTTCTTTGTACGAAAAGAATTGTCCTACGACATGTGGGAAAACAGAAAGCAAGTGGCCTCTGAGATTCCATCTCCCATGGAAACTGGAGCCTTATGAGCGGAGCCAGCATTGACCGTGAACTCAGAAGAACACTTCTCTTAGTCTGCCGGTGATCCCAAAGACGCTTTGCAACTCGGCTGGTTCCTAAAGGTTCCGTGTCGCCTTCCCTAACATGTGAGGACAGGCACCTTGGGATTTTCATGATGACGTTGTGATGCTGCTGATGTCTGCGTGGCAGCGCATACATTGATTATGTGTCCCTTCCTCCCCTTGTATGAGCTATTATAGGGCATGTGTATCTGTGTGTGGTAGGCATGTGTATGTGGCACATGTTCATACATGTGTGGACACAAGCGTGTGCATGAAGGTGGTTATGCACGTATGTGAGTGTGTATAGAGAGACCAGGAGTCAATCTGAACTCTGGCTCCCCACAGGGACATAACAATGGGTCACAATACTGGGTTTTCTCCAAAGGAAGGAATTTACTATGAGGTCAGAGCCAAAGGTGGGAAGCCTGGGTTCCCTCCATGTCACCCTCTCTCTGGTTAATAGCTTTGCGACCCTCTCTCTCTGGGTAGAAGGGTGCTTTCCCACCCACTTTGACAGGGCCTTGAACCAATGAATGCTAAGGAGTTTAAAAAGCTAAAAGCCTCCAGTAAGGGTCAGGACTTTGCAATGAACTCTTGCAGTTACTAGCACTGACCTCCTTCAGTATGGAACAGAAAAACAGGAACAATAGTCCCCGTTTGCACCCACCAATTCCATCCCGCCTCTGTGACCCACAGAAACCAATTATCCCTGAAACTTGTAGTCTCAGAAGGGTGATTTCTCTGGTCCTCACAGAGGGAAAAATAAAAGAAACCTGCTTATACTGGTTCACTTCAGTGTCGGGAAGGACTAAAATGAGGGTTGACTAATAGCTCATAAAAGTGGAAAACTTATTGACGGATAGAGTTCTTAGTCATGAAATTACCGTGTCCCATGCCTAGTGAAATCAAAGCCAATTACAGATTCAAACGAAGCTGCAATTCTTAGTGTGGCAAACGCTTGTTTTAGCCCAAGATGGGGCTCAGGGTGAGCGACCTCTTACTCCCCCATAACGAGAACCCCCCACAGCCTACAGGCTTCAGGATGGTAATTGCTGTAGGCTCAGATAAAGACCTCACTGTGCTAATGAAGCTCTTGCTCCTGTTCTGAGGCCTTGCTCCAGCATTCTCGGACACCCAGGATGGCTAAGGGAATCAGTGAGGTAGAACTGAACCCACCAACACCCGCATGTTAGCGTTTTCATATCTTTCCAGCATCACCACCATCTTTCCTTCTCCTTTTCTCTTCTTCTTTCTCTTTTAATTGTTCATTGCTCAGGACCTGGTAAATTTAGACCCATGCCTCATGGGTGTATTTAAACATGTGAGCAAGTGAGATGGAAACAGATGTAGCATTTTCTTTCTCTCTTCTTTTTTTTTTTTTTTCTTTTTAGTGAGGGCTTTGCACGGCCAGGAACCATAATTCATATTTTCTTCACACTCACAAAAGACTCTGTTGGAACGGAGTTTGTGTTGGGAAACATATTTCAAGGCTCTTCCTGGTTGGGAGTTGTGTTTTAAACTTCTGTGCATTTTCCAACTACTAGCAATGGTGGAGAGAGGACAGGGAGAATGTAGACCGAGGCTCACTCCCTTTTCCTTGAGTCCGGACAAGAAATTGCGATGTTTGAATTCCAAGGAGTAGGGACCCAAAGGGTTCCTTTGTGTAATCAGAGGAAGGCCATTTTCACAAAAGCAATTTCTTACTTCAGAACAACAGGTAGGAAGGAAAAAAAAAATTTTTCAGCTCTTCTCATTTCTACAAGTTCATGCCTTGGAGGTGGAGGGCAGGAGTTTGAAATTAAATATTCGGGAGAGAAATCAACGAGAGGCAAAATCTCTAGCAAGAGAATGTCCATTAAATCCCAGTGATGGGATTGCCAATAAAGTCTGTTACAACCCCGTTCTCCCCCGTCTCTTCCCCGAGTAGCGCTTGGGAGTTCAATCATTCCCCTGGGGGACTATGGTCTATTCTAGCCAGGTCTAGCCTCGTCATTGGCTGTTAAGTTACCAACTGCAGTCCCTGGAGATTGAAAATTAATTTCCTTCCCTGCCCCATGTGACTGATCTCAGCTGGCCGGTGGCTTAGCTGGGCATTGGGGTCAGATGCGTGAGACCACCGGTGCCTGGAGTAAATGATCAGGGGCCCTGGGCCGAGAAGACTTCTAACAATTCAGAAATCACTTTTTCCACTCAACTCAATTGCAGTGCGTCCCTTTCTTGCCATACTGAGATTCAATTATCTGGGCCAATGTGTGTTCCCCCTCTTTTCCCCCACACTTCTTACCTGTGCTTTCCGGTGGGTAGTTTAATGTCCTTTCTTCCTGGCAGCTGTGGGTGATGGGATTTCTATAAGTAAGGGAAGATTTTTTTTTTTTTTTTTACACATTATCAGAAGCTGAATGACTTTGATGATGGGCGGGTGGTGCCATGGAAAGCACTGGAGTGTCGGAAGACCCTGACTTAGTAAGTAAAGTGTTTACCATGCAAGCATGAAGTTCAGATTTCCAGAACCAAGTGAGAAGCTAGGTGCCGTGTTGTATCTAATCCCAGTGCTGGGCAGGCAGACAGGAAGGTCCCTGGGGCAAGCTGGCTAGCTTATACAGCCAAATCTGTGAGCTCTGGGTTCAGTGAAAGACTGTCTCAAAAATAACATTCTCTCTCTATCTATCTGCCTCTTTCTCTCTCGGTCTGTCTGTCACTCTCAAATAAATAAATAAAAATAAACAAACAAAAAAAAAAAGGCTGGAGAGATGGCTTAGCAGTTAAACGCTTGCCTATGAAGCCTAAGGACCCCGGTTCGAGGCTCAATTCCCCAGGACCCATGTAAGCCAGATGCACAAGGGGGCTGCACGCATCTGGAGTTCGTTTGCAGTGGCTGGAGGCCCTGGAATGCCCATTCTCTCTCTCTCTCTCTATCTGCCTCTTTCTCTCTTGGTCTGTCTGTCACTCTCAAATAAATAAAAATAAACAAAAAATAAATAAATAAAATAAAATAAAATAACATGGGGAGCAATTGTCTACCTCTGGTCTCCAAGTTTATGTGCATACATGTGTATGCCCACACATGCACTTACATACACACATGCACACATGTACAAAAGAAGATACGGACTCTGGCTTTGGGACCTTGGGAAAGTCACTCGGCCTTTCTGAGCCTCAGTTTCCCCTTCCATACAGCAATAAGTAATTAGCAGCTCACCATCTAGCTCACAAATTCCGAGGAGTCTATTTGGGAGGTGAGGACCCCAAAACACTTCCCAGGTAGAGGTGTGTTCTTTCTAAGGAAGTGACTCCAAGGGACCTGGAACACAAAGTCACAAGTAAAGACCATTCAGGTCCCAACATGGCTGAAATTCATGCTAAGCATTTGGGCTTCAGGTCCAAGGTGCTTTTTTTTTTTTTTTTTTTTTTTTTTTTTGTACCTTTCTCCCCAGGAAGCCCAATATCACCATAGGGTCCTGCAAGGTAGAACTTCCTTGAGACAGCTTGCAAGCTGGATATGGGTTGGAGGCAGGAAGTAGATAGAAACTGTCCCCAAAATCTACTTGGACGTCGTCCCTGAGGAGGTGCCTTCCCAGGACCCCCTCCTCTCCCTCTTTGGTTTGTAAGGCTGTCAATGGGAATGGGATCCAAGCGCTACTGATTCAGTGATGTTTGCCCAAATGCTGTTTCCTAAGAACTGTTGGATGCCCAAGATGCTTTCCGAATCTGTTTGCTTTTTCCAACAAACTTGTTTCTTTTCCTGGAAGTGAAACGTGGCATGAAGCCGGCAGAGTCGGAACCCAAGTCTATTCCAATTCATTTACTGAACATGGATCACACTGCAGTAACAGGCCCTTGCTCCTACCGGTCCCCAAGGCCCTGGGAGGTTGTCACCGCTAGTAAGCACTGGCTGTATACGGCGACCTTCCTGCCTGTAAGCTAGGCACAGCTCCCCAGATCTGGGGACCATTTCATCCTCAAACGACATTGAGAGAAATGGTCAGAACCTCCATCATACAAATGAAGAAGGAAGACCAGTTGTTGTAATAGCAGGCTTTCTGGCAACACACACACACACACACATGCTTACACACTCTCACACACTTACCATGAAGACTCTTCCTTTTAAAAAATAAAATTCTTTTTTTTTTTTTTTTTGGTTTTTTTGAGGTAAGGTCTTACTCTAGCCTAGGCTGACCTGGAATTCACTCTGTAGTCTCAGGGTGGCCTTGAACTCACACTGATCCTCCTACCTCTGCCTCCTGAGTGCTGGGATTAAAGGCGTGGGCCACCACACCCGGCAAGAATTATTCTTTTTATTTATTTATTTATTAGACACACACACACACAGAGAGAGAGAGGTAGGGAATGGGCATGCCAGGGCCTCCAGCCACTGCAAACAAACTCCAGATGCATGCGCCCCCTTGTGCATCTGGCTTACGTGGGACCTGGAGAATCGAACTTGGATCCTTAGGTTTCACAGGCAAGCGCCTTAACCTCTAAGCCATCTCTTCAGCCCGACTCTCCCTTTTTCACACTGAGAAAAATCTTCAGCCATGGCACCTCCCCACTGCTCACCTTTTGTTTGAATATGACTTTCTTTTTTCAAATGTTTTTACTGATGACCTCCATACATACACACAATGTACCCTGATCAGAACCCCCTCCCACCACCCTTTGTCTTCCCTCCTATTTCCCCTCTCCACTGAATTCCTTCTTTCTAACTAGCTCTTCTTCAATTTTGATGTCATCATTTTTTTTTTTTTTTGGCCCTCATATTATGCAAGCCTTGTAGCCTCCGCCTCTGTGAAGTCATGCATGTCACTGTGTGTCCGGAAGACAGCATTCCAAAACACTCCTCATCCTTTGGCTCCCACATTCTTCCAGCCACCTTATTCCCAGTGGTCCCCGAGGGTGTGCTAGAGGTGCCTTTCAGGGCGGACACTCCACTGTCACTTCTCAGCACTTTGATGAGTTTTCAGTCTCCCTAGTGGTCTATGCCACTTAAAAAGAGAAGCTTCTTTAACCAAAAGTGATATTAGCATCAATATAGGTGCATAATCATAAATACTTAGAGGGCATTTTGATGAGCATAATATATCCATTTAGCCAGAGAACAGTAGTAGGTTCCTCCCTAAAGCTTATGACCTATCTAGCCATAGGCTTTTGATTAGGTTTTCAGTATCAGACATGAATTCCCTCCTATGGAGCAGTCCTCAAGTCCAATCCCAGAGCAGTCAGTTTCCCCCATAACAGACATAACACCACTGCACCAGTTGGTCCATTTGGCCTGGCTGACCAGCCATAAAGTTTGCAGGATCCATCACTGGTTAAAACTGTTGATGACAGCCGGGCGTGGTGGCGCACGCCTTTAATCCCAGCACTCGGGAGGCAGAGGTAGGAGGATTGCTATGAGTTCAAGGCCACCCTGAGACTACACAATGAATTCCAGGTCAGCCTGGGCTAGAGTGAGACCCTACCTTGAAAAACAAACAAACAAAATTAAATTAAATTAAAAAAAAAAACAACTGTTGATGACTTTTCTTCCCCAACTGGCTGCATCGTTCTTTCCTGCATCCTGAAAATTAGTCAACAGGGTGGAAGTTTCCAGCTTGGGTCCAGCTTGATATTTCAGTGACCTGCAGCCCAAGTATGTGGAGTCTTCAGCAATTGGGTCTTACATCTAGTTCTAGGGGGCGACCAAGAGCTTTGGCAATAGACTGTGATGTTTTGGGGATGTCAGGGACCTCCCTGACCAACAACTCACTGGAAGGTGTCCCACACCTGGGCTGAAATTGTCTTGCAATAATAATCTATGTAATGAGCACCCTTCTTTTTGTGGGTGTGGGGGGGCGGGTTCAGGAAGAGTCTCACTCTAGCCCAGGCTGACCTGAACTCCTTCTGTAGTTCCACGCTAGCCATGCCATAAGCATCTTTAATCTCCACGTCTCCTATGGCAAGATGGGAGGGTGAGGCAGAAGAATCCCTGGCAGCTCACCTGGCAAACACACAGTAAAAACGAGAGACGCTGCCCAAAGAGGATGGAAGACAAGGCCTAACGCTCAAGGCTGTTCTCTGTTCTCTGTTCTCCACACACACACACAGTGGAACATACACTCACACTTACACACACACACACACACACACACACACACACAGTGGCAGATGAATGTCTTGAGTTGGCTCCATGTGGGAGAAATCAAAATACCAGATTTCTTTAAATTGTATTTATTTGTGTCAGGCATGCTTTTAATCCCAGCACTTGGGAGGCAGAGGTAAGAGTTCGAGGCCACCCTGAGACTACATCGTGAATTCTAGGTCAGCCTGGACTACAGTGAAATCCTACCTTGAAAAACAAACAAACCAAAAAAAAAAAGTAAGAATTTATTTGTAAGTAGAGAGACAGAGAGAGAATGAGAATGGGTGTGCCAGGGCCTAGTTCCACTGCAAACAAACTCAGACACTTGTGCCGCTTTGTGCAACTGGCTTTACAGGGGTACTGGGGAATTGAACCCAGGTCTTCAGGCTTTGCAAGCAAGCACCTTTAACCACTGAGCCATCTCTCCAGTCCCCAAAATGCCAGATTTTGACAGCTTTTAATTTTAATGTTCATTCCCTCTCCCTGCCTGTCTGTCTCTGTCTCTTGCATAAGAAGCAAATATGAAGAGCACAGAGTGTGGTAACACCCCAGGCCAAGTAGCATGTTCAAGACAGCATGGCAGGTGACACCCAGGATGTCAGAGAGTGTGACAGCAGCAGTGGGGACATGAATAGCATAATGCCACACATCAGCGTTGCCAGCAGATCCAGGATAAGTTGGCAATGGGCACAGAAACACCGTCTGGGTCAGGAGATGCCAAGAGGAGCTAGCGTGTTATCATTTGTGCAAGCAACACACAGACGCCACCATGCCTGCTGACACAGGTGGCTGTATCTCCCAGCCATCTTCCTGCCCTTTCACTGACCCCGGCTTGGCAGCCTTTCATGCAGTCGGATTTCCACCTTCTCATCCACACCGTGAAGCACCTTGAGAGGGTCAGTTCTTCAGTGCCAGGAACACAGGTTGCAGGTAGACAAGGCTTGTTACCCATTAACTCAGCAGTGGCCATATGGTTTTTATCTTGTGTGCCTCAGTTTCTCCATTTGTAAATGAGATATAGCCTCATCTTTTAAAGCATGAATAAGATAAAAATTTCAGGCTGGAGAGATGGCTTAGTGGTTAAGGTGCTTGCCTGAAAAGCCTAAGGACCCAGGTTCAATTCTCCAGGACTTACATAAGCCAGATATACAAGGTGGTGCCTGCATTTGGAGTTCATTTGTAATAGCTGGAGGCCCTGCTATGCTCTCTCTCTCTGTCTCTCTCTCAAATAAAAAAATACATAAAATATTAAAAATATTTTAAGGGCTGGAGAGATAGCTGATCAGTTAAGGCACTTGCCTACAAAGCCAAAGGACCAAGGTTCAGTTCCCCAGGATCCACATAAGCCAGATGCACATGGTGGTGCATGGAGTGTGTTTGCAGTGGCTGGAGGCCCTGCTGCACCTATTCATTCTCTCTGTCTCTCTCTCTCTGTCTTTCTCTCTCTCTCTCAAATAAATAAAATATTTTTGGGGTTTTTTTAAATTTTATTTTTATTTATTTATTTATTAGAGACAGAGAGAGGGGGAGAGAGAGGGTGAGAATGGGTGCACCAGGGCCTCTAGCCACTGTAAACGAACTCCAGACGCATGCACCACCATGTGCATCTGGCTTATGTGGGACCTGGAGAATCAAACCAGGGTCCTTTGGCTTCACAGGCATGTGCCTTAACCACTAAGCCATCTCTCCAGCCCTTAAAATATTTTTTAAATAAATAAATACTTTGTGATAAAAAATTCACATATTGAATCTATCAGTTAGAACCTGGACCCATTCATCCTCACTGCTGGTCTTGGCCTTCCCGAGCACTGAGCAGGAATCAGTAGGAGCCCGCTGCCACCTCTGAATGACAGGGGACAGTGCTGCTAAAAAGAAGTGGATGATGAGGTTGTGTGCTTGGTCTTGAACAGCTCTCCAAAGGGAAGCAGTTCTGCTCCCTGGCAAGACCTTTAATGACGCTCAGTTCAACTCTCCTGAAAACAGAGCCAACGACAGAACCCCACTCCTTCCTTCCTGCTTGCCAGAACTGCCACGGAAGTGCCGTGTTTCCACCTTTGGAAGGCCATCTCTTCATTTCCGCTTCATTCTTCCTCAGGCCATCCAGCAGTCAATGCTGATCTTTTCTTTCTCTGACTGGGTTGTGCTGTGAAGCCTAGGCTGACATCAGACTCACTGTGTAGCTGAGGCTAGCCTTGACGCTGATCATCCTGCTTCTGTCTCCCAAGTGCTCAGTCTGCACATGTGCATGACCACACCAGGCTCTGGCACGGACCTCTTCTAAGCCGCAAGTGGACTTTGACTCTGCATGCACGGAAGCAGCCAGGCCACACTGACAACCGCATCCAACAGTGACATCACACAGCAAATGGGTCCCAACATGTGTGAGCACACATGTGAACACATGTGCATACACATACACAAACACACATATGCACACATGAGCACAGGCGTGTGTGAATATATGAGTGTGTACACACACACACACACACACACACACACACACACACACACGTGTCCTATATGAACACATGCATGTATTCGCACCTCCCCCCTCTCTGAGCCCTGGCACTCCCTTTCCTCTCCTCTACTCCCTGTGGCCGGTCCCACACACTCATCTTGCCCCCCTCCCCACCCTGCCAGCCCCTGTTACTACCACTCTGTAACCCTGTGTCCCACTTCCTTGAGCAGACAGCACTCCCCCACCCGGCTTGCCAGCCTCCCTCCCGAAGCCCAGCCGGGGGTAGGGGGAGCTGCTGGATAATGAGTTGAGAACTTCCAGCCTCCCATCTCTCCCTGTGCTGAGTGACACAAATGGAATTCATCTTTAATCATCTGTTAACTCGTTGTCTATTATAGCTCTTTAATAGCACCATAGATATTCTTAATGAAGCATGATTTAAGGTATTTACAGCGCAAGGACCGACAGACATCACTCACAGTGTGCAGGTAATGAGGCGGAAAACGGCTTTTGAATTTCCCCCAAAAGAGAAAGCTCGCAGAGACAGAAAGAGCTTTAGCACAGGGGCAAGGAAAAAAAAAAAGAAGAAGAAGAACGGATTAAAAGCCTTGTGTTGTAAGGTTTGTTTTAAAATGTTTAGGCATTTAAAGTCATTTTAGCTCTTTCGAGGTGTTTGGCTCACGGGGTTCAGCAATTACCACGCGGAGGGGGGCAGACTCAGGTTCTGAGTTCTCCTGGCAGCCACCTCCGGCCTGGTGCCGTCGCCTCTCACTCGGGGTCTAAGGCGGAGCTGGTGGGCTGTGAGTGGCCACAGGAAAAGCAAGCCTTCCTCAGTCCTCACCACCGCTGTCTTCACAGGTGGAGCTCTCAGGCTTAGTGATGGAGGAGTGTCACTATTCCCAGGGGACGGTCACCAGGGGTGACCCTCCAGCCCTGGGCTCATAGTGGCTAGGACTGACTGGAGCCCCTGCTCTTGCTTCACCAAACCCCTAAGCCTTCTCCTGGAAGCCCGTGAGAAGCAGGGGGGGGCACTGAGCCTGGCATTCCACCCAGCCGTCTCTTTGACCAATGAGGAGACTCGAGGTCACCCGGCTTGTTGGTGACTAAGCCAGGACTAAGCCCAGGGATTCCTTTCACGGGAATCCTTCCACCTGCCCATCTAGACAGACTAACTACCTCAGAAAGTGGGGATACAGCAGAGGCTGCTCTTTCCCAAGGCCATGCTTTAAATATAGACATCTCCAGGCTGGAGAGATGGCTTAGAGGTTAATGCGCCTGCCTGCTAAGCCTAAGAACCCGGTTCCAATCTCCAGGTCCCACATTTAGCCAGATGCAAAGTGATGCAAGGGCGCAATGCCACACTTGACCACAAGAGGGCGCACACATCTGGATTTCGTTCACAGCAGCTGAGAGACTGCTGGCGCACCCATTCTCTATCTGTCTTCCTCTCCCTCTCTCTCTGTCTGTCTCCATTTGTGTCTCTCTCTAAAAATAAAAAATAATATAGACATCTCCAAGGCAAGAGGGACTTCCTCAAGGGGTTAGGGTTACAACACGACAGGAAAGGCTCCACAGCTCTGAGTTCCAGCTCTGACTGTCTGGTGGCCCTTGGAACAGACTTCCTGACCTGTGTATACCCTTTCTCAGCCTCAGAGGGTGCCAGTCCCTGTCCTTTTTGTTGTCAAGGAAAGCTTTGATGAAACATGGCTTGGGGGGGAATGAAGCAGAAGTGACTGTCACTCAGGATGGTTGAGTGGCGCTAGTTTATCCAGAAACCCACTTCATAAAGATCCCTCCTCCATGTCACCTCCAAAGAAAAGAGAGGGCAGATTGTAATGAGGCAAAATGGAAAGGAGTCATACAGGAACCTTTACTGAGTTACACGATGGTGTTTCTATCTGTTGGGTTTTGTTTTGTTTGGCCAAAGATAGTGATTGAACCTACAGCTTCAGGCATGCTAGGAAAGCATTCGGCCACTGTTTAATTTTTAAAAATTATTTATCATTTATTTGCAAGGAGAGAGAGAGAATAGACATATCAGGGCCTCTTGTTCCTACAAACGAACTCCAGACACATGCACCACTTTGTAAATCTGACTTTACATGGATGCTGGGAGATTGAACCAGAGACATCAGGCTTTCAAGCAAGCACCTTGAACTGTGAGCCATGTCGCCAGCCCATTATTATTATTATTATTATTATTATTATTTTTATTTTGAGACATGGTCTCACTAAGTTGCCCAGGCTGAACTTGAACTCACTCTGGCCAGATCTGGAGCTAGCTATCCCCCTGCCTCAACCTATTGAGTAGATGGGATTAAAGGTCTATACTACTGGACATTTTCCTACCAAGCAGAGCCTTGTGGTCTGCATGTCCTCCTGCCAAAGTCTCATCACTTACAGTAACTTCATTTTCTTTCAGCTGAAAATGCCAGCTTATAGCTGCACAGGCGTCTGTGGAGAATTTCCGGGGCCTCGTCTTGGGTTTTCTTCTGTAATTATTCCCAGGACCATCTGAGCTGTCCAGTTAATTATTTCCAAAGTTTCTTTCTTTCCCCCTCCCAATGGCATCAGTGAGGATTCTGTGCTTTCTAGGGAAGATCTGAGAGAACTCTCTCTGAAGACAGAAAATCCAAGCCCCTACAAGACAGAAGTGACTGTCAGAAATGTCACTTCAGGGCTGGAGAGACTGCTTAGCAGTTAAGGCTCTTGCCAGCAAAGCCAAAGGACCCTGGTTCGACTCCCCAGTACCCTGGTAAAGCCAAATGCACAGGCGGCATGTATATCTGCAGTTCATTTTCAGTAGCTAGAGGTTCTGATGTGCCATTCTCTCTCTTTGTCTCATAAACAAACAAACAAACAAATAAAATATTTTTAAAAGAAATGTCATTTCAGAGTGGTGCTGGGAGAGATAAGAGGGGCCAGAGGCACAGCTGGAACTGGGGGTCTTGGAATGTCTTTTGGTTCTCTCCTTTGATCTCTGTCAGTCATGTCCCTCATGCTATGACAAAATACCTGACAGAAACAACTTGAGGGAGGAAAGATTTATTTGGGCTCAAGGTTTCAGGGAACACAGCCCAACAGGGTGGAAACAGCACAGCCAAGTCCATGGCTGAGGGAGCATGTGGCAGCCCTCGCCTCTTGGCTGATAAGGAAGAAAAGCACTAGACTGGAATCCAAGAGGGGGCTCCACCCTGATGGTCCACCAGCTAGGTCCCAGGTTCCACAGGGTCCACAACCACCCCAAACAGCACCCCAGGCTGGGGCCTGAGTGCCAGACACAGCAGGCTGTGGGAGAGATTTCACATTCAAACCACAGCAGCCTTGAATGCCAGGCACCTCGGGCTTTGCAGGGAGTGCAGGAGTGGTGCTTGTCAAATACCAAGGTCATTATTGTGTAAGGGTCTTTCTGAGAATCAATGTGTGAAATGCTACTCAGCTCTCCAAAAACATCCACTTGAGACCTGGCCTAATGAAGCATAACATGCTTCTCTCTCTCCCTCTCTCTCTCCTTCTCTCCCCCTAGATGATTTCTTTGTGATTTTTCTAGATGATTCCATCTACCGGTTGGCCATATATCAGGTCACTGAGCACTATCACCTGTACCTCATGTTCCCAGGGCCTGGCTTCTCCTATCTTATTCCATGCCATTAGGAAATGCTTCTAAGCAAAGCATGTGTGTGACACTTAGATGGAGCCATCAGTTTCCTAGGAAACTATCCCCTTTAGACACGCTCTGCTGCCTGGTATCGTTGGGATCCAGCTGCCTCCATTGGCCTTCTTCCTCAGTCTTCCTGTGATGCCCCTTTCCCTCCATGATGGTGCCAGCTGAGGAGCGCCTAACCAGGACCAGCTACATACTTTGTGGGGCCCACTGTAAAAAGTGACCCCCTAGTTCAAACTGTCGAGAATTTTCAACCAGAGCATTCAAGCACTTGACCCTTGTATGTGCAGGACCCTGTGCTGTTGTGCAGGTTGGACACCCATGAAGCCCACCTTACTGTCAATGTACTCAGAATGACCCTATACACCCTATCTGTGGCTCTGTAGACCTACTGGGTTCTGGGTCCAGTGACAGAGGCCAGATACTTGAGTTTTACCATGATTGTGTTGCACCTCAGCTTCATGTGTGTGAGTGTGTGTATGTGTGTGTGATGTTGAGTGTGTATAAATGTTCATAGGTGCAGATGTATATGTGTATATAAATGTTCAATGTGTACAGATACATAAATGTTTTCATATATGTGTATAGTTGATGCCAGGTGTCTTTCTTGATCTCCCTCAACCTTACTTTTTTGTGAAAGAGAGAAAAGAGAGAATGGGAGAGAGTTTGATCTGTGAATGAATATATGTGTACATGGCATTGCATGCTTGCATCACTTTTGTGGCTAAACATGGGACCTGGAGATTTGATGCTTCACAGGTGTGCTTTCTAAGCCATCTCCAGCCCTCAACCTTACTTTTTGTTTTGAGACAGGGTCTTGGGCTGAACCTCTAGCTCACTGATTTGGGAGACTAGCTAGCCAGTGAGCTCTTGGGCCTTTCTGTATTGCCTCCTTAGCAGTGGGATCACAGTCAAATGCCACCATGCCCAGCATTTTAGCTAGGTCTTGAGGATCTGGGTCTAAAGTCAGAGTCTCATGCTTGCACAGCAATCACTTTACCCACTGAGCCATCTCCCCAACCTGACCCTGAGATGTTTAAGGCCCTCTCGCTGATTCCATGAGAGGCTTCTGGGTTTGCCATTGTCCCTCTATGAATACATGTGGCACCTCCTTGTGCTGGCACCTTCCATCACTGTTTTGCATCCACTACACCCAGAGACTTCTTAAAATATTTAATTTAATTTGGGACCTGCCAGATTTGCCACTGCAAACAACAAGCATTCTTTGTACATATGGTTTTACAGGTAGGTGCCTTCTTTGACTTTGCCAGCAAGTGCCATCCCTAAGCCATCCCTCCAGCCCTACCCAGAGGCTTTTTAAAGATGGCTACCATTATTCTCTTTGATCTCATTTCTTAATGATCTCTTCCTGAAAGTCACCATCTACCCAGAACCCATTGTGAATGGATCGCCCACAGGTTTCCCCAAACCTTTTAGAGCAATTTGTATTTCCAACCTGTCTCACCTCTAGAAATAATGAACCAGGAGTTGACTCCCCACCGTGTAGGTTAGCAGTTCCTTTCATGTGTGCTCACCACTACCTTTTCATGCGTTGGGAAGTCACTCCAGCCTCACCTCCCAGGATTCCATGACCAGCACTGTGTCTGACCACACCTCTTCTGCTGGCCCTTTGCAGTCCTTGTATTGGATCATGTGGGTCATGTGGGTGGTCCTTTCCATAGCATAGCCCCCTTCTCCCCCCACCCCCCGCACCGCCCCCAGTGAGCCTGGTGCCTCCAGCTTCTGGGCTCAGGCTGGGACTGATTTATTTCATGTGCAGTGACTCGCCAGTGAAGCCCGACTCTTCATTGGCTTTCTACAACGTTCCTTTCCATAAGAACCCAACAGATTAAGAAGGTATAGATACCCTGGACAGAGTCTCGGATTCCATCCAGGTCAGCAGAGGGAGGCCTGAGAGCCCAGCCAAAGGGGGCCCAGGAGCATAAGTCCCCTTGAAGAAGGTACACAACCTCCCTACAGGCCAATTTTCTCAGCTTTAGAATGCAATGATAGTGCTGAGCTGTATGTTAACAGGCTGTGGAGTTAAACCAGGCAAGGGAAATGAAGTGTTGGTGTAATCATAAACATGTCTGGTTCAGGGTAGTTGCTATTTTTTCTTATACTCTTGTATTACTGATTGAATTAATTTATACTGCCAGGGTTCACTTTTATTTTTGAGATAGGGTCTCTCTATGCAGCCCAGGCTGTTCTCTCACTCTGCCCCTTTCACGTTGGGATTACAGGACTGAGCTACCATACCCTACTCAGGTTTCATTTTTAAAAATGTATTTACGTATTTATGAGAAAGAGAGCACATGGGGACACCAGGGCCTCCTGCAGCTGCAAACAAACTCCAGATACATGCACCCACCACCACTTTGTGATTGTGGCTGTGTGTGGGCACCAAAGAATCAAACCTGGGCTAGCAGGCTCTGCAAGCGAGCAAGTGTCTTCAACAACTGAGCCATCTTCTCAGCCCCTCAGCTTTCCCTTTCTGTAGAAAGACATTGCCTTAAGGGTGGTCAATTCCTTGGCAGTGATGGTCATTTATTCTATTGTACGCGTGTTTCATCCCTGCATTCAGCTTGCTTGCTTACTGCACACCATGTGGGTGTAGTCACATGTTACTCATTGACAGTGACATGTTCTGAAAAATGGTTCTTTAGTCAATTTCACCATGGTGCAAACATCCTGGAGTGACCTGGTATTCATCTATCAAGCATATACAACCTGCAGGCTAAAGATAACATAAAACCGTAAACTTACTTAGAACATGAAATGTTTCTATTTTTTTTTTTTTAAATAACCAGAGCGCATGGGTCCTCAAGTGTGAACACTGTAAATGGCAATGTCATGTCATTGTGTCTAAAGGCTGGACATGACTGAATGGTGTAGGTCAATCGACCATGTGGCCTCTCCCTGTAATCAAGAGACAGTAAACATAAGCTTTCTGAAAAAACCACTACCAACATAACAGGGCATGCTATTTTACAGAGAGAGTGTGTGTGTGTGTGTGTGTGTGTGTGTGTGTGGACAACTTTAATCAGGTATTATTCCTCACATCATCCACCTTTTTTAGAAATTTTTTTTTTTGTTTTTCTTTATTTATTTGTCAGAGAGAGAAAGAGGCAGGGGGTAGGAAGAGGATGGACACACCAGGGCCTCCAGCTGCTGCATGTGAACTCCAGACACGTGTGCCACCTTATGCATCTGGCTTACGTGGATCCTGGAGAATCGAACCTGGGTTTGCAAGCAAGCACCTTAAGTACTAAGCCATCTCACCATCCGCCCATCCACCTTTTTTCAGTCATATTCTCTCATTGGTCTGGAGTTCACCAGTGAGGCTAGGCTGGCTGGCCAGCATGCTGCAGGGCCCTCCTGTCTCCAGCTCCCCAGTGCTGGGATTACAAGTGTGCTTTACTCTGCACGGCATTTTTACTTGGCTTCTGGGGATCAAGCTCAGATCCTCGGGTTTGTGAAGCAAGCATGTTACTGACTGAGCTACCTCCCCAGCCCTCTACAAAGTTTTCATAAGTAGGAGTATGCCCTAAAATTACAATAAATGGGACAGTGAATATATAATACAGTAACAGAGCCGTTTGGTATCATTCGTCCAATATTAGGGACAGAAGAAAATTGTCTACATCACACCTTTATCAGACTGGCAGCAGAGTAGGCTTGTTTATACTGGCCTTAAAGCAGACACATCCATAATGTGATACACTGCCGAATTTTATTTTGTTTTATTTCATTTTATTTTGAGACAGGGTATTATTATGTAAGTTGGCCTCAAACTTGCAATGTTCCTGCCTCAGCCTCCCTAGTGCTTGGATTACAGGCCTACAACATGAGGCAATGATCCACAGGGGTTTTTCAGTCCCGTTAAAATCTATTTTTTAATTTTTATTTATTTGCACATGTGTGTGTGCGTGCGTGCATGCATGCATGTGTGTGTGGGGGGGGAGCCTCCTGGCACTGCAAACGAATGCCAGACACATGTGCTACGTTTTGTGTCTGGCTCTACATGAGTACTGGGGAACTGAACCCAGGTTGGCAGGCTTTGCAAGCAAGCACACTTAACCACCGAACAATCTCTCCAGCCTCCCATTATAATCTTAAGGGACTGCTGTCATATCCACAGCCCATCTTTGACAGAAATGTCATCATGTGGTTCATGGCTATATTCAGTAGAGGTCCCTGAGAGCCATGGGGGAGCTCCCCCTGTATTGGGTGGGAAGCAAACCCACCCAAACCCAATCCCGTACCACTAGTCCATCACACAGACATTATCTCAAGGGACTGATTCACATTCTGCCCCATGAAGTCTGTGCAAAGAAGAACTGGCAGATTTCCCCAAGATCCTGTCACTCTGAGAAAGTGTCAGTAGGCAGAAGAAATTCAAAGTCCTCCCGCTCACAACTCCCTGATATGAGAAGCAGGTTGCTCTGGGACCGCCAGCCAATGGGCCACATTTCAAGCACACCTCTGATAAAGTCCTGTGTTTTGCTCAGTCGGGTTATAAAATCCTAGAACCCCCTTGGTCACTTTAGTGGGTGACATGGATGAAAGCAAACAAAATCTAACACGCGGAAAGTCTTTGGCAGTGTGATCACCACTGGACAGGATCTCTCTGATCCTCTGAGCCTTTCCAGAATTGGGGGAATCTATTCCTGGCTTTGGAGCATAGGACTGTGACTCTCACCCACAGAAGTTCTTCCCAAGCCAATGTCTTACTGACAGCAGACCCGACTCATTCTGTGGGATTCTTTGAATGAAGTCGCTCCCTCAACATTGGGAGAAGACTTAGAAAGCATACAGCGGCTCCCTTCATATGCCTCCACCCAGAGCGTTCAAGAGCCCAGCATGCACTGGGGTAACAGGTTACGTTACCTCCCCAGCTTCAGCCTCATCAGATGAGATGGGACACTCTGGGCTCCTTGACATGCACGAGCTGGAGGGTAGAAGAGAAAGTACCAGAACAAATCCTAAGTGGGGCACATGTTTACACCTGGTTTTGTACTCCACACAAGACCGAAAACCCCATACCAGGTTCACAGTGGAAGTGTGTGGGACCAGCCAGGATTTGCCCTGTGCTTTCAGTAGGAACTGTATTTCACACACCAGGTCAGATCACCCTTCGTTCTAGCCCATTCTTGAAAGATTGTCCATCTATTACAGTAACCCGTCCATTGTCTTAATATCTCTCTGAGAAAGAGGAGCGTGAACTTCATGTCACCCACTGAACGTGAGAGACAGAGGCCTGGATGAAACTAGCTCTGTAGCCCATAACTTCCACCTGCCCCAGACATCCCCGTCTCTCTGTCATCACCTCCAGGCAGTGGCACCTTCCAGATTGCTGAGCAAGACACCCAGTGACAAGTTCATGCCTGGCCTCTTGCTGAAGGGCAGGGGCCCCTCTCTAGAGCTTCCTGCTGGGCCGTTGACCAAGGTTCATGTGCTGCAGTGTGCCCAATTCTCAGGTGACCGACTCTGCCTCCACGGGCTGAGCGACCAGCCCAGCCGCTCACCCCCATGAAGATGAGCCTGGTCACCCCAAACGAGTGTGAAAAACGCCGCCTTTGCAGGCCGGAATCTGAGAGAAATTGGAAAGCTGCTGCTAGCTCCGTCCCCACTCTCTTCTCATGTTTGCTGTTATTTTTTTAACACTTTTTTTCCCCTCATAAAAGCACTATCCTCTTCCCCAGAGCTCGCCTGTAGCGAAGGCATGGGCTGTACAACTGCAATTATTTCAGAGAACAGATGGAGCGAGGAGCAGAAAGTCTGTTAATAGTAATAGAAACGCTACATGTTAACCTGGACTGCACATGATGACAGTCCCATGACTACCCGTTCTGTTCCCACCAGCTGGGCACCCAAAGGAGGAAGGAGATATTCACAAACACAGCCATCAGCCACGTAGCCACCTAAAGTTAGAACTCAAATTCCTTCACACTAGGGGCCCTGGCGACCACAGCAGCTTAAGCCCAGAGCACAGGAAGCCACGTACATCTCTGTGCCAGGCCTAGAGGCGGGGTGGGGGATGGGAGATTGCCCAGGATCAGGCCCATCCATCAAAGCATCTTAGGTCAACTGAGACCCAGGCCTGGCTTTTAGGCAAATGCTGAACTTGCCAGCCCCAGCCAAGAGCCCACTTACCTTTACTTTCAATGGATGTCTTTGATGGGAGGCTCTAGAGCTGCTCTTGACTTTCTGGGAGAGTTAGCATGACAGGCCAGGGCCTTCAGGTCACCCTTGCAGAGGCCCTGTAGTGAGCGGCCCAGTGAGGGGCCTTCCCAGCTATGGGACCATACAATTATCTTCCCTTTCTACAACATGAAGAAACAATGTCTTATTAAAACAAGGGAAATTCATTTTTTTTTTAATTAATTAATTAATTTATTTGATTGAGAGAGAGGCAGATAGACAGAATGGGTGTGCCAGGGCCTCGAGCCACTGCAAACGAACTCCAGATGCATTCACCACCTTGTGCATCTGGCTTATGCAGGCACTGGGGAATCGAACCTCGGTCCTTTGGCTTCTCAGGCAAGCACCTTAACTGCTAAGCCATCTCTCCAGCCCCCATTTTTTTCCTGTGTATATGTATGTATGTGCCTGGAGGTACAATGCATGTGTGTGTGTGTGTGTGTGTGTGTGTGTGTGTATGTGTGTGTGCATGTGGAGGCCAAGAGACAACGTGAGGTCTCATCCGTGGGAATGCATCTATGTCTTCTTGACACAGGGTTTCTCATTGGCTTGAAGCTCAGCAATTAGGTTAGACTGACTGGCCAATGAGCCGCTAGGATCCTCCTGCCTTCGCATCCCTAGTCCTGGGTTTACAGGCCCATGTCACCATGCCTGGCATTGTTATGTGGTTTTTAGAGATAGACCTCGGTTTCTCATGCTTGCAAGGCAGGCACTTTTCCACTTGAGCTATTTCCCACAGCTGCTCAAGACTATTTCTCTTCCTTCCTTCCTTCCTTCCTTTCTTCCTTTCTCCCTTTCTTCCTTCCTTCCTTCCTTCCTTTCTTTCTTTCTTCTTCCTTCCTTCCTTCCTTCCTTCCTTTCTTCCTTTCTTTCTTCTTTCTTTCTTTCTTTCTTTCTTTCTTTCTTTCTTTCTTTCTTTTTCTTTCTTTCTTTCTTGAACCCCAACAGACTGGTCTTTTTCTATGAGAGAGCAAGAGTGAGAGAGAGAGAGTAAGCAAGGTAATTGGCCAGGGCCTCCAGCCACTGTAATCGAACTCCAGACGCATGTACCACCTTGTGCACTTGTGTAACCTTGTGCATGCATCACTTTGTACATCTGGCTTATGTGGGATCTGGGGAGTTGAACATGGGCCCTTAGGCATTGCAGGCAAACACCTTAACTGCTAAGCCATCTCTCCAGCCCAAGAACTATTTCTTAAGGGTGTGGTCATCCTTGCCTATGAGAATATCATAATCTATTAAGAGGGACCAAGAGATACCCAGGGATCACCACATGTACAGTGAGATATGGAGGTGCCTAGGCAAGGTGCAAGCAGGATAGTATTGGGGTTCATTATGATTTGGGTTGTTCAGTCTAAGAGAATCTGAGTGTTCATGGGGGGGTGGGACATGATGTGGAGGATGAGGAGGATGGTCTGCTGGACAGAAACCAGAGCAAAGAGCCCAAGTCATGTTGGAAACCAGAAATGCCCCCATGTACACAAGCATCCGTGAGGGTCCAGGTGTGACATGTGTGCTGACAGCCTGAGTCTGTGGCCAGCTGTAGCTGTCATTTTTACAGTCCATCTAGAGCATCCTTCTCTCAACTCCAAACCCAGGGCCCTCGGGCCTGTACTATGGCGTGATTATAGTAAGCACCGCAAACCGGTACTCATTTTACGTACTCGTTAATGCATTGACTCATTCATGTATTTGTCTATGTGTATGGGGAGGTGGGAGGGTAGGCACAAGCATGCCATGGTGTGTGTGTGGGAGTCAGAGGATACTAACTTCAGGTATTCATCCTCTTCTTGTTTGGAACAGAGTCTCCCTTGTTCACTGCTGAGTGCACCAGGTTAGCTGGTCCACCTGAAAACTTCTGGGGTCTCCTGTCTGCACCTCCCGTCTCCCCATAGGCATGCTGGGATTACAAACACTTGTACTGTCATGTCGGGCTTTATGTGGATGCTGGAGATTCGAACTCCACTCCTCACACTGACAGTGCAAGTGCTTTCCCCACTGAGCCATCTCTATTTACTTTTTTTTTTTTAATAACTGAAGATTTCTTTTTAAAATTTTTATTTATTTATTTGGGAGACAGTCAGACACAGAAAGAGAGAGGAACAGACACAGAGAGAAAAACAGAAAGACCAGAGATAGGCAGACAAAAAGAATGGGTGCAGCCTCCAGCCACTGCAAAAGAACTCCAGACACATGCGCCACCTTGTGCCCCTAGCTTACATGGGTCCTGGAGATCGAACCTGGGTCCTTTGACTTTGCAGGCAAGTGCCTTAACTACAAAGCCATCCCTTTAGCCCTCTATTTAGTTTTTGAGAGTTAATGCTCTAAGACATCCCTGGATTACTCTCCTGGTCAGCCAGAGCCACAGAGGTGGGGAAAAGGAGCCCAGGGGAGATGGTAGTCAGGACGCCGTTGAAGTAGAAGAGGGCAGGGCTCCCAGAGACCTCACTCACGGGGGTGTCAGAAGGAATAAGGAGAGACCAGAGTGGATCCCACAGACTGTGACCTCAGAAACCGATAGGAAGTGGAGAGGGATGAGTCTAAAAATGAGCGCTCGGTGCCTGGCAGTGTCAGAGTTGTTCACAGGAAGGGGTGATTGGAGGAGGAACGGGCGGGGCGTGCATCTGCCTGGGCCTCTGTAGCAGGCAATGTCCCCTGTGATCGCTCCAGAAATGACCAGCTGTTTGGGTCACTGAGGGCTTTTCCTTTTCCCTCTGCTCCCTCCTCCCTTGCAGCATGCATAGTATTCCCATTCTTCATTCCTTGTGCAGTGATTTCCACTGCCTGCTTGGCGGCCAGTAAAGCTTTGACATTTAAATTAGATCACTCCGCTTAATTAAGACCAAAAAAAAAAAAAAAGTTGCAGTGCTGCAAGAGAGGGACGAAACACGTGAGCTCTGAAGGAAGGACAGGACAGTGAGCTGGTCAGGATTTGAACTCCCCTCTTGACGTGCCAGCAGTCTCTTGGCACGCAGCCACCGGAGCCCAGTGAGAACATTCCTTCCCTCCGACATCTTGAGCAGGCAGATGCGGTAGGGGGACCAGCATCCCCAGAGGACTGGGCAGCATAGTGGCAGGCAGCCCACGATGCAGGGACTCTGGAGCACACTGGCAAGGAGTACATCCTGGCAATATGCATGCTGCAAATTACCCAGTACCCAGAGGCTTAGGTGTGTAGGAATCCGCAGCACACAAACAAACACCATCTTGTTGTGAATAGACATCAACTCCAGGGACTAGGGGGTGTGGCTCAGTGGTAGTGCACAGGCCTAGGATGGGTGAGGCCCTGGGTTCCATCCACAGCACCTGGAAAAAAAATTCAACCCAAACCTGTCCTTCTACCTCATCCACCCTACTGCTCTGCTGAACTGTGCAAAAGAAGAAGGGTGGAATTTGGAGGTGAGGGACATGGCTCTGAGTTCCAGAAAAGCTCTTCTATTCAGTGACTGGAATTTGTTGGTTGTACCCCATGCATTGGGCACCATTCTGAGCATTGTTAATTCAATGTGCATCATGACTTAAGAGAAATATGCTATAATTATCATTATCTCCATCTGATACATAGTGAATGTGATGCCCAGTGTTTGGGCAACTTGCCCACGGTAGCACAGCAGCTGAGTAAGAAATTCAAGACCAAGACCGATGCCCTGCCTGTCAACTCAGAATCATCTTCTATACTTTAGAGGATGCCCCCTGCATCGACCTCTTATTTCCAGTTTTATGACTCTGGTCCTACCAAATCCTGAACCTTAACTGATCCGAACCCTTGTCAACAGCCAGTATGAACTGCAGCCTCAGCTCTATGTAAAATCATTCTTAGTTCCTTCTCATCAAATACCACTTTCTCAGGCCGGGCTGTGCAGCTCAGTGGTAAAGTGCTTGGCTAGCATGTGTGAGGTCATGAATGCCATTGTCAACACTGCACACTCACACGCACACCACCACCACCACCACCAACAACAACAACCTTTTCTATGCAGATATGCACCCACCCACCACACCCTCCTCTGGGCTCCCACAGTCTCTTTGTTTGCATCTCTAACCTGAACTGTGACGGGTCACATGGTACTGTCACTGCTAACATAACCATCTGTCTCCCTCGGTGACTTGTAAACCGCTTGAGGCAGGGTATCAGATGTGTCCCCAAGGAGCTGAAGTAGCTAAAGGCACTTGGCTTGAACAGAAGGTGGTTGGAGAATGTGTTAACTGTCTTCCAGGGTCTGAGGCTGCTGTGTGCAAGAAGGGCAGGGCCTATGCTATCGTCACGTTTGAAGAACGTGTGTTTTCAGAATATATATGTATTTTTTGGCTCCATGAGACATAGCTGGTTTCTAAGGATCTGGGCCAAGCCCTAATGAGTGATATTCCCAGAAGGGAGGGACACTCGTGACCTAGAAATCATAGAAGATGATGCTTAGTTCCTGCTAGGTTTCCCATGAGGAAACATTTCTTCTAGTCCTTCCACCACTTTGGGATTCTGCAGTCAGTCTCATTCCGGGATGGGCTTAATCTTCCTAGGAACACAGACAGAGAGGAGGACCGGAAGGCCACATTGCAGGTACCACAGCTCCACAATGGTTCCCCAAGCCACTCCAGGCTGGTGGAACTAGGCATTTGGAAGAAAGTCTTCCTGCCATCAGGGCAAGGCTGCTGCAGGAACCACCAAGACCAAGTGCTATTTGTTCTTGAGAACAAAACCTGACCTCTCGCTTCTTGCTCAGTCTCAAAACTACTGCCACACAGCCAGGCATGGTGGCGCACGCCTTTAATCCCAGCACTGGGGAGGCAGAGGTAGAAGGATCACCGTGAGTTCGAGGCCACCCTGAGAATACATAGTGAATTCCAGGTCAGCCTGAGCCAGAGTGAGACCCTACCTCGAAAAACCAAAAAGTAAAAAGAAAATGACATACGTGTCACTCTGAATGTGTTCTGGGTACACAGAAGGAAAATCTTTACCTCCAGAGCTGAAGGGTGCCTTTCATGTGACAAGTCTGGAGACTGGACGTCCTGACCTGATGTGTGCTCTTTATGTCTCTGCTTTATCATTGTTAGTACACAGCATTTCAATTTCATGTTTGTCCCTTCTTGGTCACAAGCTTGCTACTACACACTAGCGTCATATGCACGTTCCAGGCAAGAAAAAGGAGAATGGGAGAAAGTAACAAAAGAACCAACAGGGCTGGAAAGATAGTTCAGTGGTTAAGGTGCCTGCCTGCAAAGCCTAAGGACCTGGGATTAATTCCGCAGTACCCACGAAAAGCCATATGCACAAGGCGGCACATGCATCTGGAGTTCATTTGCAGCGGCTAGAGGCCTGGTATGCTTATTCTCTCTCTCTTTCTGTCTCTCTCATAAATAAATAAATAAGACAAATATTTTTTTAAATACACCAAATGTTTTCTCCTAGTAACTTTGCTTTTAATTCAGGAAGACATCCCTCCCCAGAGATTTTTCTCATACTTCTTGGCCAGAATGTGTCCTCACTCCAGTGAAGTAGAGGCTTAAAAAAAACAGTAGCTATTTTTAAAAATAAAATTAATATTTTTATTTATTTGCAAGCAGAGAGAGATAGAAGAGAGACAGAGAAAATGGGTGTCCCCGGGCCTCCAGCTGCTGCAAATGAACTCCAGATGCATGTACCACTTTGTGCACCTGGCTTTATGTAGGTACTGGGGAATTGAACCTGGGTCATTAGGCTATGCAGGAAAGTACATTAATCGCTGAGCAATCTCTCCAGCCCTCCAGTAGCATTTAAATTTTTAAAAATATTTTTATTCATTTATTTGAGAGAGAGTGGGAGAGTATGGGCACACCATGGCCTCTTTCCACTGCAAATGAACTCCAGATGAATGTACCACTTTATGCATCTGGCTTTATGTGGGTACTGGGGAACTGGACCCAAGCCAGCAGGCTTTGTAAGCAAACATCTTTGTCCACTAAGCCATCTCTCCAGCCCAGAATTTTAGCTTTTCAGTGTCTGGTGTGGAGGAAGGGAGGGAGAAGGAGTAGTTGATTCATCCAGTGGTGATGGTTTGACTCTGAAATGTTCCCACAGGATCATGTTTTGGGCATTTGTTCCTGATTTTTGTCACCATTTTGGGAGACTGTGGAACCATTAGGAGGTGTGGCTGATGGAGGCAAGTGACTAGGGGGCGGGCCTTTGAAGATTAGAAGCCCAACTCTTGGTTCCAGTCCCTTGTCTCTGGGTCCTGACCCATTGTAATGTGAAAGGTCTCCACCACATGCTCCAGCTGCCATGAAAACCATCACACCTCTGCCATGACAGACTGAGAGCCTCTGAAACTATGAGCCCAAATCAATTTTTCTCCCATAAGCTGTTTCTGTCCAGCATTTTGCAACACAAAAGTATTCAGCTGTGCTGGAGAGATAGCTTAGTGGTTAAGGTGCTTGCCTGAAAAGCCTAAGGACCCGTGTGTGACTCTCCAGATCCCACGTAAGCCAGACTCACAGAGGCGAGGCAAATGCAAGGTTGCACATGCCCACTAGGTGGTGCAAGTGTCTGGAATTTGATTTCAGTGGTTGAGGCCCTGGCAAGCCAGTTCTCTCTCTCTCTCTCTCGCTCTCGCTCTCGCTCTCTCTCCCCCCCCCACTAAAAATAAAAAATAAAAAATTTAAAAGTATTCAGTAAGTACACACCTCTTCCCAACATGTCCAAGTGTGGAGGTTCATCTTCACTGTCAACTGATGGGATTCAGAATCACCATGGAAACCACCTGTGGGTGTGTCCGTGAAGGCATTGTTTCCAGAGAGGCTTAACTGAGCGAGGAAGAACCACCCTGAATGTAAGCAGCACCATCATAGGGTTGGGACCCCATACGGAATAAAAAGGAGAAAGTGGGCAGGGTACCAGCATTCATGGCTCTGCTTCCTGACTATAGACATAAGATGACCAGTCACGTCCCACTCCTGCTTCCATGCGTGTGTCCCACCAGGAAGAATGGACTATATTTGCTTGATCTGTGAGCCAAAGCAAACTCCTCCCTCCCTAAAGTTGTGCCTTGTCAGGTATTTGGTCACCGCAACAAGAAAAGTACCTGGTAACACAAAGCATGCTGGGAGTGTGTGAAGTCTCCCCTGTCCCCCAGCCCAGATACTCCTTCCTCAGCAACATGTAGAGAAAGTATGGCCCACCAGCTAGACACCCACCCGAGCTGGGAGCCAGTCCTGGGAATGAGAAGATTTCAGGGCAGCGCCCAGACACAGCATCCGGACAGGTCCATTGGCCCAGCCGGGAGCAGCTGCTCGGCACAGCCTCCCAGGAAGAAGACTCTTAACTAGATTTCCCATGCAGAACTTGGTGGGGGTGGCTCAAACCTCCACCCACTGCAGGCTAAATTTGTGTTCCACCCAGCATCATCACGAGCAGCGGGAGCCTGGGACGGCTGTGTTTGTACTTCCGCTGCTCCATGGGTGCTCGAGTCTTGTCATGTTCAAGGCCAAAGCACCGGGATCCTAGCTGAGGCCAGGAAATCCCGACTTCCTCCTGACATGAGACACATACCCTCCCCCACCCACCTTAAGGCTGGGTGCATGAGCAGGAAAGTGACTGTCATGGGTGGATTTGGCAAGAATCTGTGGGATCCACACTTTAGGGTTGTATTGGAGCACCCCTCCCAACCCCCACCCCGACCCAACACCTGGGGCATCTAACTCAAACCTCTACCAGGGAAGTGAGGTTTTATTGGGCGCAGGATTTGAGAGGCAGGTGAGGGCCTCATGCTATGTCATGTAACAAGACATAACAACTTATACAGCCATTAGTATCATCATAGGGTCACCCCCCCCCTTAAGGCTTCACCTCCAAGCTCCGTGAACATGAATGTGCGGCTTAAGTTTCAAGCACATACACCCTTAAGGCCCACGCACCCTCCCCGTGTAGCATGAGAAACTTTTCTGCTGTTTTCCCGCAAAGGATGATGAGGAGGCACACAGAGATAACACTGGCTCGTTTGAAGAGCCCTCGGATGCCTGGATGTGGTGGTGCACACCTTTAATCCCGGCACTCAGGAGGCTGAGGTAGGAGGAGCGCCATGAGTTTGAGGCTACGAAGTGGATTCCAGTTCATCACGGACTAGATTGAGGACCTACCTCAATTTAAAAAAAAAAAAAAAAGGAAGGAAGGAAGGAAGGGAGGGAGGGAGGGAGGGGGAGGGAGGGAGGAGGGAGGAAGGAAGGAAGGAAGGAAGGAAGGAAGGAAGGAAGGAAGGAAGGAAGGAAGGAAGGAAGGAAGGAAGGGAGGGCTCTGTTGGGTTCTGATGGACTGGCCCTAGGATGGTTTTGATAGGGGCCGGTGGCTTGGTCTGATATAGAAGGAGGTTGTAGTTGTGACCTCTGGCAAGGCTAGAGTTGATTGAAGAATGCCATTTGTTTTGTTTGAAGGATTGCCTTTTAAAAGAAATAGCCAGTTCTGGGAGGCATAGTTTCTCCAAGTCAGAAAATTATCAGTCAAAGCATCAGAAAATATAAAAATCGGGCTGGTGAGATGGCTTAGCAGTTAAGGTGCTTGCCCTACAAAGCCAAAGGACCCAGGTTCAGCTCCCCAGGACCCGTGTAAGCCAGATACACAAGGTGGCGCATGTGTTTGCAGTTTGTTTGCAGTGGCTGGAGACCTGGCATACCCATTCTTTCTCTCTCTCAAATAAATAAATTAATATTTAGTGAGGGGGAGGGAATTATCATGGTTTATTGTCTATAATTATGGAAGTTGTCAATAACAAAAATATTTTTTTAAAAGAGAAGATGGGGACAGATTCTGATATTTTAAAAAAAGAAAATATAAAAATAAATTTTATGACTAATTTGGGCCTCATTTCAGTACTTTCAGGACTCAGGAGCTACTGAAATCCAGTCCCATTCTGTCTTAAGGTTACTTTTATTACTTCTGTCTGACTGGGAAAGGCAAGCACACTCAGATTCTTCTAATGCCCAGGTAGAAGGAGGGGGCCTTAGAGATTCTCAAGTTCATTTCTGTGTTGGGAAAGTCAGTCCCCCAGTTTCTCAGCCCAGGATCTGTTTTAATCTTTGTATCACTGTGATCAGCGTGGCTGAAGGAGGAATGTTTTATTTTGGCTCACAGTTTCAGAGGGCTGTCTGTCTATTGTGACAGGAAAGGCAGGGCACAATGGCTTCATCCATGGTGGTAGGAGCATAGAGCAGAGGCTCCTCATATTTTAGCTGAGTAAAAAGCAGAGAGAGGGGCTGGAGAAATGGCTTAGCGGTTAAGGAGCCTGCCTGCTAAGCCTAAGAACGCTGGTTCCAATCTCCAGCGGTTCCAATTTCCAGGTCCCACGTTTAGCCAGATGCCAAGTGACGCAAGGGCGCAATGCCGTACTTGCCCACAAGGGGGCGCACACATCTGGATTTCGTTCACAGCAGCTGAGAGACTGCTGGCGCGCCCATCTCTATCTGTCTCCCTCTCCCTCTCTGTCTGTCTGTCTCTCTGTGTCTCTCTCCAAAAATAAATAAAATAATAAAAAAATTAAAAAAAAAAAAGCAGAGAGAGGACTGGAGGGATAGTTTAGCAGCTAGGGCGCTTGCCTGCAAAGCCAAAGGACCCTGGTTTGATTCCCCAGGACTTACATAAGCAAGATGCACAAGGTGGCACATGCGTCTGGAGTTTGTTTGCAGCTGATGGAGGCCCTGGCATGCCCATTTTTTTCTATATATCTCTTTCTCTCTCTCTCTCAAATACATAAATAAATAAATATGTTTTCAAAATATTTTAAAAATATGAACACTTTAAAAAAAAGAAGCAGGGATGGAGAGATGGCTTAGAGGTTAAGGTGTTTGCCTACAAAGCTAAAGGACCCAGGTTTGATTACCCAGGATCCACATAAGCCAGATGTACAAGGTGGCAGGTATGTCTGGAGTTTGGTTTTCAGCAGCTGGAGGCCCTGACATACCCATCCTATCTCTCTCTGTGCCTCTTTCTCTCCCTCTCTCAAATAAACAAATAAAATATTTTAAAAGACTTTAAATCAAAAAATTAAAATAAATAAATAAAAAGAAGAGGAGAAGTCGGGCGTGGTGGCGCACGCCTTTAATCCCAGCACTCGGGAGGCAGAGGTAGGAGGATCGCCGAGAGTTCGAGGCCACCCTGAGACTACATAGTTAATTCCAGGTCAGCCTGGACCAGAGTGAGACCCTACCTCGCAAAACCAAAAAAAAAAAAAGAAGAGGAGAGAGTAGACCAGAACCAGTGTGGGATATAACCTTCAAAGGCCTGCACCCAGTAACCAGGACCCGCCTCCTTAAAGGCTCCACAACCTCTCTAAATGACCCCAGACTGGGGCCCAAGTGCTCAAAGCATGCACCTGTAAGGGACCTTTGAGACACAAACCAAAAGAGGGTGCTATGATAACTATGCCCTTAGCTGGGTGCCTCACACAGCAACATTTACGCCCACAGATTCCCCAGGCTAGAAGTTCTAGTCTGAACCACAGCTGATCCAGTGCCTGGGGGAGGGTCCACTTTTTGGTTTGTAGATCATCTTCTCCAGGCAGAGAGCCAATTGTCAGGGGTCTCTTCTCATAAGGAAAATCATCTCACCATGAGGGTTCCGCCCTTGCTACCTAATGATCACATGTCCCAGGTCCCACCCCCAAAATACCACTCCACTGAAGATTAGGGTTTCCACATCGGAAGCCATTTTGATCCACGTACCCCTTCCCCCCACCACAACAGGAATTATTTTTTTAAGAAAAAATATTTTATTTTATTTATTTGAGAGAGAGAGAGGGAGAGAGGAAGAGACAGAGAGAAAGAGAATGGACATACAAGGGCCTCCAGCCTCTGCAAATGAACTCCAGACGCATGTGCCACCATGTGCAGCTGGCTTACGTGGATGCTAGGGAATCAAACCAGGGTCCTTAGACTTCTCAGGCAAACTCCTTAACCACTAAACCATTTCCTCAGCCCAGGAATGCTTTCTCTCCAACCCAGCTCTGATCATGTGGCCAGGTCATCCCTACCCTGCATTTATAACCTTCCCAGCCATGCCCATCTGCCCTCATCACCCTTGCCAGCCTCCCCTGCCACCACTCCACTCCTCCATGTCCCATCCTTGCGAACACTTCTCAGGTACCCACAACGACTTGCGGCTTCCTGCCTTTGATCATGCAGCTCCCGTCATCTAGCATGGCCTTCTTTCCCTGGCAAACATCCACTCACCAGGGCCCAATCAGAGATGACATTTTCTGGAAGGGTCTATTTGGTCACCAGGCAGAGTTAATCACTGCTGTGGCCCACTTCCAAGTTGGCAAGTGCATGCCCAGTTAGAGCACCCAGGGCTTGTGAACCCTTGTGTGTAGTCCAAGACCTCCCTTAGACTACTGCCTCCTCAAGGCCAAGGCTGTGCCCTCTCATCTTTCACCCTCACCCCCCATCCCAGCTTCTTAGGGTATGATAAGCACATGACCAGTGTTTAGTGAATGATGAATGAATGAATGAACGAATGAACCATTTAGGCAGAGGGTGGAGGCGCCATGGTTGCTTTGAGGTGGCCCGTGGGGCAGGACAGAGGACATGGCTCACCGGCCTGGGATGTCAGTGGCTGCTCCTGCTCACCTGGGTTTGCAGTGACAGCTTGGGATGCAGGCTGTTCTTGAGAAATGACAAGCGTCACATGTGCTACTGTGAGCAGACAGCTCCATGAATCAATGACCATTTCGGGCCGAAGAGGCACAAGTTCAAGGAAGAGACAAGTCCAGTTCAGAGTGGAGGGCTAAGACAGCAGGCTCTCCTCTTCACCTGCAGAGAAGCTTATGTCTCCTTGCCTCTCACTCACACCATCACCACTGTTCTCCTGCTTGTGGTTAGGACACACCTACGACAACACACCTTCTGGAATAAGAATACCCGATTGTAACACGGGCAAAAGAGGCTGGGTGCTTGGCTCAATGGATGAAGCCTTGCCACACAAACGTGGGTCCCTGAGTACAGATCCCCAGAATGATTTAAAGCCAGACGCTGTAGCACCATATCTGTAATCCCAGCACTCCCATGACGAGAGATGGGAGGCGGAGAGAGGAGAATACCCCAAGGCTTGAGGGCTGGCTAGCCTGGTACTCTGTACTGGAGGCCGAGTGCCTGAACAAGGTGGAAGGCAAACCTGAAGCTGTCTTCTGACACATGAACCTGTCAGACATGTCAGTAAGGACATGAAGGATGCTCAGTGTCACCAGTCTTAGGAGAATGCAGATCTAAAACAGGGAGAGCCAGGTGTGCTGGTGCAGGTCTAGAGCCCCACCCTTCAAGAGGCTGAGGAGGAGGACCTTGAGTGGGAGGCCAGCCTGGGTGACATAATGAGACTCTGTCTTTTAAAAAATCAAAACGACCGTAAAACCCACGATGAGATGCACCTTCATCCACTAGATTGGCTACTGTCAAGAGACGATCCTAGATGTTGCTAAGAACGTGGAGGGTCCAGAACCTCTGTACGTTGCTGGAGAGAGTGGAAAATGGTGGGGCCATGTTGGAAAACAGTTGGGTTTTTTCCGCAAATGTTAAATACAAACTTCCCATCTGACCCAGCAATTTTGTTCTAGGAATTGCCCCAGGAGAACAGAAAACAAATATGCCCACAAACACGGAGCAAGTGTTCCTGCCCCCGACCCCCGCCTAAAAAAGCCCACACGCCTCTCAACTATTTGTCTCCACGTTCAGTGAGAGCTGTTTCAGCAACAAAAAAACACACACACACACACACATCACATGAAAAACTGAAAACCACGATGCCAAGTAAAAGAAGCCACCCGCAAGGCACCCCATGAGCCACGACTCCACTTGTGGTGGTTTGAATGTAAAACATCCTGGTAGTGTCCGTGCTTGGGATTAAGTGTTATACCTAATCCTCAGGAGGTAGAGCCTTGCTGGAGGAGCAGAGTCAGTGCAGGTGGGCCTTGGGATGTGATAATCCAGCCTTGCCTGCAGTTCATTCCCTCTGTTTCCTCCCTGCTGATGTGGGCATGAGACACCCAGCCGTCTGATCCTGCCATGCTTTCCCAGTCATGATGAAATTTCCCCTCCAAGTTGAAAGCCAAAGTTGAAAGGTGTTTTGTCCCAGCATTGAGAAGGTGACCATGGGCTGGAGAGATGGCTTAGCAGTTAAGGCACCTGCCTGTAAAGCCTGAGAATGCTTGTTCGTATCTCCAGGTCCCACGTTTAGCCAGGCACAAAAAGTGATGCAAGGGCGCAATGCCGCACTTGCCCACAAGGGGGCGCATGCGTCTGGAGTTTGTTCACAGCGGCTGAGAAACCCTGGTGCGCCCATTCTCTCTCTTCCTCTTCCTCTCTCAAAAAAAAAAAAAAAAAAAAAGAAGGTAACCATTAGACCAAACCTATGAAGTATTAAGGAAAATAGAAAATAAATCAGGGCTTACTTAGAGCTTGTGAAGAGAGCAGGGAATGGCTGTAAATGAATACAAGGGTGTCTTAGGAATTGGTGAAAATGTTCTAAATTTAGATTATGATGATGGCTGTGCAACCCTGTTCAAAAATCATTGGAATGTAGGTGGAAAAGAGTGAAGTTTGAGCCAGGCATGGTGGCGCATGCCTTTAATCCCAGCACTCAGGAGGCAGAGGTAGGAGGATTTGAGAGTTAGCCACCCTATAGTTAATTCCAGGTCAGCCTGGACCAGAGTGAGACCCTACCTTGCAAAACCAAAAAAAAAAAAAAGAGTGAAGTTTGTAGTATGTCAATTGTACCTTAATAGTACTGTCAAAGAAATTCAGCCGGCTAGCAAGATGGCTCAAAGTGCTTGCTGTTTAAAAAAGGAGAGGATCTGAGTTGGATCCCCAGCACTCATGTAAAATGCCAAGTGGGAACTGTGTACCTGTAATTGCAAGGCTGGGGACACAGAGATAAGAGGGTCTCGGGGCAAGCTGTCTAACTAGTCTAGTTCAATCAGCAAGCTCACCAAGACATTGTCTGATAAAGAAAGGTGGAGAACAATCACATAAGATGCCCAGTACTAACCTCTGGCCTCCACATACATGCACACATACAGTACGCCCATGAACATATCTACAACTCATTCACACCACACACGCATGCAAAAATAAACCAGGTGGGCAAGTTTAGGTCTCGTTCTGCTTCTAACTCATCCACCTGGCCCTAGAGTTCTGGGATTGGTCAACACAGCCTTCTGCTCCTTGCTCCTGCCCTGCTTAGTAAGTTCTGGTTCTCAGCCCATATTTGCCCAACCCCACAACATCCTTCAAAAATGAAGTAAGTGCTCCCCATCCTCCCTGCCACAAGGCCATCTATCTATCAACATCAGTGAGGAAGACACTAGAAACCAGCAAGATAATGTTGTGTGATTATCTTCCACTTCACGATATAATTTCAGTGTATTTTTAGCAGGTACTAGGTTCAAATAGCTCAAAAATCACAATGATAGAAGAAGGCTATAGAAGCCTCTCTCCGCCTCTATCCCATCCACCCGCAGCACCATCAGCACCCGCAGCCTCTCGTAATTTTAAAAATAATATCCTTCCATAGTTTGTTTATGCAAATATAAGAAAATGCAAAACAAAAAAAACCAAACCTTATTTTTTTCTTTTTTATATAAAAATAAGGTACCAGACACATTGTTTTGCAACCCTGCCTTTTTCTACTGATTTATCCTGGAGAGCTCTTCATATCAGATCTGAGACTTTTCATTGTTTTTCACAGCTAGGAAGTTTTCCTTTGTTAGCATGTGTCATTGTTGATTAGCCAATCCCCAGCTGACAAACACTGGAGTTATTTCCAGCTCCGCTATCACAGGCAGGACTGAGTGAATATCCTTTTCCTAAGTGTGCAGATAGCATTAAGGGGTAAACCACAGAAATGAGATTGCTGGATTGTGAGGTCGGTTGTCCCCACTCTGCATTCCCAGAGCCATATGGGAAGCCTGTTTTTACATCCCACCCTGCCTCCTTCAAACAAGATCACTTTTTTAAAATTATTTTTTTTATTGTGATAAGAGCTCTTAACCACTTAACGATGAGATCTACCCGCAGCAGATGTTTATGCTACTAGACAACCATACAGCGTTCTTAAATTAATAATCCCTAATTAGCAACTGCTCAAACCCTACCCCAGCAACTTCTCTGTTTCTGCAAGTTTGACTTTTAAATATATATATTATTTATTTATGAGAGTCAGATAGTGAACAGGCCAGGGCCTCTAGCCCGTGCAATGGAACTCCAGATACATGTGCCACCATATGCATCTGGCTTAAGTGGGTTCTGGGGAGTCGAACCTGGGTCCTTGGACTTTGCAGACAAGCGACTTCACCATTAAGCCATCTCTCCAGGCCAGTTTGACTATTTTTGATAGTACATACAGGTAGAATTTCAATTGATATATTACCCTCCTTTCTAATGGTAGAAAAGCATTTCATAGTACGTATAGGTGGGTCCATAACACACAGGTTTGACGTTTGATTTTTTCAACTTTCAATGGAATAGAAGTGATTTATGGGCTGGAGAGATGGCTCCACAGTTAAAGGTGCTTGCAAATCCTGGGGGCCTGAGTTCACTTTCCCAGTCCCTACATAAAGCCAGTTGCACAAAGTGGCACATGGTATCTGGAGTTCACTTGCAGTGGCAAGAGGCCCAGGCTCATTCTCTCTCTCTCTCTCTCTCTCTCCTTACAAATAAATAATGTTTTTTAAAAAAAGTGATTTAGGCCTGGAGAGATAGCTTAGCGGTTAAGGCACTTGCCTGTGAAACCTAAGGACCCAGGTTTGATTCCCCAGGACCCACATAAGCCAGATGCAAAAGGTGGCACATGTGTCTGGATGTGCAGATTGCAGTGGCTAGAGGCCCTGGTGTGCCCATTCTCTCTTTCCTAAATAAATAAATAAATAAATAAATAAATAAATAAATAAATAATTTCTTAAAAAGTGCTTTACATTCAGTAGGAACCTTACCTTGAGGTTCCATGAGAACTGTGATAATCCCTTCTAAAGGCACAGCCCTATGGCCTAAGGACCTCCCACTAGGCCCCTCCTCTTAAAGGTCCCATCACTGCAGCCCCACCACTATAAGGATCAAGCTGCCACCATATGAACCCTTGGGGAATAAATCACATATGACCATAGATGTGACCTAGGGTGAACCTTAGCCTGGGAATGACCACCATGCCTGGAGCGTGTCACACAGCACCAAGCAGAGAGCATACAGGAGTGCGGTGGGCTGGAGGGGCATGAGGATGGAGAAGAAGCCTTCCGTGGCTAAACTATTGAACAAACAGAGAAAGAAGGAGGGCTATGGAGTTTCCAGTGGCTTTCCTTTTTTAGGTACAAATCTCTTATTCTAAACATAAAAGAAAGACATTTGAGGGCAGAAACTCTGGAAAATATAGAAAAGCAGAAGAGGAAAACAAGGCCCAAAATTATGCCACCACTTGGAGAGCACCAGTCACATTCTGCTTCCTGTTCCTAGTCTTTTCCTGGAGGGTGACCATGTGGATGATGGCTGGTTTGGGTCTTTCTTTTTCAAAAGACAATGAGATGATAGAGGCCATAGAACTTTCCAACCGACCCTTTGATTCTACATACCTTAAAAGCTTTGGGGGTTGGAGAGATGGCTTAGCAGTTAAGGCACCTGCCTGCCAAGCCTAAGACCACCCGTTCGATCTACAAGTCCCACATTTAGCCAGACGTAAAGTGATGCAAGCATGCAATGCTGTGCTTGCCCACAAGGGAGCACACACATCTGGAATTCATTCACAGCTGCTGAAAGGCTGCTGGCGGGCCCATTCTCTCTCTCTCTCTCTCTCTGCCTCTTCCTCTCTCTCTCTCTCTCTCTCTCTGTCTGTCTCTCTCTTTCTCTCTGTGTCTCTCAAAAAAAAACTTTGGATACATATTTACAGGCAAGAATGGGATTTGATTTTATTTTGGTATTTTGGTATAGGTCTCTGGTTAGTGAAATTCAACATGTATTTCCATGTATAGTGATCATTTATGTTTCCAATTTTATAACCTGCCTTGTGATGCTATCTATTCTTCCACGGGGTTACTAATTGTACTAGTTAGTTACTTTTTGTTGTTCCTATGACAGAATACCACTTAAGGGAGGAAGGGCTTATTTCAGCCCACAGTGTAAGGGGCTGCAGTCCATCCGAGCAGGGAAGACATGGCAGCAGGAACTTAAGACCACTGGCTTTGTGTACGTAGTCAGGAAACAGAGGGCAATGAATGCTGTTGTCAGCTTCCTGTCTCCTTTTCATTTAGTCCAAGGCCACAGCCACTCACAGTTAGGGTGGGTGTTCTCACCTTACTGAAGCCAATCAAAACAATCCACCACAGACATACTCAGAGGTGTGTCTCCCAGACGACTCTAGATCCAACCAAGGTGACGACTGGTATTAACTATCCCTCGGGTCTTTGTGTTATTGATATTAAAAGCCTTTTTTAATATATTAAGAATAGTAACCTTTTTCACAGATTTTGCAAATATCTACCTTCAGTTATTGTCACTGGATTTTAGTTTGCTTCTTTTTGCAAAAGATGTAAAACTATATCTAGTTAGATTATATCAATCTTTCCCCTCATGCCATTTACTGTTAACAGTTTGCTAGATATTTTTCCAGACATTCTCTATGCACATGCAGCTATGTCTATAAATACATATATAGTTAGATATATAAAGTCTCTTCACATTTAAGATGTCATATGCACTCTTCTGCAGCTTGCTTATCTCACATACTAGCACATTGTAGATACTTCCCATATTGGTAATAGAAAAATCTGAGTCCAACAGAGTATTCCATTACATGAATTCAATACTATGTTATTAAACCAGTTTTTAAAGATATTTTTTAAATGTTGAAAGATGAACGTTTGGCAATGTCTGAATGAAAAGGAGACCTTAACTTATCTAACTTATGTAATAAGCCAAAGCATTTATAAAAAAAAAAATCCACCCTTTCCTCTTTGATTTGAAATAATGTTGCCATATATTAAGTATCATATGTTAAATAACCAATATCAACTATTAAATACATATATACTAAATTTTGAGTTTTCCACTAGATTTTCAATTTTCTTTTACTTACTCCTCAATGCCATGTTGTTCTAATTAATTTAGCTTTTTAACATATTTTAATCTTCAAAGTTAATACAATCCCCTATTTATTTTCAGTATTACTTTGGATAATTCATTTTCTGTCGTTTGCTTATTAATTTAATTATGAGTTTTGTGACATTTGCAAAACCTCTAGTCAGGATTTTTGTTGAAATCTTGTTATATTAACAAAATATGAGCTGGGTGTGATGGTGCACGCATTTATTCCCAGCACTTGGGAGGCAGAGGTAGGAGGAATGCTGTGAGTTTGAGGCCACCCTGAGACTGCATAGTGAATTCCAGGTCAGCCTGAACTAGAACAAGACCCTACCTTGGAAAAAAATAAAAGGCTGGACATAGTGGTGCATGCCTTTAATCCCAGCACTCAGGAGGCTGAGGTAGGAGGATTGCCATGAGTTCAAGGCCAGACCTGGAGCTACAGAGTGAGTTCCAGGTCAGCCTGGACTAGAATGAGACCCTGCCTTAAAAAAAATAAATAAAGCTTTAGGTTTAAAAGCCAAACATGCCTCTCCATCCAGTCAATATTTCTTCTTCCATTAGTCATAGTTTTGTTTTCCTTGTATAAGCTTTACATTGGTCATCAACTTTATTCTGAAATATTTTACATTTTTGTTACAATTGTAAATGGGATGTTAAAAGTAATATTTTATTTCTAAATACTTTATTATTTATTTGGAGAGAGAGAGAGAGAGAGAGAGAATGGGCACACCAGAGCATCTTGCCACTGTAAATGAACTCCAAATGCATGTGCTACTTTGTGCTTCTGGCTTTACATGGGTACTGGGGAATTGAACCTAGGGCCAACAACCTTTGAAAGCAAGCACATTGAACCACTGAGCCATCTCCTCAGCCTTTCATTCCTATTCTGTTTTTTAAGACTATCTTTTTTTTTTTAATTTTAGAGAGAGAGAGAGAGAGGCAGGGGAGAGAGAGAATAGGTGTACCAGGGCCTTCAGCCACTGAAAATGAACTCCAGATGTGTGTGCCCCCTTGTGGCGCATGTGCCACATTGCGTGTTTGCATCATTGTGCGTCTGGCTACGTGGGACCTGGAGATTCAAACATGTGTTCTTAGATTTCACAGGCAAGCGCTTTAACCACTAAGCCATCTCTCCAGCACTCATTGCTATTCTTACTCTCTCACTCCCTCCAATCCTATCTCCAGCTTTGGTGGTCTGAATGTAGAATGACCCCATAGATTCATGGGTTTGCATACTTGATCCTTAATTGTGGTGCTGTTGTTTGAGAAGTTTCTGGAGTCTTTGGGAAGTGTGGCTTTGCTAGAGAAAGTGTGTCACCTGGGGGGTGGCCCTTGAGGTGTTATAGTCCATTCCTGCTTGGTGGTCTTGCACTTTCTACTTCCTCCCGCTGATGTGAAGGTGTGACACTGGCTATCTACTCCTGCTGTGCTTTCCCTCCATCATGGACTCCCCCTTGAAACTATGAGCTAAAAATGAACCCTTTGCTATCATGAGCTGCTTCTGGCTGGATATTTTGTCCCAGCGATAAAAAATGAGTGATAACACCAGCCCAAGTCCCCATCCAAGTCAAGCCTAACTATTACAGTTAACTAGCTCAGAACTGGAGGATATAAGCCTCTTGTCATCTCTTTAAAGAATTATTTCATGCCTTCTTCCCTGTCCCCAGATTTCCCATAATTTCTTTTCCCTAATTACTTTGCCCTTAGGTCATTGGAATGTATAAGCAATTAGAAAACAATGTCAGAATTTCTCACAGTAACATCTTCTGCATTTGTCCAGCATCTGAACCTGCATCCCCTGCTCCTTACAAAGACCTGGCTTCCAATTTTGTTCTGGCTCCTCTCTGCCTTCCCAGGGTCTTGGCTCTTTCAATGAGCCCCTTTCTCCTCTCTACCATCTCCATGGGCTTATAAGCGTCCCTAAGCATCATCCATCTCTTTAAAAACTTCTTGACTTCCTTCTTCTCTGGCAGCAGCCACTCTGTATCTCAATTGTCCATCGCACCCCAACATCTATTGTATCACCATCTTTAACAGCATCTCCATTTCCTCAAGTAGGTCCCTTCCACTCCACTAGCAGGTCTTGCCAAGATAATGGTCATCTCTAAGTTGCCAAACTGCTTTATCATATCTGTTCCTCCATCTTCCTCCCAGCAGCGTTCTACATAGTTGACCACACTCTCCTTTTCTAAAAAGAAATATTTTACTGGGCTGGGGAAAAGGCTTAGCGGTTAAGATGTTTGCCTGGGAAGCCTAAGAACCTGGGTTCAATTCCCCAGGACCCACATAAGCCAGATGCACAAGGTGGAGCATGTGTCTGGAGTTCGTTTGCAGTGGTTGGAGAACCTGGCACGCCCATTTGCTCTTTCTGTCTGCCTCTTCCTCTCTCTCAAATAAGTAAATTAATTAAATATCCTTAAAACGTTTTATTTATTTATTTGCTAGAGAGAAAGAGAAAGACAGAGAGATAGAACGTGAGTATGGGCACATCAACCCCATCCCACACCTATTCACCTATTGCAAATAGACACATGTGCTGCTTTGTGGGCCATCAAGCAATATAATCAAGTGCCTTTAACCACTGAACCAGCTCGCTAGCCCTCCTTTTTTTTCGAGGTAGGGTCTCACTCTGGCCCAGGCTGACCTGGAATTCACTATGTAATCTCAGGGTGGCCTTGAACTCACGGCGATCCTCCTACCTCTGCCTCCCGAGTGCTGGGATTAAAGGCGTGCGCCACCACGCCCGGCTTATAGCCCTCCTTTTTAAATTTTTTATTTATATGAGAGAGAAAGAGAATGGGCATGCCAGGGCCTCTAGCCACTGCAAACAAACTCCAGATGCATGTGCCACCATGTACATCTGGTTTCTGTGGGTACTGGAGAAGAAAACCTTGGTCCTTAGACATTGTAGACCCCTTCATTTTCTTTTTGGACATAGGATCTCATGGATCCCAGGCTGACCTCAAATGCACTATGTAGCCAAGGATGATCTTGAGCTTTTGATCCTCCTGTCTCCACCTCCAAAGTGGTGAGATCACAGGTATGCATGCAACGTCACTTCTGTTTTATGCGGGGCTGGAGATCAAACCCGCAGCCTTGTGCATGCTAGGCAAGCTCTTTGCCAGCTGAGCCACATCCTCAGCCCCTCATTCTCCTTGAAATACTTCTGTCTTGGCTGTTAGGATCCTGCTCTTCAGGTCTCCCCCACCTCTTCTGTATCTATCTCCTTTGCCTGATTCTGCCTTTCCCTCAGTGTTAACTTATTCCACAGCTCAGTTGTGAGGCCTCTTTCCCCTCTGTGTCTACCTTCCTCTGTGGATAATGTCATGCTTATAGATTTAAAGGTTGTCTCCCTGTCGGCTATTCCCTACTAAATGCATCCAGGCCTGCTCTGGCCCCCTGGACCTCCAGATCCTGACATGTAGACTTGATGAGAACCTTCTAGCAGGAATTCCAAGCCTATCAGGTCTGAAGCAGACATCCCAATGTCCTCCTGCAACATGATCCTCTCCAAGTCTTTTCTGTGTCATTAGATAACATAGTTGAAGGCCCAATATGGCAACCATCACCTGTCATACCAGTGCTCAGGAGGCAGAGGCCGGAGTTATGAGTTCAAGGCCAGCCATCAGTTCTTAGCAAGACATGTTTCAAAGACAAAACAAAACACAATGCCCAGGTGCTCAAAACAAAACTCAGAAGTCACCTTGATTTTTTTTTTATCTCCACCTCTTCTTCAAGTCTTGACTATCCAATCCATTATCAAACCCTGTGGGTTCTATCTGAAATATTTCTTTCTCCAAGTCATCTATTGGTTTCTGGTTCCATCATGTGATGATTTCTCTCAGTTGTCAATTTGACAGGATTTAGAGTCACCATGGAAACATATCTCTGGGCATGTCTGTGAGGGTATTTCTAGATTAGGTTAATTGAGGAGAGATGGCCTATGCCAAATGAGGGCAGTGCCATTCTACAGGCTGGAGTCCTGCACTTTAACATTAAAAGGAAAAAGGGGCTGGAGAGATGGCTTAGTGGTTAAGGTGTTTGCCTGCGAAGCTAAAGGATCCTGGTTCAACTCTCCAGGACCCACGTAAGCCAGATGCACACAGGGCACATGCATCTGGAGTTCGTTTGCAGTGGCTAGAGGCCCTGGCTTTGCAAATAAATGAATAAAAGATTAAAATTAAAAAGAGAAAGCAAGCTGAACACCAGTATTCAATCTCTCTGCTTCCTGACTGGATGCAAAGTGACCGTCTGTTTCATCCTCCCACTGCCTTGCCTTCCCATGATGGTCTAAACCCTAGAATTCGAGGCCCAAGGCCTGGTGCCATCGCAAACAAATGTCAGACACTTGCACCATGTTTCGCCTTGGTTAGGTGGGTGGCTGGAGAATTGAACCCAGACTGGCAGGTTTTGCGAACAAGCCTCTTTAATCACTAAGCCATTTCTCCAGTCTCTCCACCTTAGTTTATTAAGACAGGATCTCTCACTAAAACCTACAGCTCACCAATTCAGCTGGACTAGCTACACAGCAAGCCCCATGGATCTGCCTGTCTCTGCCTCCATAATGCTGGGATTACAAATACACGTCACCAGATTTTACATGAGGTTCTGGGGACTGAAATCAGATCCTCATGCTTACAAAACATGCACTCTTTCTACCAACTGAGCCATCTCCAAAGCCCTGGGTTTATTTCTTCGTCAAAGCCAAGCGCCCCACAGACTACTTCACAGTCTTTTTTTTTTTTTTTTGAGAATAGACATGTGACACAAGACAGACTAGATAGCATGTGGTAGGGGCTGACCACACTCTCGGATGGAATAGATGTCCAATCTTCCCCCTTGGGATTCTCTGAACAGGTATCAGCCATGAAGCTACATGACTTTTTGGTGCATATGTTTACAGAGTGCGACCTACATCCTGGTGATGGTGGACCCAGATGCTCCCAGCAGGTCAGAACCTAGAGCGAGATTCTGGAGACACTGGCTGGTGACAGATATCAAGGTAAGGAAGCTAAGAGGCGCCTTCACGCTCGTTCAGAACTGTAGCAGGTAGATTATAGGTTTACTCATTTGAGAGCACTGGAAACTGGCGTGTGAGAGAGAGAACTTCTGTGTCAGATTGCCCCACCTCCTGGACTCAGTGTCACATCCCACCCGAGTTTTCCAATAAACTTCAAAACATGGGCATGGACTAGTGGTGAGTGAGCTGATGCACCAGCTCTCGAGATGAAAGTAATAGAAAGCCCTGGCTCCTAGCCACGACTGCTCTTTGGGGTCTAAGCCCTTCTTTCAGTGCTAATCTCAAGGTACCAACAATTTAAGAACTGATTCACAAAGCTTCTGGAAACCTAACAGTTGACAATGGCGCATCACTGGATTTGAGGGCTGGGGTGTGATTGGCAGGAAAAGATGCCATGTAGGGGTCCACCCTGCTGATAAAGGAGTGGCATGGAGGAAGCAAGACGTTTACCTTGCTTTGTACAGAAATAAGCAGCTACCCCAAGTTTGCCTGAGGAGAGCTGGGAAGGAGCAAGCTGGCTTGCCCTTTCCAGAGAATGTCTGAGGAACAACCGAATAAGCTTAGATGCTTAGCCTAAACTGAAACACTCTCCTTCCCCATAGAGTCATCTTTGAGAGAATCATATCCTGACAGCTGTCCCTCAGTTAGCATCCTCATGGGATTTGGGGGTTCCAGGATCCCTAGGGATACCAAAATCCAAAGATAATCAAGTCTCTTATGTGTAATAATCAAGTCTCTATGGTGTAATATTTGTATCAAACCTAAGCACATCTTCCCATATGCTTTAAATCATTTCTAAATGACTTATAATACCTAATGCAATGTAAATGTTGTGTTAATAATTTGTTATACTGTATTGTTTTGGGAATAATGACAAGAAAAAATGCCTCTCTGTGTTCACAGATGCAATTATATATACCATTTATATTTTTATTATTTATTTATTTGAGAGAGAGAGGCAGAGAGAATAGGCATGCCAGGGCCTCCAGCCACTGCAAATGAATTCCAGACACATGTGTCCCTTTGTGCATATGTGTGACATTGCATACTTGTGTCACTGTATCTGGCTTATGTGGGACTTGGAGATTCAAACATGAGTTCTTAGGCTTTGCAGACAAGTGCCTTAACCGCTAAGCCATCTCTCCAGCCCATGTATGTATGTATGTATGTATGTATGTATGTATGTATGTATATATATATATATATATATATATATATATATATATATATATAGTAATCCACAGTTGGTTGAATCTGAGGGGGCCAAAATGGCCAGGTACAACTGTATGTAATATGCATTTATTTTCCAACCTTGTTCAGTTATGGAATCTTTCATTGGTGAGTACCTGCCAGTGTACTTTGGGGAGATCCATGGTAGCCTGCAGCATTTACAAGCTTTTGCAAAGAATATGCAAAGGCCTCCGCCCTGTAAAAATAGTGGAAGTCAGCAAAGCTAAGTTTGGGTGTGGTTTGTGTCTCAGGCGGTCACCAGCTCAATGACCTCTGACCTCTGGAACTCTGCAGACATTTTGTCTTTCTCTGAGACATGTGAACCCACTTCTGGCTTTATATGGTTACCCTGGTGATCCCACTGGGAGCATTCTGGAAAATGTAAAGAAAACCACAGACACGAGGGCTTTATCTTTCCTGCTAGGCTATGGGAAAGGCAAGGGGCACACGTGTACTTAGCTGCGGACTTCTGAGCAAGGGGAAGACTCTTACGCTGGAGTGGGGTGGTGGGGAGGTACTCTGGCAGCCAACTCACAGGCCAGGAGCAGGCCTTTCTAGGAAGCCTGAAGGAGTGGGGAGGGCAGGTTTCCTCAGAAGCAGCCTGGCTGCCACCCTGAGGGGGAGAAAGCTTCTTGGGCTGCGCTTGAGCCAGCCTCCACGGTGTCAACATGCTTCCCTGCCTGGGCTGGGGAGAAGCATTGCAACAACACGAGAAGAGGTGATGCTGGGGCTGGCTCGTGCCATGAGACTGGGATGGCAGTGCCGGGCACAAAAGAGAAGGATGTCAGATCTCCTCCAGTTTAGAATGTTGCCACTTTCTGGACTTGGGCTAAGTTCATTGGAAGGAAGGCTTAAGAGAGGAGTTTTGCCCAGATGGACACACACACACACACACACACACACACACACACACACACAGTGCATCCCATGTGCACAGGGCTTCCTGTGAGAGGGTTCCATCCAGGAATTCTGAGGCCATTGAGGGCGCAATGGCTTCTATGTGGAAGAGGACTGTGATGCTGCCTTTCTTAGAGGGAGCACTCCCACCCCACCCGCTATCTTCACTCAGGACACATCTCTCATGCCAGCTTCGTGGTGTGAGTAAGGATTTAGTCCCAGAAACCCTGCTTAGAAGAACAGCAGGTGGCAGGTGGCAGCTGTTTGGGCAAGGCTGCTAAGCCATAGAGCTTAACCAGAGCCACCTGCCCGGGTGCGGCCCTCACTTCCCGTTCACCCAGAGGAGGCTCAGGTTTCCGTCGCATTGCCACCCACTTTCCTTGGTCTGGGTGCCCATCAGGAAGCGGTGGCTCTCCCTGGTGTAGCCACTCAACCCAGCCACCTGCCTCCACATTCCGCCAGCTACAAAGATGGCATTGGCCAAATGGGTTTAGACATCAGGTCCTAGAGTTCAGCCAAAGGAAGAAGGGCCTTTGGCCAGATCCGGCAGCCCCGTCTTCCGACTTCAGACTCACGCTCAGGGGCTGGAGCATGTGCGTGCTCTGGCAGCTGGTGAAATGCTAATTCCCTGGGGCCTACCCCTCCCCAGAGCTCGTACTCCTGTTGGTCTGAACTGCTCACTCCAGAGTGGGTGAGAAGAGGGGTTACCCTAGTATCCAATTCATGTCCTAACACCAGGCCCCTTCCCCCAAAGCTCAAGGGGGGACAGCATGCCTTGGAGGTAAACTGGCAGGGGTGGTCCACCCTGGTAACCAACACACTTCTCTGGCCACGCTAAGGCAGGGCTTTTGCAAATACACAGAGAATGTGCCACAGCTCTCGAGGCAGAGAAGGCATGACTGGTGAAAGTCAGCATTTGTGGAGCCATTTCCAAGGGCAAGCACTTTCCAGATCTTCAAAGCGCACAGTGCTCTGCAAACCAGCATCATTCCACTCACAGATGGGGGAGCAAAGGCTGGAGCTTGAAGGGCAGTTTCTCAGGTAGCGGGCTACAGCAAGGGGTCTTAGATGTGTGCCACGGAACTACAAACTACACGTGCTATGCCACACAGTTGTGAGTTGGGGCTCCTACCATCAGCCCCTCCTGTGACTAGGGGCCACCACGCCCTCGCTGTAAGATGGGGAGTCGATCTCTGACCTCTTCTGTGACCCCAGCTCACTGCTGGGTGGGTAGGAGCTTCCAGAACACTCTACAGAGGGCATGCTGCCTTGGTACATAAAGCACACCTAGGACATGGTTTGATCCCGTAGGGCTACACCCCACATAGCACCATTCCCCAAGCAAGCACCCTCAGCAGGAAGGGATGCGGTAAAGTCACTGCAGACTGGATGATGATGGCTCCAAGATCTCCACAGGCCACAAACAGAAACTGGGTGGCACCTAGACTGACTGTTGCAGACAGCTTCAGGTTCGCTGAGATGAACTTCCAGACCAGGCACAGTTATGGAGGAAGGGATATTATTTATTGAAGCTTACAGATCCAGGGGAAGTTCCATAATGGCAAGAGAAGCGGCCTGCTCTCCACAGGACCAGGCAAGAGAGCAAAAGCCCACCAGCCACCACAGCACACAGAGCAAAACTACAGCCAAAAGGTCACACAGCACACTTCAGGAACTCCTGCTAGGCACATTTGCATATCTTTACAATGAATCTCAAACCCACACCTAAAGACCAGCCCCCAGTGACATTGCCTCTAGCAAGGTGATTGAAGATGCAAACTATAACTAGTAAAACACTGAATATATTGGGGGACATATATTCAAACTACCACACTGACCTTAACATTAAATCTAACTGGACAGTGGACTGAGCATGGGTGTGGAAGACCCTCAGTGGGAAGAAGGTTTTCTACAAGGCAGTCCAAACCAAAAACAGAACAGAAGATAGTCCTTGGGGCGACAGGGAACCCTTGGGGTGGGACGGTGGCTGTAGATGTTACCTGTAGGGTCCAGGGGCAGGCTTGGAATTTCCTTTACCTGGTGGTGTCCATTGGCTCAGCATCAGGACATCAGTCCCCCAACCTAGCCAATCCAAGCAGGCAGCAACAGATATATAACATGTGAGATACCCCCTTGGCCCCTCTATGAAACTCGCCCACTGAGCACAAGAGGTTGGTGTGTGTGTGTGTGTGTGTGTGAGAGAGAGAGAGAGAGAGAGAAAGTGAGAGAGATGTATGTTTATGTACATGTTCATGTGTGTGAGTCCAGGCATACAGTGAGTGTCATACTGTAATCAGAGGATAACTTCAGCAATTGGTCTTTATCTTCCACCTTGTTTGAGACAGCATTGCTCGCTGTTATTCCCCATTGCATTGACCAGGCTCACGAGCTTCTAGGAAATTCTCCTGTCTTCTCACTGCATAAGCACTAGGATTACAGATGTCCAACACGGCATCTGCCTTTTATGTGGGTCTGGGCGTCAGAACTCAAGTACAAAGCACAGCAAGCACGTTTCCACTGAGCCATCTCCTCAGCTCCGGCACAAGAGATTTCTAAGGGAAGCTGGACTTGGTGGTGCACACCTGTGATCCCTGCCCCCAGGAGGCTGAAGTAGGAGGAGCTCGTGTTCTAGGCCAGCCTGGGCTACATAACAAGATTCTAAAAAAAAAAAAAAAAAATACACAGATTCCCAACAGAGCATGGTCAGAAACCCTCTTTCTCCCCATGCCCTGTCTCCCGCCTTCCTTCCCAGATGCTGTTCAGCTCTGATTCCATCTAACCCTCTCCATGCTGAAGCCCAATTAAGATATCAATTAATTTGCATCATTCATTTCAGAAATAATACTTACTGGTTCCTTGTCTATTTGTCTCTGAAATGAGTGCTCAGGGCTTTTCATGCAGATATTTTCATTAGACATTTTATTGTTAGTGGGAATATTGAGCACAGGGAGCTGGCACATTAGTACTTTCCACAAAGACTATCATGACTGGTGACAAAGAACATGAGGAACAATTAAAGAGACAAGAGTACCTTTTTTTTTTCCTTCCAAAAAAGAAAATCTTCCTAGAAACCGTCAATGATTCTAAAATTTGCCCTGATCATCTTTTGTTGTTGTTGTTGTTTGAAGGAAGAAAAGGAACCCACAAGTTCACGCTTCCCCTTTTTATTCAATGCCCTCAACCTTTGGCAGCTGTCAATGGCGACCAATTCTGGGTTGAATTAGAAGGACCTCTAACGGGTCATTTTTCTGCCTACTTTTCTATGCAGTTTCATTTTTCCATAATGAGAGAGAGAGAGAGAGTTTTAACGGACCTCTAAGTGTGTTAGGTGAATCAGATGAATGGGTAGCCAAGCAAACAAGACAAGGATTATTACTTCCTGCTGTCTAGCTCTGTGGTCAGTGTGTGTTTGAGCTATCTGTCCCACTCCCGAGTGATTTCAGGTAAGTCACCTGACCTCTCTGAGAGTGTGTCTTCTCTGCTGGAAAACTGAAGCAGATCTGAAGTCGGAAGATAGCTCAGTCATAAAGTGCTCACCTTGAAAAACTCAGTTTGATCCCCAGGACCTACCAAAAACAATGAAGAAGAAAGACAAAGAAACCCTACCTCGCAAAACCGAAAGAAAAAGAGAAAGAAAGAAAGAAAGAAAGAAAGAAAGAAAGAAAGAAAGAAAGAAAGAAAGGGAAAGAAAGAAGAAAGAAAGAAAGAAAGAAAGAAAGAAAGAAAGAAAGAAAGAAAAAAAGAAAGAAAGAAAGAAAGAAAGAAAGAAAGAAAGAAAGAAAGAAAGAAAGAAATGCAAAGCCAGACATGGTGAAGGTGGAGATAGATGGAACCCTGGGGCTTGCTGGGCAGCTTGTCTGGTTTCATTGGTGAGCTCCAAGGCAATGAGACGCTGCCTTTTGAAAAGGTGAACAGGACTAAGAGAAAAAACACCCAGTGTTGTCCTCTGACTGCCACACACACACACACACACACTCATATACACGTGCATACGCACACATTTATATCAATGCAAATGCTTCCCCCTGGGCACAGAGACAAGGAAGAAGGAAATTCCAAACACAGAGAAGCCATCCTAGAGAGAGACATGGAGAAAGCTATCTGTCTGTCCTTGTTCCTAATTAATCAAGCAGCAGCCCCTGTGGAAATTTACATATGTACCTATAAATAATTATGTGATGTGGATTTTTTTATATAACCAGAACCCAGCTAACAAAAATAAACAGAACAAACAAACTATCTTTACCAAACCACCAATGGAGATGAAGTGGGCAAACTGAGGGAATAGGATTGATAATTAGTTCATTTTGTTTTGTTTTGTTTTGTCCTTCCTTTCTTTTTCCTTTCTTTCTTTCTTTGATAGAGAAAAAGAGGCAGATAGAGAAAAAGAGAGGATGGAGAGGTAGAATGGGTGAGCCAGGGCCAATAAGCATTGCAAACAAACTCCAGACACATATGCCTCTTTATGCATCTGGTTTTACCTGGGTACTGGGGATTTGGATCTGGACCCTTAGGCTTTGCAGGCAAGGGCCTCAGCCACTGAGCCATCTCTCCAGTCCTGTTTTTCAAGAATATTTTTTTAAAATGTATTTGCAAGCAGAAGGAGATAGAGTGAAAAGAGACAGACAGAATGGGCATGCCAGGGCCTCCAGCCATTGTAAAGGAACTCCAGATGCATGTGCCACCTTGTGCATCTGGCTTTATGTGGGTCCTGGGGAATCAAGCCTGAGTCATCAGGCTTTGCAGGCAAGCACCTTAACTGCTGAGCCATCTCTCTAGCCTCATATTTTGTTATTTTTAAGATAGGTTTTTCCTTTGTAGTCCAGTTAAGCCTTGAACTCGAGATCCTCCTGCCTCTGCCTCCTGAGTGAGTGCTGAGATTACAAGTGTGCACCACCATACCCAGCTGATCACCTTGTGTTTTTTTATAGAGCCCTGAATTTTCAGTTTGGCCACATATTGCTGCCATTGTCTGCATATTTTTTGCCCTGCCTAACAAGGGAACATCTTTAAGTTTAGTAACTAAACGTCATAGTTCATGGTCCCTCAGAAAACACAGCTTCTGGGGCTGGAGAAGTGGCTTAGCAGTTAAGCCTTTTACCATGGGACTCAAGTTTTGCAAAGTGAAATTTCTGGACAGTGCTCAACACAAGCTCATCCCTTTGTCTTAGGTCTAGGTGGACCTAGACCAAGTCAGGAAGATCAAGTATGACCCAGAATGACCCAGGTTGACTTTACAGAAAATGAGAACAGGCCTGGGTTTAGAGTGAGGTCAGGGTGTGTGTGTGTGTGCTTTAAACAGAGCCTAGACTGACCTGGAACTCACTAGGTAGCCCAGTCTGGCCTCGGACTTGCAATTTCAACCTTCCTGCCTTGACCTCCTTATTTCTGGGATTGCAGGAGTGTGTTACCATGCCAGCCTTGAAGGGTAAGCCTTGTCACTTGGCCTCTGACCCCTGGACAAGATCAGCCTTCCCCACCTTGATCAGTCCAGAGCACAGCCAGGACAAGGTCTGGGGTTCCAGTGCTAGTCAAACTGCGCTGTGCTTCCCTGGGGCCAGGCTGCTACCCCTCTCCCAACATGCTCTGCTTTCATTTTTAACCCAACCCAGCACCACCCCTCGCCAGTTCCTTATCACGCGCAGTCCCTGCTCAGCTGTCATTGTCCTACCCCGGAGATGCCTTCACTCCCATTCAAAATAATTTAAATAAAATGTTGCTACAAAGTGGGAGATTATCTTTTGATGAATGTTTTTAAAGCCCTTTAGGTTTTCACGGTAATTTGCGGTGTAAAATTATTTGGAGATAAGAGCCAAATTAGCTCTCCTATGCTGAGGTCGCTGTGTCCTGTTATCCATGTGAGCAGTGTTTAAATATAATCAGCCCTCAGACTAATGCAGCTTAATTGTTCATTTGAAATCGCTTTTTTTACTCCATTCAATGAGTCATTAAAATATTCAAGGGATAATGCAGTGAATTGGAAATGAATTTATCATATTATCCCATATATACTGCAGTGCTTTAGGTAACTAAGGAGAGAGAGAGAGGTGCACACATGGAGGAAGAGGGCCTGTGTACACAGGAGTGTGGTAAACAAAGCTTTTTAGTGGGTTTATGGTAAGTAGAAGAGGCTGCCTGGGAGGGGAGAAAAAGAAAGAAAATATTCTTCAAGGTGGTCTTGCTCTCTCTTTCTCCCTCCCTCCCTCTCTCTCTCTCTCTCTTTCTTTCTCTCTCTCCCCACTCTGAGAATCTGCTCCACACAGCTCCACTGTTAACTTATTTTTATCAAATATGTTTATATCAGAAAGTCGTTATGGAAACCAATTCTGCAATCCAGGAGAATTCCTGGAGCAGGCAGAAAACATTCTCTCTCTCTCTCTCTCTCTCTCTCTCTCTCTCTCTCTCTCTCTCTCTCTCACACACACACACACACACACACACACACCGCTAAGCACAGTACAGTCTTGCTCCTCCCAACTTGGCTCTGACCCGCATGGGTGGTACACCTGCCCCCACCACCCCCACCGCCCCGCCAACCCAGGCAGAGCTGTGCAATGGCCCCAACTGCATCCCCACAGTTCCAGGAACCTGGGTTTGTCACTACCCTGCCCCCCCCCCGGGGGGTTGGTAGATGCATCTTAGGAAAGTACAGGTTGGGAGAGAATGAGGACTATGGCAGGATGTTGAATGTTCCGGTATCTCAGGAAAGTTCTACCCACTCGGAGTGCCGTTGAGAATGAATGAAGGCATGAAGATTAATGCCACATCCAGAATGAGCCCACCTGCCTGGACACATCCCTCTAGGAGGCTAAGTGACCAGCCCCAAGAATGCAGCCAGGAGCGAGATGCTGTGGAGAAACCACGAAAGGTGGGAGCAGTCCAGGGAGCAGAGGGACTAGCTGGCTGTCCTGAGAGAGCTGCAGACACCTCACCAGGAAGCAGCCTCCACCGAGCAATGGAAGGACCAGTGGGGGATGCTGGACAGGAAGCAATGTGGGTGAGCAGGAAGAACATCCTGAGAATTTGAACTATCTAAGAACCCAGCATCTACTGCACGGAGGAGCAAGCTCCTTGTCACTGAAAGAGGCTATCTGTGGGTGACCTTGGAGTTGTCCCCTGGGAAGGAGGCCGGTGTGAGTGACACATGAGACGGACCCCTTGTGCAATTCACAGCAGCCAAGCTATAGAGCCAGCCAAGTGTCCATGCAGATGAATGGGTAGAGGAAGGGTGGAGTTCTGTTCAGCCATAAAGAAGAACGAAATTTCATCTGCAAGAAAATGGGTGGAACTGAAGAGCACATTAAGCAAAGCAAGGCGGATCCAGAAAGACAAATGCCATGTTTTCTCTCATATGTAGATTCTAGGTTGTGTGTGTGTGTGGTGTGTGTGTGTGTGTGTGTGTGTGTGTGTGCAGTGAAAATAGAAAGAGCACTATTTTGAAAGAGGAAGGGGACCAGCAAGAAGGAGAGGGGGACAGGAGAGGGTGGTGGGGAGTGAATATGGTCAAAATCCACAATATACTTGAAGAAAAATGTCAGTATGAAACCCATCATTTTGTGTAGTGTGTTGGGGTCCCCCCTAGGGCCAGCCCAGGAGGGACGGCAGGGTCTCTGCCGAGTAGGGGGTGAGAGGCGTGGAGTCACGACACAGACTCCGGGAGTTGGGTGGAAGCAGCAGAGGGTGAGCTGCAGCAAACTCATTTATTCAAGGAAGTGTAGGGGGTTTTAAAGGGCTTGGCTGGCCAATCATTGTATGGGGTAGTCCCTTTTTTGTGACCAATGACAGCCTGTCTCTGAACAGATCATCTAGTAGCAGGTTTCTCGCGAGCATGGGACTGTAGCTGTTGTCACGCCAGGCCTGCGCCGGATACCATGGTCACAGAGGCCACTTCCTGGTTTCTTCTGACATGCGGTCTGGCTAGGGCCAGGCCTGCATTGTGCCACACAGTAGTGAATACACGCTAATACAAATTGTTTTAAAGATGAGCCCCTCATGACCACCCTCTTCCCCTCCCCCAGCCCCCTCCAAACAATGTCTTCACCCGGCCACTCACATTCTTCTCAGAGCTCCACTCCACATAACAGAAGAATTGCAAGTGCAATTAAGGAAAAGGACACAGGCAGAGAAGAGAAAGAAAAACAATTGCCTGCGTGACGTGCTTTCCCTTAGTATCCCCTAATTCTCACCAAAGCTCTGAGAGGAAGCAGAAGAGGCTGGAGAGATGAGGCCTAGAGTAAATGAAAGGAACGTGCCCAAGCTCTCACCGCTTAGCATGCGGCTGAGATTTGAGTCCAAAGCCCCTACACACACCACGGGGTCATATTGCTTGTAATTTCCTGTTGCTGTAGCCAAATACCTGAGGCTAGATATTTTATAAAGAGGTTTATTTAGCTCACAGTTTTGGAGTTCAAGAGCCCATCTGTTTACATCCGGTGAGGGCCTCAGGGCCGAGCACATTGAAGTTGCAGAAGCACGGGCACAAGTCACACGGTAAGACGAGAGGCAGACAGATTCAAGAGCTCGCTTCAGGACTGGTGTCGGTGCTAAGGAGTGGCAGTGCAGAAGGGAGTGGTGTGGTTTGAGGCTGGTGTACCCTCCCTCCAGCTCACCCACCTTAGCCATGGCACAGCACTAACCTGAGCCCTCAAGGGTAGCATGGGCCTGGGCATAGGAAGTCAATTCTCCAGCATTCAGATTTGATGAGAGATCATGTCTCCAAAAATCAGGTGGAGAACGATTGAGGAAGGCTGAGGTCAGCCTCACAGGCATGTTAAGGACTTAGTGAGATGAGTTGACACAGTCCCTGGCACACAGCACTTCTTACATATATGATGGTTCTCTGTCCCTTCCATCTTTACTATCCCTAGATACTCCATAGGAAGCTTTAAAAGTTGGGGCTGGAGAGATGGCTTAGTGGTTAAGACACTTGCCTATGAAGCCAAAGGACCCAGGTTCAATTTCCCGGGACCCACGTAAGCCAGATGCACAAGGGGCACATGAGTCTAGAGTTCATTTGCAGTGGTTAGAGGCCCTGGCATGCCCATTCTCTCTCTGTCTGTCTCACTTCTCTCTCTCTCTGCTTGCAAATAAATAAATTAAAGTTTAAAAAAAAAGTCAGGGCTGGAGAGATGGCTTAGTGTTTAAGATGCTTGTGGGCAAAGTCAAAGGACCCAAGTTCAATTCCCCAGGACCCATGTAAGAGCCAGATGCACAAGGCGGCACATGCATCTGGAGTTCACTTGCAATGGCTAGGAAGTCCTGGCATGCCCATTTTATCTATCTATCTATCTATCTATCTATCTATCTATCTATCTATCTATCTATCGTCTGTCTATCTATGTATCTATCACCATCTATCTATCTAATCTATCTATCCATCCCTGCCTCTCTCCCTCTCTCAAATAAATAAACTAATAAATAAATAATGAAGAATTGACATCAATCACTGACCTCCATACATATCTGCACACAGAAATGCACACATGTGTCTATCTACACACATGTGTGTCCACACATATATGAATACACATATCCACACACCACACATACATACACATGGGAAAAAAGTAAACAGACCATCCGAGACAACAGAAGAGAAAAACCGTGAACATTGGGTGTCTACAAGTCACTCCTGGACACTTGAACTTCTTTGTTGGCACATGCATTGGTCCTGCACACAGGGGGGGGGGACAGCGGTAAGCAAGCCTCAGACAGTTTGAGTGATGAAGGCGTTAGACCACATTAGTCACGGGAGCCTGAGGAGTAAGGGGACGAGACTCGGCTTCAATGACTGTCCTGTGAGATGGGTTCGTGGCTTGTTAACAAACCTGTTCTGACAAGTATTGACAAATCAATTAGCATCGGTCAGGAAGTAGGTCACTGGCAACATGCCCCAAGATTCTGTCATGAGCCCCACCTTGTTCTGTTTTTTCATGGGTACTGCATCACCGTATTTGTAGATCACATAAAGTTTTAAGAAATGGTTCACACAATGGGTAACACAAAACGGTTAATTCTGAGAAATCGGAAGTATGGGCCTGTCTTGCAAAAATTGATTTTAATAAGGATTGATCTAGAGGTCTATATTTAGCTTCCAAGTCAGTTGCACGCATACAGAATGGGGAAGATCTGGCATGTCAGAGGTTCATGAAGGGAAAGATCAAGAAGAGTTTTTGTTAATTCTTAAGCTAATTTAAATCTAAAATTCCAGCTAATAATAGAATGTCAAACCATAATGCAGTTAAGACAGTTAAGCTAATCTTGGGCAACATCAGTAGAAGTAGAGTTTTAGATCATTGAAAAAACATGACTGGTCTTTCTCTGAACTGCTCAGACCACTTCTGTTCATTCTTTCATTCATTCATTCATTCATTCATTCATTCATTCATTATGTGCTCAGCACATGGTAGGCTTTGTTCAGTCACTTCAGACCAAAAGCTTGTAAATCAAATCCATTCTGTTAAATAGCTAGCTCTCTGGCAAAGGGAATCAGAGAAGAAAACAAATGACCATGGTCCAGAGTGGAGAGTGAGGGGACGGAGTGAGGCCCCGAGAACTACAGGAAATGACCATTGTCCAGGGTGGAGAGTGAGGGGATGGAGTGAGGCCCCGAGAGCTACAGGAAATGACCATGGTCCAGGGTGGAGAGTGAGGGGATGGAGTGAGGCCCCGAGAGCTACAGGAAATGACCATGGTCCAGGGTGGAGAGTGAGGGGACGGAGCGAGGCCCCGAGAGCTACAGGAAATTACCATGGTCCAGGGTGGAGAGTGAGGGGAAGGAGCGAGGCCCCGAGAGCCATACAAAGTAAGAATGAGGACAAAGTGCAAGGCCATCCAAAAGCAGGAACCCGTGAGCCACCACATGAAGAGAGGAGAGGATCATCCCCGCAGAAGGGACCGGGTGTGTTCCAAAGGATGCCCGTGTGGCTGTGGCCAGTGGTCCAGGGGATGAAATCAGCAAGACAGTGAGGGAGACCATGAAAGATGGAGGCGGTAATTCTCAGTACCCAGCAGAGTCACCCTGGAAGCCAAAGCCTAAACCAGTTCAGTCGGCCTTGGTGGTGGAGCCCAGGCCTCCACTTGTTTTTAAGGTTCCTCAGGTGAGACATGTGCATGGGGTGTGGGGAGAAGTGGCATGTTGCCATGCAATGGGTCTAAAGTTTCAGTTACACAAGACGATTAAGTTCAAGTGCCTCCCTAATGATGCTGTACTGTACCTTCAGAAACCCAAGAGGGTAGGGGCTGGGGATTCCTGGTAATAGCAGTTCCCAAGCAGCAGTTTTAGTCTTTGGGGAGGGATGACAGTGCTCGGCAGCAAGGCAAGGGCAGAGGGCATGGAGAGGACAGCTTTAGGACATGTCTTGAGGTCGGGAGCCACCAGGACCTGCTGATGGATTATACTCAGATGTTGAAAGATGGCTCCGTGGTGGCTTCTATATTTGAGTATCACTTACTGAGATGGGGACCCTGAGGCATAGGCAGCGTGGGTGACAGTGGGGGACTGAAACTTCTCTCACAGATACGTCCATTCTGAAAGACTTTCTGGATCTCCTAGTGGAGACTTCTGGCAGGAGACTGAAGGTATCTGAAGTCCCAGGAGGTCTTGACAGGAGCCTGACTTGAGGAGGTATGCTCAGTGTTTGTAGACACTGCTGCCCCTGGACAGGGAGGGTGGGAGCCTCTGCAGATGTCCAGGGAGAAGAGCTGCCAGGGCTCTGGGAAGAGGCTGTGTTATATTGTCATCAGATGTGGAACTCAGAAGCTGCCTGTTGTAGTTACCTTCTCACTGCTGGAACCAAAAAAAAAAAAAAAACCTAGCCGGGCGTGGTGGCACACGCCTTTAATCCCAGCACTCGGGAGGCAGAGGTAGGAGGATCGCCGTGAGTTCGAGGCCACCCTGAGACTACATAGTTAATTCCAGGTCAGCCTGGACAAGAGTGAGACCCTACCTCGCAAAACCAAAAACAAACAAAAAAAAAAACCTGATCATGGGCTGGAGAGATGGCTTAGTGAATGCAAAGCCAAAGGACCCAGGTTCAATTCCCCAAGACCCACATAAACCAGATGTACAAGGTAGTGTATGCTTCTGGAGTTCATTTGCAGTGGCTGAATGCCCTGGCAGGCCCAGTCTATCTATCTGCCTCTCTCTCTCTCTCTCTCTCTCTCTCTCTCTCTCTCTCTCTCTCAAATAAATAAAATTAAAACCTGATCAAAAGCTGCTGATGAGAGGAGAGTTTTTATTTTGGGTGGCAGTCTTGAGGGAAATCTTCATGATGGCAGGGGACAGCATGGCATGAGCAGAGGCTGGACATCACTTCTGCTGCAGCAAGTGGAAAAGAGCAGCAGGAGAGTGAGCCAAACTCTAGAAAGGGGGAGCTGGCTATAACACCCTTAAGCTCGCCCCCAACAACACAGCTTCTCCTGCAAGGCCCCACCTCTCAAATTGCCACCAGCTGGGGACCAGGCATTCAGAACACATGAGTTTATGGGGGACATCTGACTCAAACCACCACCACACTGCCTGGACTACCATCCTTGAAGGATGCCAAGGGAGGAAGGGGGCAGTGAGGCACTTGGAGACCTTGAGGTATTGGATCATCTGTGTGAATGAGTGTGAGGGGCGGGTGGGGGTCAGAGGATAACCTCAGATGTCTGTCCTCATCTTCCACCTTGTTTGAGACAATCTCTTGTTCACTGCTCCTTTGCCAGACTAGCGGGCCTGTGAATTTCCTGAGGTTCTTCTGTCTGCCCCAGACTTGCAATAGGCATGCTGGGATCACCAATACACGGTACATTGTCTGGCTTTGTGGGAGTTCTGGGGATCCAAACTCAAGTCACCACACTTGTGCAGCCAGTGCTTACAGCCACCGAGTCATGACCCTACTCAGATCTTTCCAGAAAGGATCTGGGTGATGCTTCAGAGTATGGGACCAGGATCTGAAAGACTTGTCTGCCAGGGTGATGCTGCTTCATGTAGACCTCTAATGTCTCCCTCTCACCTTGTGCAGCCGGCTTACGTGGGTCTTGGGGAATCGAACATGGGTCCTTTGGCTTTGCAGGCAAGTGCCTTAACCACTAAACCATCTATCCAGCCCTTTGTCTCCCTTTCAAATTAAGGCAGTCAGACAGCTTTTGGTAATGATGCCATAGTTGAGGATTCCAGCTCTGACCCTCTACTTAGCAGCTCTCATCCTCTCCTTCCATCAAAATGTTCCTAAGTACAGTCTACTCCCTTGGGCCGAGGACACAGAAAGCTGTAAGTTTCATGCAATTCCCTGAGCGTGCACGCTCCCCATCAACGAAGCATTTCAGAACACCAGTGAACATGGTGTTATTAGGGGAAGAACGTGGCAGGCATTTTTCTTTATGTTCAGTGGTAAATTGCTTGCAGAGGCTTTATTACTGGCCACGCCTTCCTGGGAACCTATTTCCCCAGAGATCTATAACATTCCCTAGAGATTTGTGACCCACAGGTGGGACTAGTGGCAGTCCATGTTGCAAACCTCTTGTCTACAGACCAGAGAAAACGGAGAGGGCCACGGAGCGGGGGTGAAACCTGAGCGGTAGACTTCTGGCTATGTTAGGGTGGTAGTGGGGTGGACAGGGCCCTGGTAGGAGTTGTGTTGGGGGTGGGGAGGACTGATGGAATCCAAGCTTTCCAGGGTGAAAGGCTGAGCATGATACAGTGGGGCTGGGGAAGAATGGGGATCCTGAGGCTACCTGGCCTGCCTGGTCCAGAAAGACCCCAGTAAAGCCAAGATGCAGATAGCAGAGGCTGGGGGATTACAGCCAGTAGCCCATAGTGCAGCACCCTCCTGGATTGGGGTTTTTGCTTCCCAGAGAGGAGAAGGAAGCTGGCCCACATCTCAGAGCACTCCTAGGGGTGGGGGGGCGGGAGTCTTAAGATATCCTTCCTGTGCAGGAAGGCTTCAGGGCTGGACTTAACCCGGGTGGAAGGACAGATGCCCAGAGCTCCTTGGACTGCTGGCCTGTTGTGCCTTTAGCTAAGAATTAGCTCTTTCCTTTCAAAAAGGGTGGAAGTCACTGTTTTCTTGTCTCCGTTGATGAACAGATTCTGGGTGGCAGGAGTCACCATAGAAACAGGTGCTATCTTAAGTAAATGAGCCTTATTAACCTTAAGAGTGGTGGAGTTTTCACAAGATTGCACATATAGGGTAGGAGAGAGATGGGGTTTGGTGGGGGGGGGAACAAGGTGGCTGGGAGCCTTGTTGCTACGGCTCTGGGTAAGAAGATTGTGTGTGTGTGTGTGTGTGTGTGTGTGTGTGTGTGTGTGTGTGTATGGAGGGCCATTTCCATGTGCTTATGTAAACCACGTCCTAGTAGGTATGCTCCAGTTCTGTCTTTACCCTAAGGAATATGCATTTCCTCCTAGAAACCTCCATGTCCTGGGAACTGGCCTCAAGTCTGCAGGGGCCAAGAGCTCAGGCCCTGACTCCCTCCCCTCTCACCAGTGTCTCTGGTCCTTGTATGGACCCCTCTTGCCTGCTGCATATCAGGAGCAAGTACCCTGGAGATGCAGGCAGCCAGCAAGCAGGTCCCTCTTTGCCCTGGGAGGCAGTGTGGTACAGTGGTAGGAGCCAGGGACGTCGACACCAAGAGGCTCTGAGTCTCATAAACTGACCCACACCTCTGACTGCTCCTGCACGTCCCTCCCTGAGCCCCCGTCTATCAAGAACAAAGGTGACCCTCACAAGGCTGAAGTAACATGATTGAGAGATCATGTGGGGTCACATGAAGTTGTCCCCCCAACACTCCCCCTGTGAGATGTCTCCTTTTGGGGTGGAGGGGAAGGGGCTCTCTCTTCTCAGGCACAAGATTAATCTTTCCTCAGAATGATCTCATTGGTCAATGGATTTGCACGGGGTACCTGCCCAGAGTTCTGAGCTCTGTTGAGGAAGTCAAGGAGGTTCAGGACAAAGAACCTCAGACAGGTTGCAGTAGGCAGGAGGGCCTGAAAGTGGTAAACTTACGTATGGGCTTTCAAGGCAGGTAGGATTGGAACAGAAAGAGAGGAGGGTGATGGAGAAATGGCCCAGACATTCATTTCTTGGTGATGAAAGTCAAGAACAAATAAGCGTTTTCCCTCCAAGTTGTGTACCTTCGCTCCAAGAAACACACCTGCTGCCCTCTGCAGCCCCTCCTTGTGCAGGACACTCCACTCCACTCCAATTGGCTCCCATTTCTGGAAATGAGCTTGAACTGTCATGCCAAGGCCCCCTGAGACCTGTAGCCCAAGGCGCTGTCTGCCCAGAGAAACAGGTCGGAAGTTCTATTACTCAACAGTTTCAAGAGAAGGAGGCCTTCGATGCCATGCACACAGGGCCACAAGGGGGAAGCCCCAGGGTGCGTCAGGAAGCAGAGAGTAGAAGAGAACACGGCCTGGGGGCCTTCACTGTGGTTTCCCAGAAGGAGGCGAGGAGGCAGGGCCAGCAAGCTTGAACATCCCTAAAACTGGCCATTAGTATGGCAGTGGGTTCTAAGATGTATGGATGGTTCCAGATGTCTGATACCTGCCCTGGATGACATGAGGCAAGGGAATATTGGCTGGGTATGTGAGAGTTAGTTGATTGGAGGGACAGGCTCTGTATTGGTTGATGTGTACTTAGCAGGTTGCTTAAAATCTCTATAATCTAACATGAGTGTTCCACCACAGTGGTCAAAGCAACAGAAAATGCAGAAGATTTTTTTAAAAATACACAATTCATATACCCCAATCCCCTTCTCTCTGAGTTCTGCCATCTCCCCATTTCAGTATCCACGTAAGGCCAGATGCACAAGGCGGCACATGCAGCTGGAGTTCATTTAAGTGGCTAAAGGCCCTGGTGTGTCCATTCTCTCTCTTCTTATAAATAAAATATTTTTTTAAGAGCTAGGGGGACTGGCTGGACGTGGTGGCACACGCCTTTAATCCCAGCACTCGGAGGCAGAGGTAGGAGGATTGCTGTGAGTTCGAGGCCACCCTGAGACTACATAGTGAATTCCAGGTCAGCCTGGACTACAGTGAGACCCTACCTCAAAAAACCAAAAAAAAAAAAAAAAAGAAATAAGAATTAGGGGGACTGGAGAGTGGTTAAGATACTTGCCTGTGAAGACTAAGAACTTAGGTCCAACTCCACAAATCCACCTAAGCCAGATGCACATGCTGGTGCACGCATCTGGAGTTCGTTTGCAATGGCTAGAGGCCCTGGCACGCCCATTCTCACTCTCCCCTCTCTCTGATAAATAAATAAATTAAAATTAAATATTTTTTAAAAAATAATTGTGGGGTGGGAGGGGCAAGGGGATGTAGTTCAGTTGGTAGAGTGCTTGCCTAAACATATCCATTGTCCCTAAACAAAATGTCTCTTTTTAAATATCTGCTCAAATCCTCTTGTTCAGGATGCCTTCCTCAGGACTCCAAGACCCTCCCTTGCCCAGCCTCCCACTTAATGCGCAGACCAAGCCGCACAATTTAGCACCCGATTCCACGCTGCCTTGTTCTCTAGTCATCCTGGGATGCTTGGCCCAGTTCCCCAGGCCCCTCGGGAAGGCTCCTCACTCTCCCTCCTCACTGGTGCATGCCCAGCCCTGGACCCAGAGCTCTGCCTTTCTTGTTGATATCGGCCCCTCTCTACTGCCATCCTGACCTGGGTACTGGCTCTGACCATATGGCCTTTGACACTCTCATCTCAAGCAGACACCTCTTCTCCCTTCCCAAATCAAGATCTGCCTTTGTGGAAGATTCACTTGGACCCTGCCAAGGGCTCTAACTTTAGAGATTCCGGAAACGCTCTCTCAATCTACCCAAACTGAGCTCCAAAATTATCTTCCCCATTGGCTGTAGAGCTGCTTGGAATTCTTTTTTTTTTTTTTTTTTTTAACAAATATTTTATTTATTTGAGAGACAGAGGCAGATATATATAGAGAGTGGATGCACCAGGGCTTCTAGCCACTGCAAACGAATTCCAGACGCATGTGCCACCTTGTGCATCTAGCTTACATGGGTCCTGGGGAATCGAACCTAGGTCCTTAGGCTTTGCAGGCAAGTGCCTTAACCGCTAAGCCATCTCTCCAGCCCCTGGTTAGAATTCTTTAATGGCACAAAATGTGGTTTGAGAGAGAGAAAGAAGGAGAGAATGGGCATGCCAGGGCCTCCAGCCACTGCAGACGAATTCCAGATGCATGCGCCCCCTTGTGCATCTGGCTTACATGGGTCCTGGAGAGTCAAACCAGGATCCTTTGGCTTTGCAGGCAAACACCTGAACAGCTAAGCCATCTCTCCAGCAACCACCACCCCCTTGTTTTTTATTTTTTATGAGACAGAGAGAAAGCAAGAGAGAGAGAGAAAGGAAATTGGTGCTCCAGGGCCTCCAGCCACTGCAACTGAACTCCAGACCTGTATGCCACCTTGTGCACATGCATCACCTTGTGCATCTAGCTTACATAGGATCTAAGGAGTTGAACATGGGTCCTTAGGCTTTGCAGGCGAGTGCTTTAACTGCTAAGCCATCTCTCCAAGCCCCTCTGTCCTTTTTATATAGTCCATGAACCTAGCCTAAGGACTGTTGCCATCCACAGTTACAGTGCGTTCTTCCGCTTCAACAGACCTAATCTAAAAAATTCCTCACAGATATGACCAGAGATTTGTTTCCATGGTGATTCTAAATCCTGTCGGGTTGACAACCAGAGATTAACCATCACAGGCTTCGTCCCTGCTCGTTACTGTGGTAGACAATGCAAGAGACAGCTGCACCCTGACAGGACTGGCTGAGCACCTTCTGCCCATCACAGTTCTCTCCTGGCCCTGTTGGGGGTGGGGCAGCTGCAGAAGGCTAGCATTAAATTCTTGCCCTCAAGGAACTCAAAACTTAGTGTGGAAATGAAGTACATACACCATTTGAGAATTTCTGGGGAATAGACCCTAGTATTCATACCAGCTTGAATCATGGCTTATAGTCCCACACAGACAGCCACCCTCGGACCCCTAGTGCTGATGATACATGCTGTAAGGCCTCCTTGGAATCATGGCGTGTCTGTCACGTCACAGGACACTGTGTTGAGCTTTGGACTTGGTGGTTGGATGTGTCAGGCTCTGTTTCCATTTGAAACACACTGTGTTGTGACCCTCTCAGGCCCCCACACTTCTGCGCACCAGCTGTGCCTTTTAACATGTCCTTGATGCCGAGAATCACAAAAACAACCCTGTGAGTGCTGGTGTGGTGTTGGGTTCAGAAAACATGGTAAATCCACTTGCATGTCATACTCATAAAGGGTATGAACAATTGATAAAAATATAATCCAACAAATGTGAAAGAAAAAAGTTTCATGGAGAATACAGAACATATGAAAAAATATATATATATAGTAAATTTATAAGTTGAATTTACTGGGTAAGGGATGGAGAGATGGCTTAGTGGTTAAGGCACTTGCCTGTGAAGCCAAAGGACCAAAGTTCAATTCCCCAGTACCCACGTAAGCCAGGTGCACAAGGTGGCACATGTGTCTGGAGTTTGTTTGAGATGGTTATAAGCCCTGGCTCACCCATTCTCTCTCTCTCTCTCTCTCTCTCTCTTTCTCTCCCTATCTATATGCTTCTTTCTCTCTCTGTCTCTCTCAGATAAATAAATAAATAAATAAATAAATAAATAAATAAATAAATATTAAGGGCTAGAGAGATTGCTTAGTGGTTAAGGTACTTGCCTACAAAGCCTAAGGACCCAGGTTCGATTCCCTAGTACCCACATAAGCCAATGGCTGGTGGCCCTGGTGTGCCAACTCTGTGTGTGTGTGTGTGTGTGTGTGTGTGTGTCTGCCTCTCTTTCTCTCAAATAACTAAATTTTTAAAAAATTTAATTACTGAATTTAAAAAAGAATTTGGGGCTGGAGAGATGGCTCAGCAGTTAAGGCACTTGTCTACATAGCCAAATGACCAGGGTTCAATTCCTTACTACCCACGTAAAGCCAGATGCACAAAGTGGTGCATGCATCTGGAGTTTGTTTGCAATAGCTAGAGGCTCTGACATGCCCATTCTCTCTGTCTCTCTCTACTTGTAAACAAATAAAATATTTCTTTTAAAAAATGGGGGGAAGCAGGGGATGTAGCTCACTTGGTAGAGCGCTTGTCTAATCATCTATAAGACCCTGGGTTCAATCCTAAGCACCCCAGAAAAGTGGATGTGGCGGCCTATGCCTATGGTCCCAGCCCTCCAGAGGTGGAGGTAGGAGGATTAAAACTTGAATGTTGAGCCGGGTGTGGTGGCGCACGCCTTTAATCCCAGCACTTGGGAGGCAGAGGTAGGAGGATTGCCATGAGTTTGAGGCCACCCTGAGACTACATAGGTAATTCCAGGTCAGCCTGGACCAGAGTGAAACCCTACCTCGAAAAAAAAAAAATTGAATGTTATCCTCAACTACATAGCAAATTCAAGACCAGCCAAGGCTACATGAGACCCTATTTAAAAAAAAAAAAAAAATTAAGAGGATTTTTAAAATTAGAACTTAAGGTTATTCCAAAGTGTGTTACAAGAGAAAAAGATCCATCAAGAATATTCAAGAAAATTTTGTCAAAGAGGACTCATGGGATCTGATGGATCAGTTCTTCTGGTATTAACCACCTATAAAACTGCAGTGACTTCAAGGCATGGTGTGGTGAAAGAAGGAAGAGAGCATGGAAATGAAATAGAAATCTGAAGCACAGGAAGAAGGAATGTCTGCAAAGCAGAAGAGAAAATGCTGATGATTCCATACTGACTTGGGAATGATTACCATGGGGGGGGGGCACGGGGTGAGGCTAACCAGTCAGGGAGGCACATTCCTGTAATCCCAGCTATTCAGGAACCTGAGGTAAGACGATCACAAAGTCAAGTCCAGCCTGGGCTACATAGTGAGCTGAAAGTAGCCTATACTACTTAGTGAGTTCAAGGTTAGACTGGGCAACTTAGTGAGACTGTATCTCAATTTTTAAAGGGGTGAGGTTAGGGATATAGCTCAGTGGTAGGGTGCTTGCCTAGCATTCACAAAACCCTGAGCTCAGTCCCTAGCACTCGAGCAACTACCAAAAGACATTGAAGCTCTTTCTCATACCATAATCAAAATCAATTCTGAAAGGAGCATACACTCACATGTTGATTCTTACTGTTAAAATTAAAGCATAAAGGCCGGGCGTGGTGGCGCACGCCTTTAATCCCAGCACTCGGGAGGCAGAGGTAGGAGGATTGCCGAGAGTTCGAGGCCACCCTGAGACTACAGAGTGAATTTCCAGGTCAGCCTGGACCAGAGTGAGACCCCACCTTGCAAAAAAAAAAAATTTAAAGCATAAAGAATAAAAATGTGCTAACATTTCTTGCACTTCAACACCTTTTACACTAATATACAAAGGCAGGCATGGAATAATTGACCACTTCAACCTTCTAAACCTTGAAACTTCTATAAATGAAAACTACCCAAGGTAAAATTAAAAAGACAATATACTGGAAAATGTGATATATATGCCAAAATACTGTCCTTGACATATAAGGTACTAACAGAATGTTACATTATTAGAAGGAGTAAAGCAAGCATCATGCAGCATGCTTAGAATAGTGCTTGATACACAGCAGGCACTTAATAAATGCTAGCAGTTATTAATCTATTTTATTAATCAATAGAAAGATATCAAATAAAAAATGATCAAAGGATATGAATAGCTTTTTGTTGTTGTTGTTGTTGTTTTTGTTGTTGTTGCTTAGTTGGGAATGGATCTCAGAGCCTCGTGAATGCTAGGCAAGTACTCAAGTACTCTACCAATAAACCACGCTTCCAGCCCAGGAAGTTCTTTGAAAAGAAGGAGAGTAGAGTGGCTGGAAAGACAGCTTGGTTGGTATGGTGCTTGTCTTGCAAGCATGAAGACCTGACTTTGATCCCCAGTACCCACATAAAAATGCTGGGTATTATGGTGTGTGCTAGGAATCCCAGGGCTGGGGAGGTAGAGACAGGAGGATTCCTGGGATTCTCCAGCTAGCCAGTCTAGAACACTAATACACACGCATACACCCGTCCATATATAAAACACACACACACACACACACACACACACACACACACACACGTATGAATATAAAAAGACTTCAGCAAGATATTTGTGCCATATTGCTATGTGAAAAGCAAAAGCAAATTAAAGATGATTAAATAGAAATCAGACACTGTGGTGCACATCTGTATTTCCAGCACTTGGAAAGGTGAGGAAGGAAAATTGCTAAATCAAGACCAGCCTGGGCTACGTAGTGAGACACTGCCTTAAAAAAAATAATGAATGAATTAAAAATAATTAGATAGAATACAACCCGTTTTGACATAGGGAAAATATTCCCAGAGGAGAGAAACTGGAAGTTTATGTGGCAAAATATGCATGAGTTCAATTTGGGGGCTAAGAGTATAGCTCTACTTGCAGAGTCTTGCCTAGCATGCATGAAGTCCTAGGTTTGATCCTCAACATTGGATACACTGAATGTGGTGGCTCATGCCTGTAATGCCAGCACTTGGGAGGTGGAGGCAGGAAGATCAAAAATTTAAGGTTATTCTCAGCTGCATAGCAAGTTCAAGGCCAACCTGGGCTTCATGAGATCCTATCTCCAAAAAAAAAAAAAAAAAAAAAAAAATCTAGGCAATAGCAGTAAAATCATTAGTGAATTTTATGCTCTTTGGGGAGCCTAGCTATTTTTCCAAATATTATATAATAGCAAACTATATACCTAAATTTCAAAAAATTGGGGGCTGGGCTGGAGAAATGGCTTAGCAGTTAAGGCACTTGCCTGCAAAGCTTAAGGACCCAAGTTCAATTCCCCAGTACCCACATAAGCCAGATGCCAAAGGTGGTGCATGTGTCTAGGGTTTGTTTGCAGTGGGTAGAGGCCCTCTCTATCTGCCGCCCCCAAGTAAGTAAATAAATAAATGAAATAAAAATGGGGGTTACAAAGAGAATTAGGTCCCTGCCTTGGAGTCTCCTTCAAGAGCATTTAAGCATCATCTGTGCCAAGAAGTCCTGAGAGTACCCTGCCTCCCGCCCCCTACAGTGCCACATTCTGGACCGGCCTCTACACTCCCCTTACAATCATACTATCCCTCTACTGGGATGAGTGCCCCCTACAGGCAAAGCCAGAGTCTTCCATGATGTGTCTGCAGGACTTCCTAGTGCTCTTTTCTTTTTAATTTGATTTTTTAAAATATTTTATTTTTATTCATTTATTTGAGAGAGAGAGAGAGAGAGAAAGAGAGAGGGAGAGAGAATGGGTGCACCAGGGCCTCCAGCCTCTAGCAAATGATTTCCAGATGCATGTGCCTCCTTGTGCATCTGGCTTACATGTGTTCCCCTGATTTTTTGAAATTTAGCTTTTGAGGTATATAGTTTGCTATTATATAATATTTGGAAAAATAGCTAAGCTCCCTTTTATGGGGGGAGAGAGACACAGAGAGAGACAGAGAGAGAGGGAGAGGAAGACAAATAGAGATGGGCGCGCCAGCAGCCTCTCAGCTGCTGTGAAAGAAATCCAGATGCATGCACCCCCTTGTGGTCAAGTGCAGCATTGCGCCCTTGTGTCACTTTGCATCTGGCTAAACATGGGACCTGGAGATTGGAACCGCTGGAGTTTGGCTCCAGCATTCTTAGGCTTAGGAGGTAGGCGCCTTAACTGCTAAGCCATTTCTCCAGCCCTCGCTCCCCTTTTTTTTTTTTTTTTTGAGATAGGATCTCATGAAGCCCAGGTTGGCCTTGAACTTGCTACGTAGCTGAGAATAACCTTAAATTTCTGATCTTCCTGCCTCCGCCTCCCAAGTGCTGGCATTACAGGCATGAGCCACCACACTCAGTGTATGCAATGTTGAGGATCAAACCTAGGACTTCATGCATGCTAGGCAAGCAGTCTGCAACCTGGGTCCTTTGGCTTTGCAGGCAAGTGCCATAACGGCTAAGCCATCTCTCCATCCCTTTGTGCTCTTCGAAAAGGCCACGCCCACTGAACAAAGCGATCCGTATCAGACTAAGGTAAGATATGTTTAAGTGCTAGACGAATCCCACCAGACACAAGACGAGCCCCGAACAGAAATGTTTGTTGTGACTGGGGTGAGCAGCGAAAGCTTTGTGGAGAAGGAAGACATGAAAGTTGCCTGAAAGTCGAACTCTGACATCCAGGTCTACAATCACTGGGCAGTAGAGAGATAAAATAGGCACCAGGGGGGGCTGGAGAGATGGCTTAGCGGCTAAGGCACTTGCCTGCTAAGCCTAAGAGCACTGGTTCCAATGTCCAGCGGTTCCAATCTCCAGGTCTCACGTTTAGCCAGATGCAAAGTGACGCAAGGGCGCAATGCTGCACTTGCCCACAAGGGGGTGCACGCATCTGGATTTCGTTCACAGCAGCTGAGAGACTGCTGGCGTGCCCATTTCTGTCTCCCTCTCCCTCTGTCTATCTCTCTCTATCTCTGTCTCCAAAAATAAAAAAAAAAATTTAAAAAAATGGGCACCAGGGGAAGGTCCTGCCAACCTTGCTCTCCCTCAGCTCTTTCCCACCACCCTCAAGTGCTCTACTGGGGCAAGCCCCACAGCCCTGAAAGTCACCTACGGCAAGGAACCCTAATGCCACTGAGTCGTGACATGACCCATAACCAGCTCACACAATGACTGCCAGCATATCCTCCTTACATTGGTTGGAGTCCTTCTCATTAGGGATCCAGCAGAGGCTTCGTCTAAGTCACTCACTGCTTTATGCTCAGAGCCGAGGAAGGTGTTTAATGAGTCGTACGTACTCATTAAATGTTTGTTGAATAAATTAAATATGATAACTTAAATATTGGCTTACGGGAGTCTGCACTGTATTACACATATATGTGATGAACACACATACACACGCATACTTCTGCCTTGTGACTATGCATTATATGTTTGTACATAAGATATGCAGAGAATCCAAAAATGAATGTGCATGCATGTGCACACACACACACACACACACACACACACACACACTTGGGAAAATATCAAAAGGAGAAGCCCACAGCTTTCTTAGGAGTCAACTCCATCCTTTGAGAATAGAATTCCAATAAAATAGAATTTGGATGGTGTCACAAATAAATTTGCCTTTCTAAAAGCTCCCAAATTAAAATTTAAGAGGCTTGAACATGAGGACAGGGTGGCAATGAATAGATATGAATTTGCTTTATTTGTGAAGTACGAAAATCCTCTCGGTACCATTTCAGGGAGAGGAGAGAAAGCTGAAGTGAGGGAAGAAACAAGCCGGAAGTGCTGAAGCTGGCCTGCCCAGACTGCTTCCTGCCCCCACCTTGGGTCCTGGGGTCCTCCAGGAGCCCAGCAGGCTGTGCAGCCCATTGCACTGTCCCGCCCTAGAAGCCCTTGCAGTTCAGCTTCTCCCTGAGCACACAGGGTGGGGAGAATGGCTACGGGCAGGAAGGCAGAACAAGAGGCCTGTGGGATTGCCCAGTTTTACCATGTATTCTTCTGGGCCTGTGGCCAAACAAAGGGCGCTGGCTGCTCCCATGTCCCACCTCCCCCCACACCACCACCACAGGAAAAAAAAAAAAAAAGTCACTGCTGTCACATTGCTCTGGCATCTGAAAGCCCTGGGGGATCACTGCGTGTCCCAGGCACTCACAGATCGCAGCGCCTCATGCTGAAGACCGTGTTTAAGGGTAATAGAAACAGTTTGATCTTTAAAGAACTCTGGAAGCATAATATCTATACATAGTTCTTGAATTTTTATCCTAAAAACAATTAGCCAAAAAGCCCTTTTTATATGATATTTGCAACTACACTGACAGTAACAGCAATTAAACCCCGTCTGTTTGCTGAGAAAGCCGCCAACTCTCCATTTCTCCAGAAGCCTGTAAAATGTACAAATTCGGAACTAGAACGCCAAACCCTTCAGAGGTAGCCCCAAGACCCTTCAAGGACAGGCTGAAGCCCAGCTATCATGACCTCTCAACTCTGCTTCTCCCATCACTTCAACCTGCCACAGCAACCCTGAAATAGTTAGTCCTCGTGTTTCCTGCTCAGCCTTTGCCAAGCTCCGTGCCTTCTCCAGGTAGCTTCCTTGCTTCCAGGTCTCAGTCTTGTCCCACCCATATCTCAGATTTCCCCATTCATGATGTCTTCCTGGTCTGCCCCTTCCCTGACTCCCTGAAGCTGCCTCTCAGGAGGGTCTTCCGCTGCCCCTAGGGGATGGTCCATCCTACACGTTTTTGTGCTCTATGGACTTGACATCTCCTTAGGGACTAAAATGCTTCCAGCTCTGTGTCTGTAGGTGTCATGAATAAATGGATAAGAAAACAAATGACTGACTGCCTGCCTGAGTACCCGGCACCTAGAGTTAATGGAAGGTGAAAGGAGGCTTATGAACTAATGACTGCAATGCGGGGTGTGAGAGTTAGAGCTGGAGTCTAGGGT